>OX940980.1:19252151-19461860 GCA_954871275.1 Leptopterna dolabrata | reverse complement strand
TAACATGTCGTCGCCAAGCTTGAAAGGTACCAGTTTTACTTGCTGATATCCACAAAACAAAGTAAAAGAGCATTGCAGTGCAAGGGAACAAACGACTCCATCATCATTAATTCTAAATACTTTCTAAATAGGTACGCGAGTGCGACTCCTGCTAAATGCTTATGGAAATATGAATACAGTGGTAGGTATGGAACTTATGGAAGTGCTCACCCAATTTATTATAAATGGGCTCCATGCTCTCACCAGGCCAATGTCAAATTGAGGTGGCTGCATGTTCCATAAATGCTCTTGCTCATATGTGGATCTGGCTAAAACGATGACTTCCCTGACGGTGCACAAAGTGTGAGGGAAAAATGCCTTGGCGAACTGTCTTTGAGGCATACTGTCAGAATCTGCGCTCCCCATCCACAGGGACAGGAGGTTGTAGATAGGATGTAGTGGCTGCAGACCCACGTATATTGGCTTAATAGTCCCATTAGGACCTTCTGAAAATTAATAAAATAAATTATACATAATCGAATCAATAATGTTCTTATGGTGACACTGGAAGATTGCGGTATCGGCCTTCTCCTATATAAATACTTATAGCTAACGCTCTTCCTCGCGGTTAAATTTGGCCAAAGCATTCTTTATGTACCTGAGGTGAACAGTAAAATGTGATATATTTTCACGCTCATATATAATTACCTTTACCTACCTCCAATAATTGAATATTCAAAGGCGTTGTACCTGTTGTAGTACTACTGGTGTAGCTGTCGAACGTTGGGTGAAAGGTAGGAAGTTTGACGCCCTTCACGTGGTAATCTTCGTAAATCTGTAAGTGGAACGCAGTCAGTATAGAAGCTACTTTCTGGTGGTGATTAATGATTATTATTCTACCTACTATTAACTGTTTATTCTATATTATACAATTCCAAATATTGTTTACTTGAGTCAATTCCTGGTGAACGGCGTATAAGAGTGAGTTGAGTGGGGGGGGGGGGGGTTAAGGGGACATCATAGCTTATTAATTAAATTTTTCATTTTGAGTTATTATACAAAATAATGGAGGCGCAATTACTCACTATGCAGTGGCATGCAGTTATCACAAAGTCGGGAGCAATCAGTGAACCTCCACATTTATGATTATATTTCTCGCAATTCGGTAGCCTTAGCGCCGCAGCGGCACTTTCGCATCCATGGAAATGTTTTAGGGCTACCATATGTTGGGTATGTAAATCGCTAGAACAGAAAATAGACCCGCCGAATGTCGATGGCTTAAGTGGTACCGCAATAGGACAATAAATTATAGGGCGTGCAACTTGAGTTTTAATAGATATAGCTATTTCATTAAAAGTTATTGCTACGAGTAGTTTGAAAAAATTCATTTGTGTCAGGGATTCGTTGTGGCTTTGAATGTGAAGTAACAATTATTATTGTATTTAGTTCGGTTAAACGTTGTTTTAAATGCCGAACCCCGAAAATTGTTACATTTTGATTAATTTCCGTAATTTGGATTCATTGCCATACCTAATCTAAATTTATAGTACATAACTCACCAGTATCGAACAGGCTGTATGAGCGAGACTTTAATTATTCAACATGTAAAGTCTAAATTCTAGTTTCCTATCTAATATTTAATTTATAATTCTACGATTCTACCTATTCTCAAATTTCAACCTGCAATTGGACACATTCTCAAGGTTCCGTTCATTCCAGAACATTATTTATGTGGGTATTTTAAGAATGTTAGGATTTTTCCTCCCACCTCCCTATAATTTGGAGGTTTCGATCTGTAGGGATGTCTGAGCAGACATACATACAAACAGACAAAGCAACTGAGATTGTCTTCGATGGTATAAAACGGAAAAGGAACATGAAGGTTCGCTATTCTATCAATGTATCGATAGAATTACAATATTTTATTCATACAAGTACACATACCTAATATAAAAAAGGAAAAAGGTATTTTAGGTTATAGAATACGGTTTTTCAAAATTAGATACTTGGGCGTGTACATGGAATCCACTCTTCAAGGTTTTACATATACCTACTACCGACTCAAACGATCTAAATTGAATGAGCAGAAATAGAATTACTCGTGAGATCTGAGCTCCAGTCCGTACAACAATCTCTTCACTTCTATGACGATTTCCGCCATACCCCGTGACCAAACAACACAAACAGTGGAACAATGGCCAAGATGCTAATAATGACGCCCAATTCATGATTAGGGTAAGATTGCAGTTGGATAGGTAATCGATGCAATCAAAGAACACCGAGGATCTTCGTCGTAAACACGCTTATCTTTATCACGCCAGATGATCAGATGGTAAGGAAAACCTCAGCTATCGATTGAATAACTCACTGGGTCAGGTCAATAAAACGTTCTTAATTAATTGAATTTAGTCCATTTGACTTACCTGCTAGGTACTCTGCTGACAATTTTGTAATGGAAAATTCGAGATTTAGAAAACTTACACTACCTATCAGGTTTTCCAGTACTCAAGAAAGATGAAGCTATTTACTGCGTTTTCGCGTCATTAAAAGTGGGTGACTGCAGCGATAAAACATAGATGTTCGGGTTCTGATAATCGATTTCCTCAGTTAGTTCATGAATTTCTGACAAATTCAGGTGTTGGCCTCGTCTTGGTTAGTTGTACCTTGATTGTTGAGGTACGGATTATTTCTTCATTTTGTACGGATTCTGCGTAATTATTATGAAAAGTAACAAATAGTATTTTGAGGATGTAGGGGGAAAAAACTTGTCTGGTTGCTGCTACTTAATCAATGGATTACTAAATTGTGCACTTTTTTCTCTGTGTTTCAGGGCGGCCAGGGGGAAACAACAGAAGGCCATCACCTTACAGGAACCAAAGGAACAACTACACGACGCAGGACAGCGCTGGATCTCGACGCGCCAGCAGCAGTGTGAGTCAGGTGATCTTTTTCACTTCCCCCATACCAGCTGACCTTATGTTATGTTTACTTTTGTGTCTGTAAACAAGCACCCCCCTCCTCTACCATTGCAATCCTTATCAATTCGCCCTGTGAGTAATGAATAATAAATTAGGTTTTAGCTTCACTCTTCAATCGTGTCACTATAATGTGCACAAACAATCCCCCGTAGAATTCCAAATAAGTAACTTCACATCTTCTAAGCCAAAGATTATTTATTAACTTGAGCTTTCGTGTTTCAAAAATCACAGTACTGATTTCATACCATGAACTGAACGATCAATGCTAAATCGCTTTATCTTTATCTTTCCTTATTCATAAATTCCCTTCAGACAGGCCTAATTATTATAATTATTTAAAGTAAACGGGTATTTTTCCATCATTATTATACTTACTTAATGCGAGAAGCTTCTATAGACATCTATTTTCTGATCAAGTAACAAAAACGTGCATCTTTAACCATCCTGAAACTACTCGCTTTTCCAATGAATGATTATACTACAAAATGCGCCTTACAAAATAGCATTTGAAGCTTGTAATTTCTCCTGTTTTAGACAAAAATATTTTGGCATTAAAGCATGACTCTTCAAACGCAACTCCCTTTCAGGATCCCAATTCTATAATTTTTTGTTCATTCCCGGCCAACCCTTTTTTCCCTATCGCTTCAACAGGTCCACCGAATGGTGAAAATGTATTAGAAATGAAAAACGAAGTGGAAAAATACAAAGGGAATCGGGAGCCGAAATAAAAAAAACTGCATCTTTGGTGTGTTTTTGACCATTGTTATTTTGATGCTGTTCGTGTCTATAATTATTGTTAACCCCTTCCCTCATTATCCCTGCATGACACTAATCTCCACATCTCAAACCGCCACAATGGGCGACACATTTTCATGCATCACAGTAGATGATTTAATGAATATTTTGGACGATAGGTCGCTCTACCTAACACTGAAATCTCTTTTCCTAACATTGAAGTTACAGATCATGGCGTAAGAGCCGTGTGAACCTACGAGGAATACGAGTATAAATTAACTTCAATTAGCCCCTTATTATATTAAAGTGCAGTAAGAGCCATTCCACTATTCCAGGCTGGGGCTTTTCGTCCGAATACCTTGCCTTCTTGTTATATATTATCATTTCACCAGAAATATTGAACCTCGAAGAATACAGTTATAAAACACAGTAAATAATTCATGGATAAGAGTTGGAAAGTAAGGTATTATCAGTTTCAATATTTTCTTTATGAATACTTTATGAAAGTTTTCATTATCAACTCTTTTATACATCAGACTCCTGTTTAAGCCAATTAAAGTCAGTGTTTGAGAAATTAACACTAAACTTTTACTGTCAATATCACGCAAGTAGTAAGAGTATAAACTACACGAAGTTATATAAATATTATAATAAGATGTCTCTTTCACAAGAATAAACTTTTAAAAATGTTTTAACACTCAGAAAACTTCGATCACTAGAACGTTGATTTAAAGAATTAACATTGTTCAATCTGATCTTGATTCAATCTGTGGTTAGGAAACTACAAAAAATTGGCTGATCGGGGGGGGGGGGGGGCGTGGAGGGGGCCGAACACCATAGTAACAAACGCTATAGCAATGCAACGAGCAACATGGCACACAAACACGAGTTATGCAAGAAAATTCCAGAGAAAAGCACCACATTTGAGATACGAGCACCACAGAAAAACTTTTCTCGAGGAAGAAAGTGTGAAAAGAAAATTATGTTGTTTCAGCTGTGCCCTATACAAGGGGTCAAAGCAATCTTCATAGGTCCGGCTTTAGTGTCGAGCCAAGTTGCTCTTGCACGAAAAGATTCTCTCGCTCAGGTGGTAAGGAAAACAATGAAAAGAAGTAATGTGAATTTTGGTTTGTTTCCGTTTTCCGTACTTTTCTTGATCAGTTCTTTTGTTCAATCACGGGGACATTTTATCGTTTGATTTCTTTCGAAACGCATATTGATTGAATTTATGAACAGATGGAAACGCATCATGGCGAAAGTGCACGTGTGTCTCTTCGTGCACGCTACATTTTAACGACCAGGAGAAAAGTTATGACCTATATCAATGATTTAGCAATGGCAGCATCCGAATTTTATGTGCATCTTATATTGATGCGTGTAAATCTGCACGAATTTGAAGCACGAATATTGGTACTTTGGTTCTATGTACTGAATGTATCGAAAATATACTGAGGGAAATTTAATCCCCACATATTTAAGTCTTCTACAATTGAATATTCGCAATGATCGACAAAATGTCTAACTGGTATGTTTTCTGGTGCTTTGCCGTGATAGCAGAAGGTATTTTTCCGTATTCAAAAATCCGAATGCTTTCTAAAAACAGAAAAAATAGACTTAGAAGTCTCATTATTTTTGTTATTATCTTCCGTATTAATTAATTATATATTTATGTGCTAACTCTAGCGAATATTTCATAGTATTAGGTATATCAGAAGTAAAATAAACAGGAGCATTCTTTATTTCATTATGAGGAAAACATGTTGCTTGCATTGCATGTACCTTCTCAATCTAGAATGATCGACTTGTAAATACTATTCCTTCCAATCAAATTTACGTACATTAACTAGTTTGAAATGTTACATGTATGTTGTAGTTAGACGGAAAACTAAATGTCCGGTGGTTATTGGTTATTGTTAGACATTCCGTATTAACTATCAAGATAGACCAGATAAAATGTTTGTTCGTAATGTTTCTTGCCTTCGTATGATAGCCACATTTACCATGTTGAATTTATGCGTTCATAACTTCTTCACAACGAACAGTTACATATATTATCCATCAGTACACCCAAAACACTCAGCGCATATGCTATTAGTGCATTACTACCATGATTCAAGTCTTCTAACATTCATATATATTATTCCGTTCACACACTACCGAAACGTCCTGATGTGTCACACCTCACAACATAAATATTATTATTCTGAATGCTACAGTGACATTTTTTACTCACAACACTCAAAAGAACGAGTTTGTTTAGATTTGACTTTATCAGCATGCACTTATCATAGTAGTCTGAATTTACAGAGTACTGTTCATAGCTGTCAATGATCTGTTTGTCACGACCTCTAGCACATTGATTTATTAATTCATATTTGACTATTGATTTTCACAGTTTTGGATTTTGATTTTACTCAAATTTCAGAGGCAATTTCATAGACCGAAGTTATCTCCTTGAAAGCAAGCACCAGTGCACTTCCTCAGAAGCCTTTCAATTTTTTCAGGCAAATTAGTGATTTACATAGGTAGGTAATTTGACTTTAAATTACTGGTGTACACTAGATCCTGGGATGGTCTATGTACTGTGTGATTTCAACAACTTTGACAGGTCATTAGTGAAACCTGTGGAGGATTCCTTGAGATTTATAAATTCGGTTGAGCTAAGGTTATCCATTTTATCTTGCTGAGTATGGATGGTATTCCATGTATATCAAATGCAGGTATTTTCCATTTGAGTGATACAGTATACTTGCACATTTGCAGACTAGATGGTATTTCACATTCGACATTCAGCTTGTGGACTTTGCAGATATTTGACCGGTGGGGTTGTGGTTTGTTCGTGGTAGAATGGCATCATACATCCAGGATAAATTGAATGTAATCATCAACGAATCATATGATTCAAAGTATCGATGCGTGCACACCCTCTTGGTTTTTGAAAAATTGATTTCCGCATTCTTTGTACTACGCAGAAACGTACAATATCCACTTTATTTTTCTTGCTCGATTCCAGATGTTCATTAAAGACATAAATAATCCACAAAAATTATTATTTTACTAAACAGACAGTATGAATTTCGGACCCTTTAGCCCGGATTTAGCCCCCTCCCCCACTCGGGTAGCCATCTTATCCACGTTGATATGTCCTATTGCGTACGTATAAGGGATGGTCCAACATCCATGTCTTGGTTCCTTTTGTCTTTCCATTTCGACGAAAATAACGGGAGCTCGCTTGACTTGCTTGGAAACAACCTTTTGTACAGCGGCGCTTTTGCCGGGTATTTAAAGTCCCGAGAGAAATTCTCTGGAAGTTTTCCTCTTTCTATAAAGTCCCGATGGGGGTCGAGTGGGAGGAAATATTCGAGCTACGAAACGTGCAGAAACATCGCTTTGAGAAGGACGGTGGAAACGATTACCGAATAGAAAGGAATATCTATTAAAGACCTATTTGAAGTCTACATTCGGCACATTCATTTATGGGATGAGGTCGTTCGAGCAGCATTTGCTCATTTAAACGAGCTATCTTTTCATTAAACTTATTCAAGCTTGAAGCTTATTCAAACTAGCGCATGTCTGTATTTTATCTGAACGATTTTAATATTCATCAGTACTACATAACAGCCAATTATGCGCTAAGTTTGTGAATTCTGGGCTTTGGATCATAAATACTCGTCGGTTGAGCAATACGAAAATCCATCCATAACATAGCATAACCGGCCGGGACTGTCCGGCAATCGTCAGGGGCTGCGGTTATACCTATCCCTCAAGACTCAACGGTCATGAAGGTGAAGTAGGTCCCATGTGCCGTCTTCTGTCAATCCCTAATTCGGTATTCCGTCAACATCCGTGCAGGTGGTGTTCAGGATGGATTGTCAACAACGTAGGATAAACATTATGGCGTAGGATGAACATAATGGCTATCCCATCCCAAAGACATTGGAAACTGATTCATCTTCAAAGTGTAGTATCGAAGAAAGGTAGTCTAGGCTTCTCTGCTGGGAGTCGATATCGCACCTGGTAATGTTGGGTACCTGCCACCTTATAATGAAATGAAATAAAATAAGGTTGGCTACCTTACAGGTATTATAGTCCAGTGTGATGCTGTGATGCGCAAGGAAACTTATTTGACGCATTCCTTTATCAGGAAGGATCAATAGGGCGGACATGTTCTATCGCTACGACCTGGATTTAAAAACATAAAAATTTATCACTAAATACGTTTGCGTTTATGTGAGGTGAATTTGTTTAGAAATAAGGTACATATCCTTGTTGTAAAAATCATAATTTTGCCATCATACATAAAGGTATATAGGGCTTTGTTTGTAATGGTAAAAGGAAATTGTCAAAAACTGCAAAACCCGTCTGAAATCGCTATTCGCAAAACCCACCAGAAATCGCTATTACTAAAGGCGGTGTAAAATATGGTGACTCGAGAAAAATAAACACAGCATTAAATTTCTAAACTTCATTCGTGGAGGAAATAGGTAAATAGGTTAGAAAAATTGAGTTTTATAAACGTGAAAATTGCTTATTATCTGAACGAAGACCCTAAACCCCTAAAACCAACGAGAATTGAATAAAAAGAACGCTTGTAGAAAGTAATAAATTATAGGAATTTCGTATGGTTAGAAGCTGTAAATAATATTTTGATAATGTAGTTTAGTAAATTGAGGGGGGATTCTATTGGTCATTTACTTTAAAAACTCGCTCATATGGCCATGATACATGATTGCACTTTCAAGTGATAACTGGGAGTAGCACCCAGAAAATTGCGGCTCATTGAGTTCATGATTTTTCTGACTTACCTACCTACATAAATTTCGGTCGTATTCGCAAAAAATGCCTATGACAGAAACATCCCCCCCTAATCAACGACAATCAACCGAAAAATTCCTACTGAGCCTTGTTTGAGCTGTTTCTCCCGAAATTACCAAGTTGACGATATAAATCGAGCGAGGCAGTTCAGCACCAGTGGCTGTATGAAAGCTGCAATGAGACTCATGAAAAATAGAAACGTCTCTCTATCGAAAAGCAATCCCCCAACAAAAATATCCGCTTAAAAAAAAGCAATCGGCTGGAGGAAATTGGATGACCATAATACGGCGAAGGTATTTTTTCCGAGCGATTCGGCAACTGTAGGTTCGGTCGTACGTGTTTCCAGTGCATGGCGTCTCACCAGTGGGAAGGAATTAAATGAAACTGGACGGACAATAGAAGTCGAATGTGCAGAATCCACCACCTCCTCTTCACGACACAACCAATAGGATGGCCAAAGGGCCGCCTCACGAGTGACGTCCTCTAATGAAATTTTATTACTTAGACTCTCCGAAGTACATTTTATTTATTGAATAAGGTCATGGCGTTTCTCAATCCTCTCTTTTATGAAAGGATATCAAACGTAAGGGCGTTTAATACCTCTTGAGGAAATAATTATTCGATTTACCACACGAAAGGAGGATTAGGTGGTTTGATTAAATTTGCAATGTCAGCTTTATATTCTACATTCCTTAATTGATTCGAAAATTATGCAACTTAGGAGCACTAACAGTATGCTATCAATTCTTATCATCTTCACCACGTATTGTCTCTATATTTTCATCAATTTGGTCATGAGCTTTCTACTTCCTTTCCAGCAACCATAGACAGAACAGATGATACATTATAAGACCCTCAAAGCTCCAATGAACGTTTGAACAGCGTTCTTACTGTTTTCGTTGACACATACACATTAGGTTCGTTTCTGCATATGGATAAAAGTCGATGCGCAGCGTGCTAAAGATTATAATCTTACATCTTGCCGACCGTTCATCGTGTCCATGCGAGATATGTACCTATATGAGATCCGTGCTGCGCGGCGTTCAGTTGGCCCAAACACTGAAAATCAGTCTCATTAATCATCCAGTCCGTGCTGCTGGTGCAATCATGGGGAAAACATCCATTGAAGCTCACAGCAATCAAGATATGGTCAGCTTCTATGCGACTCGCGTAGTGGATACATATTTACTGCCGTGTTCATGCAAAAACGAACCTGTTCCCTAGTCGGTTCCTCACGTTAGGTATATATGGCTATTAGGTTCGTACGTTTGTTCACAGCTATTCTTCTACAGTCGCTACGTAAATATACATATTGAATATTGAGATCACGTTAGCTGACCTATAAAAGCAACTACGACGGTTGGTAGGCCAAGTACTTCCCGACAGTGATATTAGTGTGTCATGTGTTGCCTCCAGGTGTCGGGGATGAGAGGCGGCACCTCTGCGAGCACACCAAACTCAGTTCTGAGTCAGCGGGGATTGCGGCTTATGGCAGCGTCGTCTACCAACTCAACCACGCCAACATGGAGGGCCTCAGGGACCCTGTGACTTCGTCTTTCGAGGGATTCGGCATCGTGTACAGAACAGGTAAGAACAAGGAAATAAAATGGGCGTATTTTGATGTATTTGCATGGTGGATGTATTTTCAAACGGTTGGAGCATTGTTTTATGCAAGATTGCGGGAGACATGAAGCATTTTGTATTCAAGAAGTAGTATCCACTCGACTTTTGTCCAACGCGAAAAGACAGAGAACCATACACACACTAGCTAGATATTTGTGGCCAAGACCCAAGCTAGTAAGACTGGTAATTATGTCAACAGCTGTAGCTACTGTAGTACTGGGCGATACCGCTCATTGGTGGGTGGCTGAGAGCTGAAGATGGGCGCTAGTACGGATGCGAGATCTCTGCCGGGTCGTTGGAAATAAAACATCATCAGTTCCGTTAGCGTTTCTGTCAAGCGGATCCGCAGACGGTACAGGTTTGTTCGCTGTGGCAAACAAGCCACTCGCAAACCACTAGAAAGTCACACAGTGGATTTCCTGACTTTTCTCTGACTGTACAGCATCCATGTCGTCCTGTTGCTGTGTTCTTCTGGCCACTTGCGGACGGTTTTCTAGTCGCCAGATCGGTCAGATGATTTTTCGGCTTACCGTTTTCTGATGATTACAGCTAGGCTCTCATGAGGTTGCAATTCCGGACGGCAATCCGGTACGGCAAGTCGTTCTGCAATGCTACTGGCCAACGCAAAATGGATCATTGCAACGCAATGTCATGATACTATATCAGAATCTCCAGATATTTTCCGCTGTCGGATCCGTTGCCGTGTCTGCGCAGTTACTGCGCACACCTCTACTGTTTGGTTGTTCAGCCATATTGGAATTCGACATTCTTGGTTGATTTTGCCGGTCAGATTTCGGTTATGATTCCGCTGCCATGTGAACGCCTCTGCGGAAAAATTCTGGCGAACGCGTTGCCGTAACGGATTGCCGTCCAGATTCCACTCCATGTCAACCTAGCTTACCTCTACCGTCTTTCGTCAGCGATAGCCAATCAAATCATTTGATTTCTTGCTTCCGACGTGTCTTTTTTCCTCGTTTTGTTTTCCGGCCAAACCCGTTAGCTGAGCTCGCCATGTTCAAGTGGTTTCCAAGTTGGTGTCGCGTGGGTCGCGCATGCTCAATAGGCGATTCACTAGCTAGTGGGTTGCTAGTCACTCGTAAAACCCAAAGCGAACGAACCTTATTTCAGCCGGTCGTCTGATTACGACTTTAGGTGTTTAGTGGTTGGGGGGGGGGGGGGGGGGGGCTAAAATTGTCAGCGAGACGGCGGTGGCCCTTACACTGTAGCCTGCTTTCTGAACTCTGCTTCTGCTTTCTCACTTTATCAGTCCTTCACAAATTTCGGAGTCTTTGTTTCACAGAATTCCCTAAAAATTTCGGAGTCTTTGTTTCACAGAATTCCCTAATCTGTTTTTCACATATTAAAACGAGTGCGATTCGCAGATTTGAGAATGCCATTTGTGGCCCATCTTCAGAAACATATTCATTATCATAAACCTTCGATTTGATGAAGTAATTTAGATTTAGATGATTTAGATAGATTAGAGATTTAGAAGATTTAGATGAAGTAATTTGATTTTAGAGCACACTGTACAAAATAAAGACGAAATGGAGACAATGAGTCTGACATCATGAAGATGAATTGCACAAAATTGAAAGAAGCAGGTTTTAAATTGCAGTGGAACTTTTGGCAATGAATGAAAGAAGTGCTAAGGAATGAGTGTTTTGTAGTCATGTTCCAGCTTGACATTGTCCATAAAAGGTTTGCTCAAAAATGTCTTGTTTCCTCATCATGAACCCTCTTAAACTTTATTCTACCTAAAATTGATTAAGAAGATATAAATCTTTTTTCAATATGGCTGTTTTTAAAGTCAGATGAGTACCTATGGTGGAGGATGGGGCTTCGGGGGGGGGGGGGGGGGTAGCATTTCCGTTCTAGGGGTGCAGCTGAAAAGTTCAAGAGCCGTCGAATGAGAGTTATAGACGAGCCTCGATCGCAGGGCTAGGTTTGTTCAAACACCTGCATAGGTATTCAAACATCCAGAAGCGTAGGTCACATTTATCGTCCATTTGATTATTTAAACGTGGTCAAAGTTTGAATGCGAATTGTGAGGAATTTGATCTCAACTCGTGGTCTGTTCCAACCGCTGTTTCTTACCCGACCTTCGAGAAAGTTCTACTGAGCATTCCGTGATAATACCAGGGAACTATTTAAATAGAACCGAACCTGCGGTGTTCTGTAACGTGACCATCGACTGACTTCTAACTGCCATCAACACTTGCCACAAAACGAAGGATAAACTCCCAAGCAACAATTAAACACATACACAAAACAGCGCAGAGCGCTTTTTTAGACCGAAAGTAAAATAGATATGGATGATACGCCAGCCGAAATTCTCATTGATTTCTTGATTCGCCTGTTAATACTACCTCCCGTGTTACTATACAAATTTCTGGTGATTAAAGCCATTTTCACAGGTTTTTGACGTATAAATATTGAATTTTGAGAGTTGAAACTTGTTAATACCTCAGTCCATCACTCACTGGTCAAAATCAACTCCATATTTAGTCTCCTCACCATTAAAAACACGAAAAAAGATACCTCACAAGTAAGTTCACCTAGTTCGCTAAAACCTCAAAAACACCTCATTTTGCACCCATTTTTCACCCATAACACCCCTGGGTGTTTTCCGATCGGGCTGCCAAGATACGGCACACAACTAGGGCCCAAATGGAGCCTGTGTGCGAAAGAACAACTTCTTTTAGACCGAAAATTAAGGTAGATATCGACGGCGGTCGGATATTGCATTTTTGGAATCTACGCACCTTGAAAAGTAAAAGAAAAATTTGGAGGGGTTGTTCCAAAAACATTTCTGAGCGAAATCCTTGGTGCACTATTTACAGAATAATAAACCAAAAGGGGGGCAATGTTTAATCCCATAAATATCCGAAAAAATTGTCAATATCAGTTGACATACCGAGGATATGCGGGTTGGTGTACAGAAGGCCCCGTATACCTAAATTTCTTTCAGTTCAGAACAACAAGCTATTCTGCCCATATAATATATATGGAGTTCAGTTTAGAACGGTCTTACAATACTGGTAGTCGAATTCCAGACCGAGCCAAATAAAAGCACAAAGTTACACAATAGTAGCATCAATAGGTTGAAACTGACTTTAAGTTTTCTTTAAAAGGCTGCCATGACGAAAAGAGTGGCGTTTGGTGTGTTACACAACAAAGTCATGGGAATAAGCCGGAAAGTTTTTCTCTCTCAACCCCCCCCCCCCCCCCCCCCCCCCACAAACCTGTTCAACACGAACCGCTCAAAGTGGTAACAGCCGCTTAGAAAACCAGAGTGTCGGAGCAGTAGATGGCGCTGGGGTCTGGTGAAAGGGGGTGCAAGTTTGGAACTTAGACGACTTCAAGTTCCCGCGGCTGTGGAGAGGGGAAAGAAGTTTCGGCTAAGAACCGCTAGAGAGCAGGGGCATGGAGGACATGAGAACCCCCCTGGAGGCTCAAAGGACCGGTGTGCAATAACCCCAGTCGTAACTACACCAACTCCCCCGTCAGCCCTCGCGCGGGTTTGAATAGAGAGGCTGAAACCATTACCTCCACTCGACCCGAATGGGAATGTTCAACTCGACCAAGTTTCACGTGCCCATTTAGTCGCGTGCCAGAGACCCATAAAGTGCCCTGGAATAATTGAAACGGTGCCGAAGTCTTGGAAATGCGTAATAGCGCTGCGCTGTGGACGTAGGACATAATTTGGGGTTGTCGAGTCCCCTGTGATTATAAACGTATTTTTAATGGTTGTAAATAGTAAAACTTGTGCTGTCCCGGTTGATGAAGGAGCGGACCCGGGAGCCGCCATAGTGGGTGGGTCCGGTTTTTTAGCTCTATGAAGAACTTATTTCTCGTACCTAAATCAAGGAGGATAAAATTGTACTTATTACAGCAGGTGTTAGTTCTAACCCACCTTTTGTAATAATATTTAGAACTAAGAGTTTTCTATTATATTCCAGTTCCGGTCATGCAGCCCTTATATCAAGTTCTCTCAACCCTCAGGTTTCAGTTGATTGGGTTTTATAAAAACCCTAGTAAAAATTCTGCAGATTTCACACATTTTCTCTAATTTGGATGCGCACCGTGGACGAACATCAGAAAGGGATGATGAACTAAAATCACCGTTCACTAAAAATATAGATTAACAGAACTCTCGCTTCATTATGCCTTCGAATGTTTATGGAAAAAAGTAATGGTCAAAACAGAGTGGAGAAATGTACGATGTTATTAGTTTTTTGGAATGCGATCCTTTTTACTGGAAGTCAATTTCGTCGACGACATCACAGGAGTATAACGAGAAAAATCCATTTTTGAAAGGGCGGGAAAGACTCAATTTGTATCCCGTTATTACCTGTTCCGATATGAAATCCAATAGCTTCAGCTGGTATTCGAGGTTGTAGGAAGCATGTTCCACGCGTCGGTGGATTCACTGAATCAGAAGGAGTTCAAACTCTGTTTCCACGACATAACGTTACAAGTTTAATCTTCAAGCCATGTAATCATCAGAATCAAAAGATATTGAGTCACGCTGTGAAATACGTGCGGAGAAAGCTTGAAGCTTCGACGAGGGAAAGTGAGGTAATTGGGGATCACATCATAGGTAGGATCACAGAAGGTGGTAGGGAACACATGCGAGGTGGTAGGTACCATACAAAGCCCCCTTGCAGAGGTGCTCAACTAGCTTAATGCCATAGCACATTCCTAGCACACGTATTGCATTTACTGTCAGTTGGAGGTGTGGAACTCGATACAGCGGTCTTTTGAGCTAGTCAAGAACGTCCAATCGAAAGGCCTTGAAAAATGACTGCCCTATGCATATTGTAGTGCGTCGCGCTGGGTTTTCGAGTTCGAGAGAGTGAACACTCCCACGCTGTGCAAAACTAAATTAAACTGCCTTAAATGAAACAAAATAGGGAGTAGGGGTGATTTCGCCTGGTACAACTAGATTTATTCTGGTCCCATAATACCCAACATTTAGTAGGTCTATCCAGTCAAGCGGCTGTACGCGCAGGGTTGCAGGCTAAACTCCTATCTGCAACTAATTGGATAACAAAATGTATCACCTGTATATTAGTTCTAAAAGACACCTAGTTCTAAAAGTTAGAAGAAAATATTAAATGCGTGATAGTGACATTTGGACCGCTGTAACTTGAAAGGAATGGGCGGCCAATCTCACTTGAACTTGTTTTCCATCAAACCCCAAGTATGCAGCTCTTTTACGACGATAGATCACTCTCCTGTACCTATTGACTCTTTGAGTGGAGTGAAGGGAACATCAAATTCTAATTCGTGGTTCTATTGCAGCACGCATATTTTTTAAGAACTTTATTGTTTGTTCCAGTGGTTGTGACGGTGGTACTGATCTGCTTAGCTGCGCTACCTCTCGTTATGTTTATCATGGGTAAGTCTCACTTTCTATCCATCATCCTCTAACTCTAACTGCACATATGTGTAAGCATTCAAAACGTGCGTAACGAAATTCGTACGAGAACTGAAACTGATCAAAACCATTGGTGAATGACACTTTTCTGGCCTAATTAATGGGCAACAATTCAGTTTTAATACCACTCTGAATATCCGGCTACCGTGTAGATTCTTGGGCAGCGACTAAGCCTCCAGACGATTAATAAGGGTCACGGTTGGAACATGATACTAATAAGGTCACTGAGTTTTCACCCATGAAGGTTAAAGTTGCGGACCTCATTCAGGAGCTGGGATGATGAATATAGTTGGTTTACCCTTATCACTTTCTGCCTGTCTGCGTTTCAAGTCTAAAAAGCGTTAGTAGTTATGGCGCTTTACACCCACCGAAATATTTTCCACGCTCATCTCTAATGACATCCATCATGTCAGGCCAACTGGTACCTACGAGAGATGAAAGTGGTCGTGACATCAAAATAAGCTATTGATTCTTCGGTTACCGAAAGTTTTTTGTACGTTTTGTCCATTTGCTGTACGTTTTCAATTGTATAATAGTAGATGAATGGTATTATAGTAGATAGGTAGTACAGTGAATATTATATATTGTTTATAAGTATTTGAAATCTACCGCAATCATCTGCGATTAGAAAAATGCTGCAAATTATGACACAGTGGTTTATTATTTACCTGTAACATAGATGCTCGTTCTGCGTAGATCACTGTTTTTTGAGGTCAATACCCTCGAGCTCCCTCCAAGAAAGCCCTAAATGGAGTACTGGAGCCGGCCCGGGGGTTAATGTTCCACACAAATGAGCGAGATTCAATAATTCAATCACTAATTATTTCTAGTTATTCATGAAGCATAAGGTAAATAATAAACCGTTGTGTAATAATTTACGCTTGTGTAATAATTTACCTACTTCAAAGTTTGTTCAAGTTGCAAAAGTACCTATCAACAAAATCTAAAAGAGCCATAATTTTCCAAATGGAATAATATCACAGAACAACCAACTCGACTTCATACATCCATCCGTGATTATAATCAGCTCCCTAGCGATGATATCTGGGCCGGATTTACACCGTTTGATTCACGATCATGTTGACGAAGCTTTTCGGTGCAAACTAACGGCTGGTTGCACAATGCTCTGGGTGGTCCCCAAAAATCCTTTAGTTCAAGATCAATTCAAAAATGTAAAAAAATCTTGCCCTTCTATTGAAAGTTTTCGAGCTACGGCGTTCTGAAAATGTCAACCCCTATTTTTCACCTCTTAGAGATGACTGACAGTAACACCGAGCTTCGAGGACCAACTAGACCCCAAACGGGACCTACAAACCAAATTTCGTTAATTTTTGTTCATGGTACTAACTAAGAAAAGTCTGAAGCACGGCGTACGGTGTATGGCGGACAGACAGAAATGTTTTATTGCATTTTCGGATTCTACATACCTTGAAACGTAAACCATCAAATTTTGAGGGGGGTTAAAACTTTTTTTAATGCTCGATTCCAAAGGTTCATCATTGAAAATAATAAACCAAAATAAGTAGATCTTTTTCTGTTTTTGTGAGTGTACCTACATAATTTTGCTTCCTCGCCATCAAAGGAACAGATGCCATGCAGGAACCGAAATCCTTTGAATTATGGACGCTACTTTAATAATACGAGTATATTCCACGGGAAAACATTGAACATTGTTTTTGAATCCGGTTATTTATTACTCATCAGCATATCTGATTATTAGGGAGCTCACCACTCAGCTAAATTTAGTGCTCAGTTTACGACTCAGCTAATTTGGGAACTCAGTGTTTGATTCAGCTGATTTAGGAGATGAATTTTTCCGCTCACCTGATTTCCACAGAGCTTTAAGGTAAGCATGATCGACCTTTGAGCTAAATTTTGATCCAGCTGATTTGGGAGCTCACTTTTAACTCCTTTTTTTCCCTTACATTTTCTAATGGCCCCCAGCCCAAAAAAATTTTCATAATAAAATCGTTTTACCATTCCACAGCAATACCTCCATTTCCGAAATGTTCTATCTCAATTCCGTACAGCAAAGTTTTTCAACAAGACCTGACAGCTCCCAGAGGTGAACCGTACGGGATAAAATAAATCAGGATACACCTTATATATCACAAGTTCTTATCATAGCTCGTACCTACCTCAGTGACCTCCCATCCACACTTCCATTATCCACTAGAGATTATGGTGCTATGGGAAGACTCATAAAATACAATCTTCTACCCTCGTTTTTCTCGATGTCACCAGAATCGAATTTCCGTCTGGGACTCTAAAGCTGTCTTCGATGTTTTCAGCATCGTAATTCGTGGCCCGTTCCTTCACAATCCCTCATCCCTTAATTTCAGTATATCGGGACGTTTTCCTCACCACTTGTTGTTGCAAGTTGTTATTCGCATTTAACTGTCAACAACTGTTTGCCCGATCGATATCGTTATTCGTGTAATGGACTAAGCCAACATTCGTACGAGAAAGCTTGGTTCAGTACAACTGAAGCTGCTGGCGGTAGACCTAGTTTGTGAATTAAGGAGTTGGAAGTGTTCAGTGAGGAGTTGTGAATACAGCATTCCATCAGTAAATTAGGTCCCCCTCTGCCCAACAACCCCGATCAATAGATAAACAATCCTATTATAATGCTAGATATCCCTATAAGTATGACGGTAGGGTAGTAGTATGGTTTTTACCATACTAGGTACGTATTTTGCTTTCGCACTACCGAAGTTGGGGACACCTTGCGTTGAAAGGTCGAAAAACGCTGCAAATTATTACACAACGCTTTATTATTTACCTGTACCCCTTCTGCGGAGATCACTGTTTTCTGTGGTCAGTACCCTCGAATTCCTCCCTGGACAAGGCCTAAATCGTGTACTAGAGCTAGCCCGGGAATTACATTTTCATAAAAATGCGCAGGATTCAATGAATCAATCATCAATTATTTGTTGTTATTCATGAAGCATAACGTTTGTTCAAGTTACAAAAGTACCTATCAACAAAATCCAAAACCGCCATCATTCTGCAAATGAAATAATGTCACAGAACAATCAGCTTGATTTCACACAGCCATCCGTGGTTATAATAATGTGTTCCTAGCAATGATATCTGGGCCGGATTTATACAGGTTCATTCACGATCATGTTGACGAAGCTTTTGTACAACGGACAGCTGGACTTACAATACTCCGGGTGGTCTCAAAAAATTCTTTAGTTTGAGAACAATTTAAGAACGTAAAAAAACCATGCCCTTCTATAGAAAGTTTTCGAGCTACGGCGTTCTGAAAAATGCAACCCCTATTTTTCACCTCTTAGAGATGACTGACAGTAACACCGAGCTTCGAGGACCAACTAGACCCCAAACGGGACCTACAAACCAAATTTCGTTAATTTTTGTTCATGGTACTAACTAAGAAAAGTCTGAAGCACGGCGTACGGTGTATGGCGGACAGACAGAAATGTTTTATTGCATTTTCGGATTCTACATACCTTGAAACGTAAACCATCAAATTTTGAGGGGGGTTAAAACTTTTTTTAATGCTCGATTCCAAAGGTTCATCATTGAAAATAATAAACCAAAATAAGTAGATCTTTTTCTGTTTTTGTGAGTGTACCTACATAATTTTGCTTCCTCGCCATCAAAGGAACAGATGCCATGCAGGAACCGAAATCCTTTGAATTATGGACGCTACTTTAATAATACGAGTATATTCCACGGGAAAACATTGAACATTGTTTTTGAATCCGGTTATTTATTACTCATCAGCATATCTGATTATTAGGGAGCTCACCACTCAGCTAAATTTAGTGCTCAGTTTACGACTCAGCTAATTTGGGAACTCAGTGTTTGATTCAGCTGATTTAGGAGATGAATTTTCCGCTCACCTGATTTCCACAGAGCTTTAAGGTAAGCATGATCGACCTTTGAGCTAAATTTTGATCCAGCTGATTTGGGAGCTCACTTTTAACTCCTTTTTTTCCCTTACATTTTCTAATGGCCCCCAGCCCAAAAAAATTTTCATAATAAAATCGTTTTACCATTCCACAGCAATACCTCCATTTCCGAAATGTTCTATCTCAATTCCGTACAGCAAAGTTTTTCAACAAGACCTGACAGCTCCCAGAGTTGAACCGTACGGGATAAAATAAATCAGGATACACCTTATATATCACAAGTTCTTATCATAGCTCGTACCTACCTCAGTGACCTCCCATCCACACTTCCATTATCCACTAGAGATTATGGTGCTATGGGAAGACTCATAAAATACAATCTTCTACCCTCGTTTTTCTCGATGTCACCAGAATCGAATTTCCGTCTGGGACTCTAAAGCTGTCTTCGATGTTTTCAGCATCGTAATTCGTGGCCCGTTCCTTCACAATCCCTCATCCCTTAATTTCAGTATATCGGGACGTTTTCCTCACCACTTGTTGTTGCAAGTTGTTATTCGCATTTAACTCTCAACAACTGTTTGCTCGATCGATATCGTTATTCGTGTAATGGACTAAGCCAACATTCGTACGAGAAAGCTTGGTTCAGTACAACTGAAGCTGCTGGCGGTAGACTTAGTTTGTGAATTAAGGAGTTGGAAGTGTTCAGTGAGGAGTTGTGAATACAGCATTCCATCAGTAAATTAGGTCCCCCTCTGCCCAACAACCCCGATCAATAGATAAACAATCCTATTATAATGCTAGATATCCCTATAAGTATGACGGTAGGGTAGTATGATGATAGGTGATATACCTATGTACCTACTTACAAGTTTTTACCATACTAGGTACGTATTTTGCTTTCGCACTACCGAAGGTGGGGACACCTTGCGTTGAAAGGTCGAAAAACGCTGCAAATTATTACACAACGCTTTATTATTTACCTGTACCCCTTCTGCGGAGATCACTGTTTTCTGTGGTCAGTACCCTCGAATTCCTCCCTGGACAAGGCCTAAATCGAGTACTAGAGCTAGCCCGGGAATTACATTTTCATAAAAATGCGCAGGATTCAATGAATCAATCATCAATTATTTGTTGTTATTCATGAAGCATAACGTTTGTTCAAGTTACAAAAGTACCTATCAACAAAATCCAAAACCGCCATCATTCTGCAAATGAAATAATGTCACAGAACAATCAGCTTGATTTCACACAGCCATCCGTGGTTATAATAATGTGTTCCTAGCAATGATATCTGGGCCGGATTTATACCGGTTCATTCACGATCATGTTGACGAAGCTTTTGTACAACGAACAGCTGGACGTACAATACTCCGGGTGGTCTCAAAAAATTCTTTACTTTGAGAACAATTTAAGAACGTAAAAAAACCATGCCCTTCTATAGAAAGTTTTCGAGCTACGGCGTTCTGAAAAATGCAACCCCTATTTTTCATCCTTAGAGATGACCGACAGTAACGCCGAGCTTCGCTGACCAACTAGACCCCAAATGAGACCTAAAATCCAAATTTCATTAATTTTGGTCTATGGTAACTAAGAAACATGCTAAGTAAGGCGTACGGCGGAAAGACAGAAATGTATTATTGCATTTTCGGATTCTACGTACCTTGAAGCGGAAACCATCATCAAGATCATACTCGTAACTTTAAGGTATGCATACGCTAACAAGAAATTCCTAACTCAGCCGGAACCCCTGCTTTAACCTATACGATCGCCGAAATTACCAGAATAATTATTTCCATCTCGGTTCAGCCAAACACAACATGAAGAGACAAAACCATGGAACAAAATATATTATTCCGGAACCCTCGCATGTTGATGTCTGATGACCGTTCTGCCAGCTAGAAAAAAATCAGTAATTATTGATCCAGTCACTTATTAGGCTTAATAATTACAACTTTAATAATTTATTGATAATGTATCATGTCATCCGGAAGGATCATCAGCTGATGTTTTTCTTTCACCTCCTGGCTTGTGGCAAGAACAGAGGAACTGGTCAGAGTATTTGCAAAGCCTGAAAGGTACGTCACTGATGTGAGGCAGAATACGTGAAGAGATTGGTGGAACAGGGAACAGCAGAAGTGGTAAATGGGTGGTGGGGGGGTTGGCGTTGAACAAACATCCTCCGGTGACCAACGGAACGACAAACATTGTTTGGAAAGCTGATGCTCGACATTGACAAGAAGGCTCTTACCTATACACAAACAATTTTGCCGATAATTTTGCTTCCTGATTGGGAAAAGGTGTTTGAATATCGAGACAAATATCGAGTCGATAAGACTTCGAATACTTGAAGAGGTTGACGTCGCAAGGGACACCAAAACAAGAAAGAAGAATATCATCAGGTACCTACTTTTTACGTAAAAATGTTTCGAGGCCCAGCTCGACCGATAATAATCGAAGTGGTCACCAGATGAAAAGTACTTGAACAACTAATCTGTAGAAAGCTGTAGGCACATTAAATATGCTGGGAGCGCTTAAATGAATGATGTTGATTAATTATCACGAAGGTAGTGATCCCTATATAATAATACATATCCAAGTTGACGTATCTAATAGGTATAATATCATTAACATAGATACAATATTACGTCATCAGGTTTTGAATATGTTGGAGGTTTGACTATCCCCCAGCTTATAAAAACACCCTTTGAGCCGCACTGAAAAAAATTAAATAGATAAATAATTTGTCACCAAGCATAAATCCTTCGACATTGTCTAATATTGATTATTCTAAAAATGGTATATAATGTAAGCTACTGGTGAACAATTAAAAACAAGCTGAGTTACTAAAAATACCATAGTGAAGAAAAGAAGGAAAAAATGACTTCTTTATCACTCCAGGGAAAGACTTCAGCATGAACTTTGGTTTCCATCGAATGAGACTGTAGGGCACCCGACCATAGCTAGAGGAAAAGAGTGGAAAATAGGTCAACAGAGATCCACCGACTGCAAAATGTTAATGCCGAGTAAACTCGAAGTCTACTCCTCAACCCAGTTCTCCAGCAGTTGGAAACTCTCAGCTTTAGCTCGCGTGCTCCTTCGCCTCCATGTTTGAAGTTCGGTTGAATATTGAAGCCAACATCCGTTATTATTGGCGGTATAGCTTTGAATATTCACCTCCGCAACATGGATCATTCAGCGTCATCTTAGTCGAAATTTGCTCCGGAGAACAATACCTAGAGTTTCCTGATGTAAAACAAAGTTTGACTGTCAGATTTTTGCCGGCTTCACTGCTACATCAGGCTTTGGATAGTTCATGATGTTTGATAATAACCTTCACAAAAAATAGCCTCTTATTGAAAATTCATATTGACAGGGTTTTTTGAACTTCGAATAGGTAGGTAATTTCAGGTGGAATACACAAGTCGACTGAGAATTACAATTGATCACGCTATAAACTCTCATATTTTCAGTCAATAACAGCAATTTTATCGACCACGAGTAAATGACGTATGATTTTCCAAAATCTGGCATGTCAAAATAGTGGCGTCGCAATTCCCAATAGGGTCCCAAGAAGTTGGGTGTGGTATTAGGATTCAGTCGATGATTGGGAGTGAGGAGGGGACTATGGAATGAAGCCATCTGATGAAGAAGAAGACACCTAACATTGAAACCACACACCTAACGTTGAAAAATCGTGGAAAAACAATTCAGCTAACTATTGTGGGGCATAAATTGCCTATGTTACATTGTTCCCTATAATAATCAATGGCCAATTCATTATAATAACCTTCTCTTATATCAATGATAATCTGATCAAAGCTCTGTAACGGAGAGGGGAGTAAACTAGCCATCCAAACAGCCTACATTTCCCCCTCCCCACTCTAGAAAGGTCGGGAGGCAGACAGCTGCCCCCGGAGAGACGGCTTGATTATCACGCAATGCTTCCAGGAGTTGAAGATCCGTTTTCGCGAATCGACAGCCTCACCAGCCGCGTGTCGAAAAGATCGGGAAAGTGACCCCGGATCCAATAAAATTGAACGGTATTTCCACATACCGTCACAAATCTCAAAAATTATATACCGAAACGGAGCTATTGAAACGTTCTCTATTTCAACTATAAACATAGTTAAGTAGGCACACTCTCATACCAGTTTCGGAAAACAAACAATTGTCATTAAAAAAAAATAACTGCTCATACGATGGGGGAGAGCAGGTGATTTTGCAACTGAGCAGGAGATAGGTGCTACTAACCAAGCTGTTACAAGAACCTAAGCAATTACTGAGAAAAATGTTGAAGTACATATTTACATAATTCATACGTCTACAGCAACAAGTACACCAATATGAAATGGGCAGGTGGGGATGTTTTATTGGTACGAAAATGAGACCTGGACAAAAAAAAAGTGTTAATTTGACAGATCAAAATTTAACCCATGACTTACTCAGATAACTCCGGAAAACGGAATTACTTATTGCCCCTAAAATTAATTGCGTACATCTCTATTCTCTCTAAACTTCCTACTAGTTGGGCCACAATGATCAAGTCCATGCGAACTCTTCAAATTATGTACCCACTTGTACCTTGAGCGTTAATGTTTTCAGTCTTTGACTGAACCTGGTGTTTCTTTTCTTGTGCTTCAAATACATATAGTTGTCAGCATTTGATCCTTCTAAAATAGAGTCAAAGAACATTATTCTAACATTTAGAAAAATGCCTAAAATCAGGAAATTTCTCTCTGGACAAACCACTAATTAAAATTAAAATAAAATAAAAACGCTGCACATTATTAGACAAAGGTTTATTATTTTCCTGTATATTAGGAAGGTAACCCTTCTATGTAGATCACTGTCGTAAGACTCTAATTTAGTCCTGATTTAGTCGTTTACCTACCTACTTGGTGGATACCTACTTCCCCGCACACACAGATATCACCAAAGAACCCGATTCGAAATATAAGCTTTCTCATGTTCAGCAGTTACATTTGGTACATAAATATGCACTTTTCCCCCGCTGCCATAGTAACGCGCCATTGGGGCCCCCTGGAATTCCCCACCAGGTCATTCTACATAAGTCTACCGACCCGGTCTACGTGAGTAGTTCTGAAAATTTCAGCCCCTATTATTCACCCCTTAGAGATGACCGGAAACGCCGAGCTTCGTGGACCAACTACGAATTAAACTCCAAATGGGACCTACAAACCTAATTTCATTAATTTTGGTTCATGGTAACTAAGGAAAGTACGGCGTACGGCAGAAGACCAGATTTTTTTTTCCGTTTTCGGATTCTAATTACTGGAAACGCTACCCATCAAATTTGGGGGGGTTAAAATTGTTTTTACTTCATTCTCGATTCGAAAGGTTCATTATTATTTGAAATAATAAGCCAGTAGCTGGTCAGTACAATAAATTCGTCTATTTATTGTGATAAGTCATCACTTGAAAAGCCTGAAAAGAAATAGGTATATGTAATGGATGTTTATTAATTTGGATTTAAAAAAAAAGATGTATAATAAGTACACTGAAGAAGTATTAGAGATTATTTTTATTTTTATATCCTACTGTGGACCCATTATAAATCAGAAATGCACTAATTTTGTCATTGAACTAACTAATTAAACAAAAGACATTTCCATTAGTATACGGTATATTAATCCAAATCTTTCCAATGGTCATTACTTTCCCAACTAGATTTGCAGTAGCATAGCTGCTTTTTTCTGGTGTTGATGGTGCCTTAGAAATCATGTGTGAGTGTGAATGCCCACCCACATAAAGTAGGTACCTAAGTGGTATCCCGCGCGCCAGAGGTCGAAATGGAGCTCCTATCGTTTTCAGATGGTTTTTGTTTCCCCCTTTCACAGATTATGTGTGCCCCCGTCCTTATTTGCTTAATCAGTAAAGTGCACCTTATCAAGAACAGGAAGCTGTTCCGGTAACGAAGTTAATGAGGAGTTACCGAATGCAAATGATCCCGAAAGGTTGCATGTCGCACAGACGGTAGCAGGCTACTTTTTCTTCCCGATTACTTGACTGGTCGCATTGTGTCGCGTGCTGCTCCGCACAGATCGCAAGATGAGATAACAAGACGCCGTCGTTCTTTCGGAATGAGGACAAAATCATCCGAGTCCCACCGGTCGAAGGTAGAAATGCATGCATGGTTTGGAAACCGGCGACAGTTACCTCCGCAATACGTCGATGAATATTTCATGACGTAGACCCGTAAATGATTTACGAGATTAAAGCCTCACACGCTGCAAGCTTTCGATAACTAGATTGTTATTACGAAAGAAATTTCCAATATCAGTGCGATAGGAACTTTCAGCATAAAAATAGCCTTCGATAGGAGAGCCGCGTACATAATGAAAGAGAGCCTATTTTACGACCAGGCCCCCGTGAATCAGGTATTGAAAGATAGAATAGATAATGGCAATCCAGCATAATAACAGGAAGAGAAGCGCTACACATTTTTCCATAACGGTTTATTTTTTCCGTATAGATAACCCTCCTGTCTATATCACTGATATGTCCATAGTTACTGCAGTGAGAGAAAAGCCAGTTCAAATATTGAGGGTAGATGCCGGTTGGACTCAGTTATAGAATTCATCACATCCAACTGTAGGTAAGCTTTTCTAGAAAAATCTACGTTACGGAGCTGAAGTTTTGCCATTTGGTTCCCGGACGGTTATGGTTTATTATTTTCAGTAATATGAATATTTGCAATCGAGTATGAGAAAATAAAAGTAAACCATCCGCTCAAAATTTGATGGTTTGCATTTCAAGATACGTAGAATCCGAAAATTGAATAAATAGATTCCTGTCCGTCCGCCGTACTTCGCACTTTCCTTAAAACCAAAACTGATTAAATTCATTTGTAGGTTCAATTTGGTCACGAAGGTCGGTCAATATTGAAGGGTGAACAATAGGGATTGGAATTTTCAAAACGACTTAGCTCGAAGACTTTCAAAAGAGGGTATGGTTTTTATGACGTTACGAGGTGATTCCGAATTTTCGGTTACCTTGAGACCACCCGGGGCAGTGTACGTCCAGTCGTCCGTTCACAGTTGGACCCTGAAGTTCGAACCGAAAAGCTTCGTCAACACGAGTGTAAATCATAAGGTATACAGTCTAGCCCAAATTATCATTGCTTGGGGACATCTTATATCCCTGAATGACTTTATGAAATCGATTTTGTTGTTCAAGGCCAAAATAATCATCGAAATCAGGGGAAAATTTGGGAAAATGTCCCAGGACGAGGGTCCTGGGGCACGTTTACACGAGCGGACCGGGCCGGATAAATCCGAGGAGTACAGTAAGTGCGTACTTCCCCTCCCCCCTGCCGTGTAAATGCTCCTCCGGACCGGTTATGGGCGTTCCCACTTGCTAGGGAGGCCCGATGGAAATTCCTTCGGATCTAGGGTCCCCCCACCGGACGATCCTTACTCTCCCCACCCGTTTGCCCTGTCACCCTGTGGTGTAAACGCATATCCGCTCAGGATCTTCTCCAGGACTAGGTACCTACATCCCTATAAACATGCATATAGTTTAAAAACGCTGCAAAGTCCTTGTCACATGGGTTTATTATTCTATTGAAGTTCTAGAGATTCTTGTTGGCAGTTAAATTTATTGTTTCTTTCATGTGGAATGATTGAATTAGCTATTCCTGATGATTTCCACCAATTTTGGCCCCCAAAACATGAAATAGGTACACTTTTTTCCCCCCCAGATCATCTTTGATCATTGGTAGTGGCATTTAATGGTCTTGATTCAGCTGTTTACACTTTTTCTAATGTTATTATACAAATTGATGGTGATTTCAGACATTTTTCCAGGTTTTTGACTCATTAAAAATCAATTTTCGGAAATGAACCTTTGGTAAAAACTCAATTTTCGCCTCTTTGGTAAAAATCGACTTCATATTCGGTCTTCTCGTTCCAAAAACATGGAAAACGATACCTCAAAAGCTCACGTTACTAATATGTTATTAAAACACAAAAAGTACGTATTTTTATACACATTTTCACTCATAACACCCCTGGGTACATTCCGATTGGGCTGCAAAGTTTCGGGACACAACTAGGGCCCAAATTGAGCATGTGAGCGAAAGAACGACTTTTTAGACAGAAATTGAAGCCGGTATCGTATGCATGATACGGCGTATGGTGGACAGACATTGCATTTTCTGAATCTAGGCACCTTGAAACGGAAAAGAAAAAATTTTGGGGGGTGTTATACAAATTTATTGCTGAAGATAATAAACCAAAACGGTGGAAATTGTTATACAACTGTTTATTACGTTCTTGTCTTCGGTCCGGTCGTGTAAACGGCTGCCCGAAGGGAAGGAAGCCCCGCCCCCCACGGAGCGAGTCAGGAGGCTCCTAGCTAGGAGCATCGGAGTATCCGGCCCGGTCCGCTCGTGTAAATGGGGGTGACTTACTTCAAGTCGTGTGTGTGTGTGTGTGTGTGTGTGTGTGTGTGTGTGTGTGTGTGTGTGTGTGTGTGTGTGTGTGTGTGTGTGTGTGTGTGTGTGTGTGTGTGTGTGTGTGTGTGTGTGTGTGTGTGTGTGTGTGTGTGTGTGTGTGTGTGTGTGTGTGTGTGTGTGTGTGTGTGTGTGTGTGTGTGTGTGTGTGTGTGTGTGTGTGTGTGTGTGTGTGTGTGTGTGTGTGTGTGTGTGTGTGTGTGTGTGTGTGTGTGTGTGTGTGTGTGTGTGTGTGTGTGTGTGTGTGTGTGTGTGTGTGTGTGTGTGTGTGTGTGTGTGTGTGTGTGTGTGTGTGTGTGTGTGTGTGTGTGTGTGTGTGCGTGAGTGTGTGCCCACCTCAAAACATGATCCTACTAATTTAGGGTCTCAGTCCGGTCGCTGATTGATTAACTGACCTGTCAGAAATATTTCAACTTGGCAATTTTCAACGCTGTGCATCCAAAAATGAAGTTTTATCCCGCACCCCCATCCCCCAGTGATGTTCTCAAAACAATTTCCGAGGGAGTTCGCGAGAAATGGAGGTAGGTATAAGGATCATTTCATTTAATCGGGATGCGACCAGTTTACTTGTATTGATAAATTCCGATCATATCAGACTGGGGATCCGAGTGACTTGAATTTCATTAATCCATACAACTGTTTTGTATTCAATAATGTTGCAGGCCTCCAGTTCGTGCGTGACTGTCCCAAAGAGCCCATCATCCCCGTCTATATGATCGTCGGAGGGGTTTTCGGCACCATAAAAATTATCTGGTTGATCTGGCGCCAAATCCGATCCCGACGGTTCGAACGACGCCGTGAGCGCAGCGGCCAGGAGCAGGACCCTTTGTCGACGCCAAGTCGCGTCGCCGACATCCTACTCAGTCTTTTCCTCCTCGCCTGGTTCGTCCTCGGCAACTTCTGGATATTGGGGATATACTGGCCGGACCCCGCTCCGACCCTGTATGAGCCCAACAACTGGTGCCACAAGACCCTCTACGTCTTCTCGTTAGTCCATCTCATCGTGCTGTATTCCATCATAGGGCTTATGGTTCTCGTATTCATCGTGCTCTTAGCCTGTCAGGTTTGTCTGTGCAATCTGTTCGATTTATGTAAGTAGTACAACGACTTCGCTCCCGTGCGCTACCAATGCGGGAAACAATCTTGACAGAACCACGAGGGATCACATGGACACAGGTGAGTACTACTATAAGTGATGGCTGCTTGTTCTAGTATTATTTTTTGACCTTGTTGTATCAACACTTGTTGTACTTTTCATTCAAACGATCTAGGTGAAAAGAATCTAATGAGCCAGACCTTTTGACATCACCTACACCACAAGTCGTTTCACCTACACTTTCACTTACAAGTCAGTTTTAACCTACCATACCCTACCATACGATTTAGTACAGGTGAAATCACTTCGCTAACAACATTTAAAAATCAAAACAACAAAAATGGGAGGGGGGGGGGGATTTCACCTTAAAATTATGATCACACTGAAGCAGTCGTCGATTCAAATCGTAGAAGATATTACAGCCGATGGAATGAAGATAATCTGGGATTCGGTTATCGGCCTAATATATGAGTTAGTTGTGTTGAACTAGTCTTTAGATATGTTAACGAAATTCATCAGTACAGAAAACAGGAAAGTGACAAAATTCACAGATACTCGCTGATTTGAACCGTGACTAAATGAACGGGTCAATACTCGAGTCCCAAGGAACTGTTTGGCAGCTACCTATTCGTGCACTCAGACATTCGCTTGATGAGGTGAGTGTTTATGAAACTAGAACAAGCACCCAACGTGCACATTGCCACTAATGTACCTTACGGACAGTGAAGGATCGACAGCAATCGCCCGTCAGTGCCAAGAGTGTTCATTTTTCGTCAGGCGGTTGACAGATGATAAATAGAGTTGCCACCGTTTTTTCGTCATTCTTGACTCCGGGAAAAATGTACAGTGATTATTCAACGGCACTCGAAAACGTGTATATAGAGTGAATTGTGGTTTTAGGATTAAAAGTCTTCAATCCTAAACTTTGTTTCAAATTCAATCCAACCCGTCTGTCTGACGTATTCACGGGACTCTTGACGATTGATGCTTGTTTTCTTGCCCTCTGCGGATGTTTGTAGAAGGTGGCACCAGATGATGTAGGGATAATTATAATGGCCGAGATGTTGAAAAATCTCTATTTGGATGATAAAACCTCTTTCAACTTGTAGGAATTCACCGGGGACACCTGATTTCAATGCTGTTAGAGTCCGAATCCAACGATTTAACCCATCGTCGACCACGTGGGAGCGAGAAACTCGGTCGCCCACGTGGGGTTCGCCAGGACCCCACTCACATTTTTGGCACTGGTGCCTTATTAGTGCATGGGACTAGCGTCAAAACATCATGCAATCAATTTGGAGGTGTATAGTGTTGAATACCAAACTGAAAAAAACAAAACTGGTAAGCCTTTTATTGACACCATAACGAAATATAAACTCCAGTAAACTTTTTATGCATATACACTCAAAGCGAGCCCACTTTATTTGAATAAAAGAAAACTTGAGCTCACACGGAACAAATCTCGAAATGTTTCGAAAATTGCTTTTTCAGAGGAACAAAAAAACAACTAACACTACTTAATATACCAAAGTAAAACTTGAATTTACACACTAAAATCGCACTCGGAAAAATCAGACTGGAGAACCTGAAGGGCACAGCTAAACTTCGAAAATAGAAAGAAACCATAAAAATACTTAATATAAACTCCAGTAAACTTTTTATGCATATAAACTCAAAGCGAGCCCACTTTATTTGAATAAAAGAAAACTTGAGCTCACACGGAACAAATCTCGAACTTTTTCGAAAATTGCTTTTTCAGAGGAACAAAAAAACAACTAGAAAAAACAACACTACTTAATATACCAAAGTAAAACTTGAATTTACACACTAAAATCACACTCGGAAAAATCAGACTAGAGAACCTGAATGGCACAGCTAAACTTCGAAAATAGAAAGAAACCATAAAAATACATAATGAAAACTTCCATCACAGAATCAGGCTTCTTCAGATTCACTTCGTGAATCTTCTTCATCACTCATCAAACATGATCGGCTTAGTTTTTCATGTTCTTTGCAAATTGGACGGTAATATTTGGCGCGTGTTGTTGGATTTCCTATCCTTCGATCTGTCGCACATGCGGCATCTCATTTTCTTGGGGGGTGTCGGACCAGAGACTGGGTTAGTGGTACATTCTATTCCAAGGATCATCCCGATTTCCTGACGAAGAGATTTCATAATCCTCACATTAGCCTGATTTTGAAGATTTTTTCAAAAAATCTTGTTGAGACAATCCATTTCCTGCTAACGTGATTATCCATGATTCATGACGATGTTACGTTTGTGTAAGCTCAAACTCTTGAAAATCTAAGACGAAAAATGTGTGAATGTGCCGAAAATTTTTAGGGAGCCCACGTGGGGTCCGCTCAGACCCCAACAACGTTTTTCAACAACAAAGAATCAATTCAAAAGGATGGAGGACCAATGCCACCTCACTGACCTCTGGAGAACTACTGAGTAGGTGGGTATTCAAGGAGCAGGCAGTGAGGGGAAAGGTGGCTATGAGGGAGGGGGGAAACAGTGTGCATGGGGTCCGCCTGGACCCCACGTGGTCGACGTTGGGTTAAAATGAGACCATGATGTTGTATGGCTGTGTGTGGGGCTTGGGTCTTAAGGCCCCCACACACCATCGGATTTTCCTCAAATTGGACTGTCCAAGCCTTGAGGAAAATCCGATCGTGTGTGGGGTGTCAGCCTTGAGGCCATTCTGAACCGAACAGTTTCCGGAATCCGGATCGAAAAACAATCAGGATTTCCTCAAGACTGGGGGGTTGCTCAGGCCGATCGCAACGTGTGTAGCGTACTAAGGTCGGCCTTGAGGATTTGCTGAGGCAGTTGTGTCTCTTTTGGCTATCAGGGGGTGACTAGTGACATAATTATGAAAACTTTTCGAGAATTCTTCCAATTCTGATAGGAGAATAGTGTGGGATAACTTTTATCTCAGAAGCCTGTTTTCCACCATATACTTCTCTTCGACTTTTTCTTTTCTGGTGGCTTCAGAGAGTCCGCAGCGGCTATTCACCCAACTGCTGCCAAAATGTATGTTGCCATCGTCACAAGCAACTAAGAACTGCCGTGAAGCCTTGAGGATTTCCTGTGCCGTGTGTGGGCGGAGGTTCAGTTAAGAAAATCCTCAAGGAAATCCTCAAGGATTTCGCTTTTAGGATTATCTGTACGTGTGTGGCCGCTTTAGTTATTATGTACCTTGAAGATTTGATTTAAGTTAACCGTCCACCCCTCACAATGGGTGGGGGTGAGGCTTAAAACGCCCTCAAAGTGGGGTGCACTAAGATCACATTCAAGTCTGCGACACTGGCGTTTCAAATCGCATGGGACTGACTCTGAAAAATAGAGGTAGGTACGGCCATTGATTAACCATTAAAACTCAATATTTAGTAGGTCACCAAATTAGGTTCCCCAGTTGATACCTAATACCTAGCTGCTACTTATGAGCAACGAACTTCTTGTTACCATGTTCCAGCTGCCTATGAAAAACGAGTTGATCTGTTTGTTATACATATGACAGTCGTAGCTTTTACAGAATCACTAGGTAGTCTTCAAGATTAAAACCATGGAATTTATAGTCGTCTGTCCAATACCATCTCAGTGATCACATTTCAAAATACGAGTAACTTCTTTGTTACTCATTTTTCGTTAAAATAAACTGTTTCTTGGTATTATTACTGTAGCTCTTCCAACCTAAAAAAATTATCGATTTGTATTAAGTATCAGCATTGTACATTGCAATCTCGATTTTCAACCGCTATAGAGACTAGTGTTTATTGAGGCGATTAATTTGGTTCTCTTCCTAACGAGCTCACCAGCTTTACATTGTCAATACTTTTGTTTCTCTAATTGCATCAAACTTATCACTCATACAATTTATGTACTACTTTTGTTTCTATAATTCTATCAAACTTATCACTCATACAATTCATGTACTCCTTGCTGATAACGGTGCTACGAATTTAAGCCCGGGGCGATATTATGAAATTATAATAACCGTCATTGTTCCGGTGGCCAGGCTGTCAATTTCAGCGCGGCAGTTACTTCTACGGGTAATTAAAAAGATGAAATTTAGTAATTAAGATAAATTTATAGTATATACAGAATTATGGCATGTTATGTAGCCTTTATTGTTATAGCGAATTATTTTGTTATCGAAAGTGCGTTTGAGGAGGAAGGAGCTTAAGCAGGGTGAATAATGAAACGACTTGCGCGTGGCATGCTAAACATTTGAACGTGTTCTGTTATAAGATGTTAAAATACCTAATTATTGCTATGTTTTCAAGATACGAATGTAGAATAGATTAAGGGAGATGTAGAGGTAATTTGGAAGATACTTGGGGAGCATAATTATCAAACGTGTTTGCCAACTCTAAGTTAATCTAAATCACAAAAGGATGTTAATCCCAACGATTCAATTGTTTTCCATAAGTTTGATCGAAGTTTGTATAACCAATCATTTCGCTGAGTTTCCAACTTCAGAATTCAAACCATCTATAATTGTCTATAATTTAATTATCGAATTCGTTGGTGATTTTTTTTTTTTGCTGATTCCAGTTGTCTGACAATAAAGGATGGCGATTCAATAATTTTCGGTCATCACAGAATGAATACAAATATTGTTAAATCCAACAACGAAAACTGTTTACTTAACCAAAAACTCACTAGAATATTGAACAATGATGATGAAAGGATTATGATGAAAAGAATTCGACCAATTTGCTTGCAGGATACAAGCTTTGAATACAAAAATGAAATTTTCGATCCTAATACATAGATTGAGATAATTATTTAAATAATACAAAAATGAAAATTTTCTCTAGAGTCGAAATGTACTTATTGTAAATTCCTTGTCTAGCTGGATACATTTTATAATATAAAATAGGTGTTAGCTGACGTTAGAGTTTTAGCGTTAGATTTTTATTCGGCAAACACCAAAATAATATTTATTTTTTTAAATATTGACATAGCTTTTTTCGCAAAATCGGAAAATGTTTCCATTTATTTGTGATAAAATGAAGAATTTGTTGCTAAGTTATTATTGATAATTACTACGGGTCACTGTACATTTGGCTACACACTGTTTTTTAAAGTTGTTGAACAACTAACGGACAAATAGTTATTTAGGTTGTTGTATTTGCGAGAAACGTTAAAAGAAAGGAGAAACCTGTACAGAGAACGCGATAGAAATCATTTACGGGAGAACACGAAACTCTGACGAGTTAATTTTAACCGCCGAAGCGCACACTTCTTCCTGTGTACGTACGTGTTGGGTTAGTATTTTCATAGACTTGTTGGGGACTAACCATACATCACTATACCCTCCCCAGAAAAAGGGTGGAAATATTTTACAAATTCGCCCACCTCCTCTTACAAAGTGGCACTTGAATGAACGTGTGTGTGTGTCAGTTTTAAACATGCTTGAGCGCTTATTACCATCAAAACAGAAGAGTTGATGGAAAACTTCAATATAATTAATTCAGTATGTTAGTATCCACGCACCTAATAAGCCCCATTATTTTGAAATCCAATTCTCACAGACGACCGTGTTCCCGACAAACTCTAATTCAATTAATTCGTTTAAAGTAATATCATGTTTCAATACCAGATTGCTAATAGGTAGGTAAATGTAAATTGTTTGATGATTTCCAATTGGTAGGTACCTAAAGGAGTAGTCAATGGAGTAGTCTGTGTGAGAAGTCATATCCATAGAACAACAAAGAGCCTTGAGCTTGAACGTTTTACGCGTAATACACCTGCCATCGTATTATCCGAAACTAATGTTGATTCCAATTTTTGCATGACCAGTATTTTCCATCGGCTCTTCACAGTCAAAATCTGACCTCCACCTATGTAATTTCTTTGATAATATAGTACGTTTCCAGTCCTCTTATTTGCCAGATACAGTGTCGTTAGGAATTACGGTATAAACATCAAATAATCGAATCAGGCAATTAATTTACTATGAATATTACTGTCTAATTCCACAAGGACTACTTTTGAACTTTTTTTAAAATAAAATTAATACGTAATCAAAATACAACCATCTCAATACCTAAATTTTCACTGGCATAATAATTACCCATATTAATGCATTTCAAGGGGACTGTAAGCCAAAGAATGTCAATGTTTAGCTTGTTGCACTTATAAAAGTACCCTATCTATGTCGTACTTATTATTTTGTGGTATTGATTTTTGATTTATGGTTATTTCATTAGACGTTGGTGTGTGGCTTTAATAATTAAACATAGTACGCCCATCGAAAGTATGGCGCGAGTAGGTATAATAGTGTTTGTATAGCTTTTTGCAGTGGTTCACATTTCTCCATTCTCACAGTTCAAATGTACCTACTTAAAATTTCAGTTTTCGATATATTCACGTTAAGTGGTAGGTAATTGTTTCGACTTCTGGGCTGTAATTCTTTACAAAAAAAGGGAACGTTTATTTCTCAATTTTTAAGATTTCTTTCATCTCATCTAACGATTATTTACATTCACTTAACAAAATTCGTCGTTTCTTCCCATTATTATTAGATTTCTTAAGTCTGTTGTGATAATTGGCTGAACTTATACTACTGAATTATTAAACAAAGATTTGTAAACCACTGCAATAATAATTGTAACTTTAATGTAATGCTATTCCATTACACTACTGAGTATAATGTAAATATTGATGGTACCATTACTTAGAAATAACACCATAGACAGAACATACGAGGTACAAAAAATTATTATTTCTTGAATGTGAAACGACGGGTTCGATGAAATGAAAGTTTAAAAAAAACACGTTAACAAAAAAGATACCAAAATACAAGTAACTGATCATATTGTGTGAATGACCAAAGGTAGGTAGGCATGTATCAACAAAAATACTAGTGCTAAGTGAAAAAGGTATATATTATGACAATGTAATGACATAAATATTTATTCTTAGAAATAAATACGGGAGATCCTTGATAATATCGCTTTGAATTGGTATCATTAAAAATGATGAATAAAATATCTAGATATCAATTTACGAAAGATGGTATATTTTACAATAATAAAGGAATATATATTATATCTGTATCTATAGAAGATTTAACAGTTATTTTTCGATTCGCAATTTCTAACAGGAGTATTTTATGGGACTAATTCGCGCAAGTATTCGAGCGTTATTTTGAGGGGATAATAAAACGATATTATTACAAAGGGAGTTTCTTCTATAAATTTTCCATGAGAATGCTGCTCCCGTGCCGCCCAACTCAGGCGATGAGTTTTAGTTGAAAAGGCTTTCTGGGCAAGTTTAAAAGGAGTTGAAGTCAGTTTGTGTAATAGAGGCCAACTATTCCTTCTGGGGAACTAATAAAAATTAATCTTCCCAGCACACGCTGCCGGTCTTTTCATCCAGAAAGGCCTTCATAATTGTTTGAACTCTTCGAGAGAAAGTGAGTCGAAAGAAATATTTTTGGGCCAACCCCTCTAATTTACAATGGAAATATTATTGCGTGAATTGACTTTTCCTTTCAATACCTACCAAAAAAGCCTACAACAGGATTTATTTACACTGAATCTGTGATTTCGTAGAACTGCTGCTGGCAATGTTTTTCCGTGTTCTGATATTTAGCTACCTACCTACTTTGTGTGACCTGATAAATCTTAATGAAGAGGTTCATATTCAGATAAACCATCGATAGCAGATCTTGGGTGGAACACAACGAATCGAAGAGGTTGGTAATCATGTAAGAAAAATGTATACACATTTTTAGTGTGAAGCGCTGTCAACAATCTACCCCATCATTATTACAATGAACTTCTCAAATAAATTATAACACCAAATTTCAATACATTATCTTATCATTTCTCTCGCTTCAAACATAGTTTATATATCGATGTTCGAAACCGCACAATTTTTCAAATTTGTCGCTTCTCGCGAGGAAAAAATAAATAAAAGAAAAATTAATACTTTCTTATGTACTTTACATTTTGGGTTTATATTGTACAATTGGTAATGTTAAGCACTTTTATTTGGACCAAGTTTTTAGGAATAATAAAAATCATAAAAATTATACCTTTCCGTGGATGCCTACTGTAGTTTTGACTACTGCATGGGCTGACCAGTATCCGTTAACTGCTGCATTATCTATTCATGTATGTATGACTATATACGAAAAATAAAGTAATCGTATTTCAGTAACCTTTTAAACATGATTTAGAAGAAAAGTGTATAAAGAAAAATGTAATAATATATATTTGTTTCATTGCTATGATTTATGTTGACATTGTGTAGCACGACAAAGGAAGGCTAATAAACATGTTTAGGAACTTCACTTTATGAATATAATACAATTATATTATTAATATAAAATAAGCAGATAGAGCAACGGCACTTATTTATAATACAGAAACGAAATTATAAATGTACTTGATTTTCGAATGCGAAGTTTTTCTTATTTTTCCAAATTCCTTTCAAGTCGTTTCCAGTTACCCCACCTATTAAAATTATGATGATATGACCTACTTTTTGATGTTACATGAAAAGTACAAGCTTGATGAATTATGTAATTGTTATGAGAATCGACAAGAAAACTGGGAAGCTGGAGTGTATGAGTACAACGCGGCATCGGCATGCTGATCATCCATTGTTACCAATAAAAAGTAGCATTCGAACATGAACAAAGTAGCTTATTAGCAAATTAAATTGGCAACAATATGAGCAAATTATCGGAGTAATGTACGTTCAGTTTACTACATTACCCACAACTTTGATATTTTCTAACTAGCTATACATCTTTGGTGAATTTTCAGCTGGATGCGATGAATGAATTTATAGAAGTACATAACACTGGCTCAGTTTTCAAAATTCATATTGGGGATTCGACAACAGTGATGTTGACAGGAAGGTTTTTGAACACAGAATAACAAACCGTCGTAGGTCAATTTGCAGCGCAATGATTAGAAAGACGGCCTAGAGTTATAGGAGAATGTCAGGTAATGTAATTATGATTATCTTATGAACGCTACAAATAGCCGTCTAAAATCAGTTTGCCAACTGCATGTTGAAATAAGTGCTTCCTGTCGTAGCTGTGTCAAGGTTTTCCCCCACTTGTTTTCCTTGCTATGTCCCCTGGTGATCATAAGATGTACTGAAGTTATCAGCACTCTTTCACGCTTATAATTTATACGTAAACTCCCTGGCAACGTCCGAGTTATTCAACTAGTTGCCCACGAATCCAAACAGTCGTTATACCACAACCGTTCTCTAATATACTTGCTTATCCCATATTGTTCTCATAACACTTACACGTACCAACTAATTGCCCCTCCAAGTTTTGTTGGTATTGTTGAATCCGAATACTAGGTACCTAGGAATACAATGAATGAAATCAGAATCGAACGGTCGCGAAGGCGAACTTATGCGACGAGTCAAGAGGTTACCCCGATGAGGGGGAACCACGAGTAGTTCACATTGTTCTTATTCTCTCCTGGAATAAATCCTTCTGAAGCAAAGAAGGGTGGCAACTAGGACAAAAGCTCGGTACGAAAAGGTCCTTTGTCAAATCTAATTACAAAAATGAAACTAGCCTTTCGAAGGAAGAAGCCCGTGACTCGAGCAACAGAAGCCAACGAACCAGGTAATGCGTTTGTTCCACAACAAAAACTATCAAGTACCTCAAGCTCTTAGAGCTCCGGTCTTTCTGCTTTTGTATTTGGTACAAAGAGCGTATTTACTTCCATTACGGTAGTGCAAAACGACAATCGAAATCTTTATGGGAAAGCTGATGTGAAATTCAAGAGCGAGTGAAGAAAACCACTTTCGTCAAGTAGAGGCACCGGTGAGTGGATCAAACAGAATCTTAAATATCAATCAACCAAAGGTAACGGTTCATGTAACACGAGCCAAAGCTCGTCTCCGACGGGTTCCACAGAGGCTCCATTTCGTATTACAGCCCCATAGGTCATGTAGGAAAGAAATTTGCTCATGGGATCACTCAGCTGTTTAGGGAGGGTCCTCACTTCTTCATTAGCACTCAACAGTCCTACAGAAGCTCCATTTCAAATTCCACTGAAAAAATAAATAAATCTCGAAAATTCTGGAGAGTTGATCGTTGCTTTTTATTCCCCTTTTCCCGGTATAAAATGCGAACGGCCAATCCCACAGAAATCGTTCTGGTACCGCTAAAATCGATGCAACATCTTTTGAACAAAATGAATGAATTTAAAGGCAAAAATTGGTACACGAACCAGGACTCAACTTAGTTACCACTTCGTAAACTTTGTTTACCCGGATTTGGTTGCAAAGGAGTGCCGCGTTGAGGATGGAAAGGCGCCGTGATGCGAGAAATCCAACGGTACCAACCACGAGAAAATCAGTCCAATAGTCTAGACGGGGAAGGCGTACACACACACACACACATCCTTCGCGTTTTATATAATAGGATAGGATAGATTAAGGGGAAATAGCCCGGAAAAACTTGTAAGAATATTCAACAGATGGCAACACCGTCGAGGATATATTAATCTTCGCTCTCAGTTCGTTAATAATTGACCGATTTTCAATCTTTAAATTGCATTGAATTCATTACCAGCATAGAATTTCCGCAAATTGGTTCTGGTCATCAAAATTTTAAAAATTGTACATTTGGATCACTGGCGTTTGAATTTGGCTAATTTTTTCGGAAATCCCAATTAGCCAAATTCTAGCCCCTCCGAAGGGGCTGGAAACAACAGCCGTCTTCCTCCCCTACCCCCGCCCATCACCGCCTGGACAAGAATTGATGGGGTTTTAGTGGTCCAATTTTAAATTTAAAAAACCTTCCTAACCAGGACACAACCCTCTAGAATTTTGCTAATTGGGATTTCCGAAAAAATTAGCCAAATTCGAACGCCAGTGATCCAAATGTACAATTTTTGAAATTTTGATCACCAGAACCAATTTGCAGAAATTCTATGCTGATTCTAAATCCAATGCGATTTACAGATTGAAAATCGGTCAATTATTAACGGAAGGAGAGTGAAGATAAATTTAGCTCATTTTGGAACTAGTCGTCGGGCTATTTCCCTTTAATATAGATTACCTATGTGTTACTTACCCACGTACACTTGAGTACAGAAAATTCGATTGGTCCATAGATTCCCGCTAGAACAACCCGCAATTAACACAGTTCTGAAGGAAGATCTTTAAAAAAAAAAAAAAAAAAGTCTTTTATAACCCTGGATTTGACCTCGCTGGGTATATCCCAGGGGGAATTTTTACTCGAACGTTATTTCAAACTTTAGTCCTTGTAGGCTTCACGTGATTATTATCAGAGGTGAAGAGCTAATCGCAGGTCGGGTAATTACATGCAAGCTTTTCAAAGCTTGGTGCCCGCCAGAGACGAAAACCAGGGACGCCTTGAACTTCTATCCCAAATGGGGATATAAAGATCGGACGCTCTAGTCCAGGCATGTCAAACTCAAAGTTCCTCAAGGGCCAAATGGCTGCTTCTTAAAGGTTGTGTGGGCCGCAAGAAAATCACTAAACGGAATTATATCAAGTTTCTATATTAGAAGTTTACAAGAAGCTTAACAGCAAAATTCAAGAAGAAAATAGGATCTTACCTAATATTTTTTCCCCGAAAGTTGACATCTTTTTCGTTCCACCCAATTTTCCACGTTGGGAACAATATTGTTTGCTGTGGCCACTCTGAGAATCGAGCTTAGATGGCAGCCTGTAAGTCTGGACCTTTCTGGAGACTTATTTCGTTTCATAATGGAGAAGAGTTGTTCATATAGGTAGGTAGGTACTCCCAAACATAGAAATTATTTCAGCCGCGAAATGCCGAATTTTCGTGACATTGTAGGGTGGGCCGCATTGCACTGATTGCTAGCACCGACTCGTGGGCCGCACATTAACGTCTTGTGGGCCGCACGTTTGACATGCCTGCTCTAGTCCGCTCGGACATCCCACCACCTCCCCCACAATCTTTTCATCTCGTTCCGAATATGGTGACGAATACCCCCAAGTCTAAGTAAGTAACATTCTCTCTAACGGTCGACGTAAAGATACACGTAGGTATAAGAGAGAAAATGAGATGAACAAGTAAAAACAGTAAACTCCACGAACTTGAGTAAGCATTCGATGAATCTGGCATAGGGATTAGTGGTCTCTTTAGTTTGCTTTCCTGGCTTTCAACCACAAAAGCGATGAGGTTGAATAAAAGGATTAAGACCGACAACGTTCCTGTCCCATCCGGAGTGACATACCCGGGAGCTATTTGCTCAGGCGCGACCCTCATCTGGTGGGCAGCTTCTGGTTTTCGCAGACCCCTTTTTCCGAGGTAAGAAGCGTGGAGAATGGACTTTTCATGCTGGCATAGCATTTATGTCATGTTGAGTCGGTTGGTAAACATTAAGATGCGGTGGACAGAGGGAGGAAGACGAATGGGAATTTTTTCAAGTTTGATCAGAACTTGCATTTGGAAAACATCATCAGTTCTGGACGAAAAGGGAACTACACTGCCTTTTTCAGGAGCCCGATATGGGCCATGTTGTTCGTCTGATCGGCCGAGAGGGGTTTGGCAATGCAGTGAGGATAGGGAATGACGAAATCCCAATGTATGATGATTCTGGATACTGGAGTCTTCTCTACAAGAAGAGACGGGCGTCCGAGGCTTCCGTGGATACGAACTAAATCACTCGCGAAGAAATCGTGTAAACCCATTTCAAAGAAAAACGGAGTTATTGAAAAAGATAGTCGATTTCCACTAATACACGAAAAAACGCGAAAAACGCTGTTATACCGGTTTCGGTGATCAAACCATCGTCAGTAACAAACAATAACTGAAGGCACATTGGAGAGGCTTATATTTTATAAGCCTTCAGTTATTGCTCTCCAATGTGCCTTCAGTTATTGTTTGTTACTGACGATGGTTTGATCACCGAAATCGGTATACCTAACAGCGTTTTTCGCGTTTTTTCGTGTATTAGTGGAAATGGACTATTTTTCATAACTCCGTTTTTCCTTGGGTGGATCGACGGTGTCGACCGGGATGCGACTGTCTTACTCCGGACTCGAAACTGGAGGTCGACAGCGCAGGACAGAGTTGTCCGGAGAAGGCTGTTAGAAGCCAAGACTCGCTAGCTGGTTGTTACCTACGCCATACAAGAAGAATCAGTTAGCTAGCAAAATGTAAAATTCCTCTCGACCACTGGTATAGCATGTTTTCATGTAGCACATCAACTATGAAAATTATATCATAAGACATCTATACAAAATGGCTTCTGTATCTACGTACCTACAGTTACCATCCACGATGAGGAATGAGTACCTAATAAATTATGAATTTCAAAAAAAAAAAATATTTTCATTCAAAGTGAATTCATTCGACTGCACGAATTTTGGAACACAAATCCACACAACACGCAAAATTCCTAAAGGTACAGTTCAGTTAATAGTACAGTTCAATCAATTAATTGCTACAGAAATGTCGGAGCTAAAGCTAATTGTGATGAATTTAAAATTCTCATCACGGTGGCGTGGAAGGAAGGTGAGTGAGTGAATTTAGGTAAAGGAGAGAGAAGAAGGAAAAGTCGCAGGCGGCTGTAGTCAACCGAACATCTACGACTTTTGGGAGGAGAGAGAGGTGGTGTGGAAGGAAGGTGAGGAAAAGTCGCAGGCGGCTGTAGTCAACCGAACATCTACGACTTTGGAGGAGAGAGAGGTGGATGAGGGAATTTCACCTAGGCGGCTGTAGTCAACCGTTCATCTAGGTGAAGGAGAGGAAAGGAGAGGTCCCTTGTCTAGGCGGCTGTATTCAACCGATCATCTAGACAAGGAGGAGAGGAGAGAGGAGGTGAAATTCCCAGGCGGCTGTATTCAACCGATCATCTGGGAGGTAAGGTAAGAGAGAGAAGAGAGAGCTGGTTAGAGGAAGTGTCGAATGAAGCTTGAGCGCCAGGATCCGGGGTTTTATAGTACTTGGGGGCCTCTCCCTCCAGCTCCTTGCAGGGAGCTGGTAGTGGGGCCCCAGGTTGAGTAACCCTGGGTTCTGTCGCCTGTCCCCACTCGTATCTTTATTTACGGAGCTTTAGTTTGGCGTTTGGATATTGGTGAGAACTTAATATGATAGGAGTGTTCCCGGGAGGGACTCACGACAGAGGTCCCCCCAGTTTGAACCAATATTTGTGGAGCTGAAGGCGCAAGGTGACAGGAGCTGAGGGCTACGGCAAACAAAAGGTGGAGCTGAAGGCGCAAGGTGACAGGAGCTGAGGGCTATGGCAAACAAGAGGTGAAGCTGAAGGCGCAAAGTGACAGGGGCTGAGGGCCGGTGCAAACATTAAATGGGGGCGGAAGGCCCGGAGGAGGGGTGCCGGAGCTGAGGGGTGGAGGTGGCGGTGGGGGTTTGTCCCCTGGGAAGGAGACGCGGGTGGTCATGTTGCCGTTCTGGGGTGAGGGAACGGTGGGGGGTTTGTCTGGAGGTGGGTTAGTGGCGTCGCGAGGTGCGGCCGGGAGGTTGGAGGACCTGGTGGCGGTTGTGGGGGGTTTGTTCCGGGGTGGGGGAACAGTAGTTGGCGGGGAGAGGGTTCTGGCGGCGCCGTGAGGTGCGGCCGGCAGGTTGTCTGCCCTGGTGGCGGGCGTGGAGGGGCCGTTCCGGGGTGGGGGAACGGTAGCGGCGGCGTGAGTGGCGGCCGGAAGGTTGGTTGCCCTGGTGGCGGGCGTGGAGGGGCCGTTCCGAGGTGGGGGAACGGTAGCGGCGGCGTGAGTGGCGGCCGGAAGGTTGTCTGCCCTGGTGGCGGGCGTGGAGGGGCCGTTCCGGGGTGGGGGAACGGTAGCGGCGGCGTGAGTGGCGGCCGGAAGGTTGGTTGCCCTGGTGGCGGGCGGGGAGGGGCCGTTCCGAGGTGGGGGAACGGTTGGTGGTGGGGTGAGGGGCTTGGAGGCGCAGCTAGGCGCGGTTGGGGGGTTGGCGGCCGTGGCGGCGTCGTATGAGGGGTAGCGTTGTTTGGGGGCGGCGCAGGGAGGCGCGGACGTGGGGGAGGTGGAGGGGTTGCCGTTCCTGGGTGGGGGAACGGTGTGTGTTCGGGGACGGGGGTTGGTGGCAGCGCAGGGAGGTGCGGCCGTGGGGGAGGTGGAGGGGTTGCCGTTCCCGGGTGGGGGAACGGTGTGTGTCCGGGGAAGGGGTATGGTGGTGCAGCGAGTTGCTGGTGGGAGGTTGGCGGCCGCGGCGGCGGTCCCCCCCGTTTTGGCGAGGGGGGCGGCCCGCCGCGGGACGTCGTGGTGTGTTGTCGTGTCGGCTAGGCGGAGGAGGTTCATATGACGTCGGCGGCGGTCGCGGCTGCAGCGGCGGCGGCGGCGGCGGCGGCTGATGACGCAGAGCTTGGTGGCGAGAGGGTGGAGAAGGGGTTGTCGGCCGTTGCGTCGGATGTCGCAGCGGCGGGCGGCAGCAGCGTGGATGGTCGCAGGAGCGGGGGCGACGGAGAGTTCGGGTCCATGGCTGTAACTCAAGATTGAAATTTGTTGAATTTTAAAATTCGCAATTAAGGGGAGCGGAAGTGCGTGCGGCTGGGCGGAGATGCGAAGAGTTGCGTGGTGTGGTCTCAGTGCGGTTGAGGGTGGGCCAAAATTGCGAAAATTATTATACTTTTTGAATTTTAAATGTGACTTTAAAATTGGGGACACCGAACTACTGGACTGGGGCGACACATTAGGTGGGAAGGAAGAAGGTTGAGTGAACGTCGGGTTCACCACTGTGATGAATTTAAAATTCTCATCACGGTGGCGTGGAAGGAAGGTGAGTGAGTGAATTTAGGTAAAGGAGAGAGAAGAAGGAAAAGTCGCAGGCGGCTGTAGTCAACCGAACATCTACGACTTTTGGGAGGAGAGAGAGGTGGTGTGGAAGGAAGGTGAGGAAAAGTCGCAGGCGGCTGTAGTCAACCGAACATCTACGACTTTGGAGGAGAGAGAGGTGGATGAGGGAATTTCACCTAGGCGGCTGTAGTCAACCGTTCATCTAGGTGAAGGAGAGGAAAGGAGAGGTCCCTTGTCTAGGCGGCTGTATTCAACCGATCATCTAGACAAGGAGGAGAGGAGAGAGGAGGTGAAATTCCCAGGCGGCTGTATTCAACCGATCATCTGGGAGGTAAGGTAAGAGAGAGAAGAGAGAGCTGGTTAGAGGAAGTGTCGAATGAAGCTTGAGCGCCAGGATCCGGGGTTTTATAGTACTTGGGGGCCTCTCCCTCCAGCTCCTTGCAGGGAGCTGGTAGTGGGGCCCCAGGTTGAGTAACCCTGGGTTCTGTCGCCTGTCCCCACTCGTATCTTTATTTACGGAGCTTTAGTTTGGCGTTTGGATATTGGTGAGAACTTAATATGATAGGAGTGTTCCCGGGAGGGACTCACGACACTAATCTTCTATCAAAAGCTGCTAGGTCGTCTGCTAGATCAGCCGAAATCTGTAAATAAACTTTTTTATTTGAATATACCAAAGAAAAGTTTATTTTACTAACTTGAAGGATATTTTTTAAATTTATTGTGACATTTTTACAGTACCTAGGTGTGGAATAAGCAGAGAATTTACTGGTCAGGCATTCTGAGTTTTCCAAACACGCCCAACAATTAACATACCTACAAGCAATTTCTGAAACCTATGTGGACATGATAGTATAATTATGGTATATTCAGTTCTAGAAAGTCTGGCTAAAGTATATTCAAACTTTCCAGAATTTAGTATATTTATGAGCACTAGGTATGTTCGAGCCACCAGAATTGTTTTTGAAAAGTTTCAAGACCAGAACCTAAGTTTTTCTGAAGGGTGGGGATGAGTTCCAGAACTGTTTCAGTTCGAGAAACATCGGCTGGGACACCTTGGAAAAGCGCCGAACATTTGCGATGATTAGGGCCGAAAAATAGCTGATTGGGTATCACAGAGACTTTAAGATCCTTTTAACATGAAGGTTGGAGGGATATGACATTTTGCGGAGGTTCCAGCGGGGTTATCTTCAGCTCTGTAGAGGAATAAACCATCCCGGATTAGGTGCTGAAAGTTACGAAATTCGGAGGACTCACTTCCCGGACCTGGCGCGTTTGGAACACTTTATCGATAAAACCTATAACAGTGAACACTTTGAACACTCGATTTGGTTGGAACACAGTTTTTGTGCGCAGTGGGTTGTGCGCAGAACTCATTACAAAACTGGCGTCTGCTGGAACAAAGCTACTATAAATGCCCCGTGGTATATTCGTAATGACTCGTGATTCGTGATCTTAAAATGGAAAATGAAAGTGAAGTAGTTGAACAACACGAACAGTGACTTCGTGGGCACACTAGACCAAAACACTTGGGGTAGGTATAACACTGTTCTATACACATTTCTGAATTTGATTGCATAGGCACTGTAAACTCCGTCCTAGTTACGCATGAGTACGTGAGATTCTCAAGGGAGATTCAGCATATATCAAAATGGACTGGAGTAGACATGCAGGTATTAGTATGTACTTGTAAAATTGTCATCTGCCCAGATAGCATCTTGTGAACAACGCGCGCCGCAACCCATGAGAATATCATGAGGCTTTGAATACCTTTCCAGGACCTTTCATCAAGATGACGACAGCCTTTTCATCCTGTCAAACACAAGAAAGAAAACTTCCGCACTCGTTACCGTAAACGACAGACGCTACGCGTAGGCAGCCACGTGGCCGCTGCACGTGCGCATTGAAGCATCGCAAAGGGCCCTATTAGCCTATGTTTGCCTCTTCAGTAATTCATCAGGTGGGAGCTGGGCACTGAAAAGGATTCATAACATGAAATGGACCGTCCATTGACTGGATCGTCGAGGAAACAAGGTTTCTGTTTGAGTAAGGCTCGTGAAACCAGCGGACCTCGCCTTAATGTGCATTAGCATCCTTTTCGGTAGACAAATTGAAAGACTCCCGCTGAACACTTAATTGGCTTCGATTCTGATTGAAGTTACCTTTCCCATAATTGAATTAGGGCCGGAATCTAAACTAATCTCGAGGTTCGGAAGAGGGAATCATCACCCTTGCAAAACCAATTGTATTTTAATCCATCTTGATACATTTTACTCACTTTCATTGCCAATAAATGTATCTTTCCATGGCTTCCTCATGAAAAGAATCCCTATTCACAGTGACACAACTGATCCTGCCGAATTTTTCGACAAATCGTTATACGTAGTTTTAGGGCAGAGTTATGGATTTCTTTGGCGTTTAAGATGCATCTGTAGTCTTTAATACAGTGTGCAGTTTATGTTGTAATCTTGTGTTATTATGCTCTGGCAATACAAATACCCGTTTCTGATATTTTGGTAAAGAAACAAGAGAACTTGTTCACAAGGAGGATAGAGGTAATTAGAAGTGGGTATAGATGGGTTCAAAGATGAGAATTATTAAGAGGAGTTAAAAAAAAACTATAACATTATTATTCTATAGAATATTACAGTTTTGTTGATAGTGTATACAGTACACTAGTGGCCTTAGCCACTGTACATGAAACTTGTACCAAGATAGAGCCCACTGGCTGCCCTTTACCAGAATACGTTCCGAGAGATATATATATGTAATGTACTAGTTGAATAATTATTGTGACCTTCGCCTAAATGATCAGTATTCCACTTAGAAGTTGTTCCGCAAGTGTTCCACATAGTACCCACAAACGCGAGTAAACTACAACAAATGACCATAGTTGCCATAATACCTTCTTCCGGGGTTCTTCTTCCTTTGAGACTATCGTGGATTCTCATTGCTGAGTAGCACACTGAGGCTGACGCGTTTGAATCTTCGAATGTCACTCGTCTTGAGTGAAATATGGCGACCGGGAAATGACAAGAATGGGTCGTATTTCTTTCCAATTGAGCTTCACACAAATCTTCAAGCCCTGAGGCCTTTTCCCGTGTCCTCAGTTATCTCTCTTCTTCTGCAATTAATTGTTGCCGAGGAATCCTTCAATTTCTAACCCCACCTTGAAATTCTTGAACGTCGGTACTTATCTAGAGAGAATCTCAAGGAACTATTGATTTTGACCAAGATGTTTTATAGGTACCCATATTATCACATACCTACCCTTTGTACCTTTGTTTGATTATTTATTTGAATTCAGTTTTATTTATTTCATATCACTATTTAAGTAGTGGCTGAAACATGAGTGATCTTCCTTGCATTACCGTAAGAATAGGCCGTGACATGGCTGGGAAATTCATGAACCTACAACTGAGCCAGTTCCCAACTACAGTAGAAGTCGCTTAGTAGAAAGGTGGTTAAAGGAATAAGTCGAATATAAGGATAGAAACATTCAGGTCCCGATCGGCTGTATGTAAACACACAGTGAATTGGCCTGTTATAGTGATCAAAAGGTCGGTTATAGTGATTAGTTTTCTAGTTTTTGGATGTTAAAAGTCGGCGAAATAGGTAAAAAGGGCTGATATCTCCTGAAAATGGTATATATTCACCAAAAGTGGTACCTATTGAACGATGATCCAAAACAGAAGATAACTAACTGCCTATAGGTTTTAATGAAGATTCCTAAAAAAAAATTAATCGAAATTAGGTCAGTTCTGGGGTGTCACATTCGCCAATCTCGGTAAAAATGGCTAAAATCACCACAAAGTAGAAGTCGCTTATAGAGATTGGTCGCTTATAGTGATTGTATCCAGTCGGTCCCAATTCGATCACTGTAAGCGACTTCTACGGTACTGTGGAATCCTGTTATTACTATCGCAGTCATTGGCATTTCAGTCCCGATCTCCCGTGTACTAAAACACGTAGATTATGTAGTTTATTGTTACCGACAGATCGGTTTATGTTATGGTTTTTCGAAGTCGCACTTGAATAAACATGCGTGCCATTGCTCTCAACATTCCCCACTTTCAAGACTTCGCTTCTCATTACTGTCAGTCCGTTATCCCGTCCCAATAGTGCGCGCCGTTCCTATTAAAATGTCAATTCTGCGATTTAAGTGTGAGTGACCAGCGGGAAATTCTGGTCAAGTGTGACACCTTACCAAAAATGAGCCAGACATACAGCTCGGGGTCTCGCAACTGCTTCTTAATAAAATTTTGAAAGAGAGGGAAGAATGAAGAATGAAAATGCTGATTTGTCCAGAAAAAGAAGAAGGAGAGGGAAGAATGATCAAGCTAAACTTGCTTTAAAGGAGTGGTTCACGCAGGTTCGAGAAATAGACACTCGTGTTAGTGGGCCTATTATAAAGGAGGTCATGCCTGTGCTGGCTCGAGCTGTCCACCAACGAGCCGATCATTTTGAACAGTTTTATGAATTTAAAAAATACATGTGTGCCCAATTTTTTTATGAAAACAAAGGAACAATAATAACTGGATTTTTCAAGTGGTTCATGTAACACATAAATGAACGAATTGTTCTTTGACTTGAAATACACAATATCGTACTTTCAATTACATCCCTCCAAAGAAAATTCCGCCTTTTTGTGTCTACCGCCTATTGCTATCGATCGCATAATGCTATAATATTGAGTGGATTCCATTGTACCAAGTTGGGTACGCAACGTATATATGCGTATTTATTTATTTTTCCCCCAAAGGAGGGTTCGAACAAGGGCAGACGAAGTTTGGCTCCAGGATTAACTGGTGCCCTCAATATCAGCTCATTAAAACCGTCATTTCGTGTTTAGGTAGCGGTGGAAATTAAATAATGTACTTATATCGTACAGAACAGTGATCTCGACAGAAGTTAGTTGTGATAATTGTGAGGCTAAATAAATTAAATTTTATTGAGGTAATTATTCATTGAGTACCTTTGCTGGAAATGTATGAAGCATCATTATGAAAACTGAAATAATTTGTGACTCATGATAACTAATTCACGAGAAAGTCTTACTGTTCAACTTATTCGTCTACTAATGATTCAGTGTTGCTTGCAATCTCTTTGTGTTTCCGTCAAATTACCAACGCGGACATCTGGTTCACGATGAATGTCCACAGGAGTTATAGAAAAATATAACATCATTAGTCAATTGGAGTGCGACAGTGTGCCATACCTCTCATTCATATCACTCAAGTGGGTTTTCATTCTATCCAAGATATTATAACAGCCGAAACCATTATTTCAACAAAGTCCGGATTTGTATTTGTATCACAGGGATGTAAACCAATCAAGGGGGCTAATGTACCGTGTTTTGAGTGGGTCCCTTTGATAATTATTCACAAGGATCTTCTATTGAAGCAGCTGCTCGCCCCTAATGATGACGATGTCCGGTGTTTGTGTGCCGCATACGACCTCAGTGTTTGTCTTGTAAACGCGTTGATTGCATTAGGAATCAGCGGAAAGGCACTATTCCTACCGATGGGGTAGGTATCCCTCGATCGGCTTTGTAACAAGGGTACCTAATGAAACGTGTCTTTGCAAACTGTAATGAAAAGGATAATCATCATCAGACGAGGAGGCGAGTAATTGACGTATAGTTATGCAGATATCGTACTGAGGTAGGACGAATGGTTGGGATATGAGTTGGCCAACTATATCTTGGATGTCAGTGAGACAAAAGAACTCTTTAATTGCAAGCTAAAATGTTCAAAATATTGTTAACAAGACGGAACATTATTTAGTCCCGTGAGTCATTCATGAATAACCTACCTCGGTTGAAAATGTTACTACCAGTTACACTGACAAGACCTTCCTAACCCTCTACACTGGCTGTAAGGATACAAACTTGAATTAAACTGGCAATGAAATTATTTGTGATATTTATGTTGTATTAGGGTTCTTTGAGCCAAAGACTTTTTGCTGGGGACTTGGAAAAGACTGTATTCCAGAGAAAAGTATAAGGATTACCTTGGTTGGAGCGACCTGGACTGAAGGAGCGAGAGACGTACACGACTAAAAATAGGTAGGGGAGGCACGAGTATATTGTATTTGCACGTCAAATTGGAGGTTTTTTATTTCAAATTGGAGGTTTTTCGTTTCAAATTGGAGGTTTTACACATCAATTTGGAGGTTTTACACATGAAATTGGAGGTTTTACACATCAAATTGGAGGTTTTTCATTTCAAATTAGAGGTTTTACACATCAATTTGGAGGATGATTTCAAATAAAGAAATAAGCAATTTTACATGTTATTAAATCTTCAGCTTCCCTCTCTTGTTGTACCTACAGAGAAACAAAGGAAAATAATAGCCTTGAGTCCCTTTCTAACGAAGCGAAGCCGTTTGTCAACGTCCGCCGCGCCGCCGCCGTCAGATTAGAAGGCTGAAAAACCTACGTCTGGAAAAACCTACTCCATGCAACATGAAAAAGACATTCCACCAAACCTATTTCATGTATCCGTCCCTTCCAACTGCCATTGTTTTGAAGATGCCTGTTAATGTATTTTCAATTCGCCTCATTCTAACATCGCTAATTGCTTCCGACAGTTACGGCTTGCTTTGTTTTTGTGTCATGAGTTCGGATGATGAAGAAATCAGACCACGTTTTCTCCGCCGATTTTCGAATCGTCTATATTTGCAAGTTCCTTCACCATATATTACTATTAGTTTCACATGTTAATTTGCTTAGTGCTTTTCCAGAATTAAATCATGTATTTACTAAATTTCCGTCATCCTCCAAATTGATGTGAAAACCACCAATTTGAAACGAAAAACCTACAATTAGAAACGAAAAACCTCCTATTTGATGTGTGAAACCCCCAAATTGATATGTAAACCTCAAAATTTATGTGTAAAACCTCCAGTTTGACGTGTAAATGCTGTATATACAACCTGAGGCTGTTTTTTAGCCGAAGGTGTTTACTAAAACAACAGGAGAAATATCTGGGGATGTCCGCTAAGGTATAAGACCTAATGAGGTCAACAACTTTGGTATGGGACCTAATGAGTAACATAAGTATATATGACATATTTCATACTTGATGATATCAAACGGTCATTCTGAATCAAAATGGGCCACGGAAGGGAGGAACCTAGTGTTTATTTGGCATTTTCTACAACAATCTGTCAGTAATCTACTAGTTCACAACAAAGCTTCCATTTGCTGCTTTTATCCCGACCATCCTATTTTTCAGAGCTTCTCGGATATCTTGTCGGTTTGACTTTTAGTTTATCATTTTCAATAATGAACCATTGGAATCGAGCATGAAAAAAAAAAAATTCTAACCCCCCCCCCCCCCCCCCACCACCCTCAAAATTTGATGGTTTACGTTTCAAGGTATGTAGAATCCGAAAATGCAATAAAAATATTTCTGTCTGTCCGGGCCACTTTTCTTAGTTACCATGAATCAAAATTGATGAAATTCGGGTTACAGGTTCCGTTCGGGGTCTAGTTAGTCCTCGAAGCTCCACGTTACTGTCCAATCCCATGGGATTTCGCGTTGTGGCGCCGGCTTTTGTTACTGTCCCAACCTCATCCGCCATTTCCAGTATATTTCCACTCCACATCAACAGTTTCCCTTCATCACTTCATTATTTGCGTTTATTTTTGCCATTTTAGTTACTGTTTATCATCGACAGAATTATTTTAGCAACATTTAACTCGTGATTTGGTAGGTACCTAGTAACGCGTACGGGGTTGGGTCTGCGGAGGAACCTACGGAGGGTCTGCGATCTACATGATATGTATACAATAGTACATATTATATTATATAAAGGGTTATCTATACGGAGAGCTGTGGTCTGTAACAGAAGGGTATTCTGTACAAAATAATAAACAGTTGTGCAGGGATTTGCAGCGTTTTTCAGTAGGAAGAAAATGGCCGGGTAGAAAGTTTAGAGCGGCTACGAAAGTATGACTGTGGGTTTCTCTCTCATCTACGCCATTTCTACACATCTAAAAGTGGGTTTAAACGGCCTAGTGAGGCTGATGCGCGAGACAAATCTAGTGCAGTGTAGACTGTTCCAGACCGCGAATCGCGAGGCTGATGAGGGGCGAGCGCCTCCCCAGTCGGTTTTCGGAGCGAATCATACATTTCGCTCCTCTGATTAGCGACGAGGTTTGGTGGTGCGCTCATCTCTAATTCCCTGCTCAAGTGCAACCATCGTTGCATCGCCGACACTGAGCGCACTTCCCCTCGCCGACTGGGCACGATTCGCGCATCACACTCCCAGCTTATCCTCGCGCTACTACCTCCCGCATCATCTGCGTCACGAGGAAACTCGCTCCGTCTAATTCCCTTGGCATTTCGGTGAAACTGACATGGGACCAAGTGACCAGAGTAGCTAAAGAGGTAACTGTCCGAAGAAACCTAGCAGAATCAGAAAGGGGTTTGGAAAACTACACATGTTGAGTGAGAAAAAAGTGGAGTGAAAAAAGTTGCAAAAGTACCTACCAACAAACTCCAGCCCATTCTACGTATATGGTATAATGAACCGTTGTGTAATAATTAACCGCTGTCTGATAATACCCATCAATAATACTTCAACGTCTGTTCAAGTTTCACTACCTTTCAACAAACTCCAAAAGAGCCATCATTTTCAAATGAAATACACTGCCAAGGTGATGGCACAGGAGCTTCCTCGTCACAATCAGAGTGGCCCATTATAAAATAGAACAGAATCGGAAGCAAAATAACATAACATTACATTACATTACATAAATTACATTACATTACATTACATAACGTGAAATATACATATTACATAACAGTACATTACATAACATTACATGAAATATACATATTACATAACATTACGTCCATTATACATAATTGCGAAAGTTATGCGTGTTTGAAGAATTTCACGTTAGCGCATGCGCAGGGCGAACCGCTGGCTCTATCATGTTGAAATTTATATGGGACCTCAATGGCCCTACCCGCTTAATCCCTGAGAATTACATTGAAATTGGGTGAAATCTTTGGTTACTACGGCTGTAACAAGGAAATTGAATCTATTTCACGCCAGCGCATTTGCAGAGCGCAATGAGGATCCGATCATGCTGAAATTCATACTGGAACTCACTAGGCCTTGTCCAAACAACCCTTGAAAATTTGAGCGAAATTGAATCAAAACTGTGAAAGTTATGCGTGTTTGTTGAATTTAACGTTAGCGCATGCGCAGGGCGTACCGCTGGATCAATCATGTTGAAATTTGTATGGGACCTCAAGGGGCCTTATCCGCACCATCCCTCAAAATTTGAGCTGAATCAATTCAAAATCGTGGAAGTTATAGCTGTAACAAGGAAATGCGGACAGACTCACAGACTCACAGACTCACAGACCCACAAACCGACAGACACGGAACCAAATTTGTTCAGTAGGCTTTGAAACGCGAAATGCAAGTGGAAATTTTGATTTCTGAAGACAAAAATTTTTTGGCTCACGAAAGTGAACACAAGGCTTCCGCTGCTTCGCAGACTCGGAAGCAATAATATCACAGAACAACCAACTCGACTTCGTACTCCGTGAATATAATCAGGTGATCCCTAGCAATGATTTTATCTCGGGCCAATTCCCGATTGTTAGAGCGTCCCTAGTGATGATATATGGGCTGAATGTATACACTTTCATTCACCTTGCTGTTGAAAATGCCTGTCAGTGCAAACTTCTGAGCCTTACTGTGAACGAACGGCTGGACGTACAGTGCTCCGAGTGGTCTTAAAAAACTCCAAAGTTCGAGAACTATTTAAAACCGTAAAAAAATTCGAGATAACGACATCCTGGAGATTTCAACCTCTATTTTTCACCCCTTAGGATGACTGACAGTAACGCCGAGCTTCGAGGTCCAACTAGACCCCAAACGGGACCTATAAACCGAATTTTGTCCATTTTGGCTCATGGTAACTAAGAAATGTGCTCCGTACGGCTTACGGGCAGACATTTTTTTAATTGCATTTTCCGAATCTACATAATGTACCTTGAAACGTAAACCATCAAATTTTTGAGGAGGGTTAAAATTTTTTTTTTTTTTTCATGCTCGATTCCAAAGGTTCATTATTGAAAATAATAAACCAAAATAGTACCTACCTACGCAAATTTACAAAATTATAATTATTATCGAAATTTGTTGATACGTGCGATGAGCTCCTCAGGCAGAGGAGTTTTTTACATAATATTATTGAGTTGGCTGATTCCTTCGTACTAACTGATAGATTTTGTTTGAAGTCACTGGCTCAAGTGGACAACTGATGTCTCCAATTTTTCAAAAAATATATCGTGCGATATTATTCCAAAAGCATTGCCCTGTTATTTCCTAATTTCTCAACCTCATTACGAGTTCGGCTTTTGCGGTGATCGTCAAAAATATGAAAAAAAAGACGAAGGAAGGTTTCAACGAAACGCGTCTCGCAAGTCCTGTGATGTATTCACCCTTGCGATAGGCGGTTCCCTCCCCAACAATGAAGATCCTCCCAAAGAACTTGTTCCCTCGCGATCGCGTCACTCAACTCAATTGCTTCCCATGTTAAACGAACTCAGGAAAAAACTTGCCTGATGGATGCAGCCGTCACGAGCGCGCCCATTCAAATATTTGAAGTGGGTTAACATTTGAATGCCCCGAGACACTAACTTATTTTCTGCTGTTCATCATATTCGTATGATCAGGGATCTTATGTTAATCCGTTACAAGTAATGAATAGGTAGCAATTTTTCGTGGTTTGTGATAATGTAAATTTAGCAATCGACTTGCACACACTTGGTGTTCGTATGATTTTTTTCTCACGCCAAGTTCTGAAGATAAAGAATGGTGTCCAATTAATTTCCGAGCGTCAGAAGTGGGGTCCATTTGCAGTAATAGCCGTTTTTAGATTGCATGTTTTTATTCGATAGAACGAATATGAAGGCTTGAATAACTTATGAAACATAGGTTAACGGGATAGGATTTCTTGTTAAGTGGGTAAATTATAATCATACAGATGCAGTTGCGTTGGACAATTTTTTACTTTTATATACTTAGCTTAGTTCATGGAGTCATGTAATAATGCGTTACTACATCACCTAGTCTTGGTATAATATGGATTATATCGTTCCCAAGTATAAAATGCCGAGTGGCTCGAGTGGAACGCTAGACGATCTATAGGAAAATATACAGAAAGAGGCGTCAGAGACGATGTCGAGCGGAAAAATGAGACGGACGGATCAATGCAGAAGGGGGGGGGGGGGGGGGGGGGGTTGGAAAGGGTTAGAAAAGGATAAATGTAGACAGCTCTGAATATTGGATTTTCAGAGAAGAAGATAGAAATAAACGAAAATCTCGCAAAGAATAGCTGGCTTGAAAGAAATATTACACATAATATTAGAAATTGGTCAAGTCCAAACTTGTTGTTGCTTCACGGTTAATACCCATATTGTAACTATGTGACATGTTGTTTGTAATTTTTTAATAAAATGTTGTCACATTGTTCTAAAACCTCATACGAGGTGGTTTCATTTCTCCGAATTATATTATATAGTAATTACCTGTATAGATATTATTGTAAGTTTCAGGTCACAGGGTTTCAGTTAATAATCCATGGATGTTACTGTTCCAACTCAAGCTGTTTCTTGAATCCACAGCATATTCATGAAAGTGTGATTCCCCGGCCGGCTCCTGTACTCGATTTAGGGCTTTCCTGGGGGAGCACGAGTGTAGGTATTGACCACAGACCTGTGACTAGTTTCGAGAAAATTTAAACAAGGGGTGGGCGCTTTGTTAAGAAGGAAAATTGTCCTCCTATTAATTGGACGCTTATTAGGCATTATTAAGTGAAATTTCAAAGTACCACCCAATAATAGTTTTGATAATAATTTCATATCAGGCGATTTTTAAGCATCTTATGACCCATAAAACAAAAATTTCATGGACACACTTTTGATCAGTTTTGCTTGAAATTTTTGATAATGAATGGCAATTTGTGTTCCGTATCACCATTCCACACCCACTTCTGGGGATTTTATATTAATTTTGGTTAATATGAGTATTTTCCGGTTGCTTGTACACGAACCAGTTCCTTGATCATATTAGTTCGTTTATCAAATTCATTTTTCTGTCATATTTTTCATGGATGAATGATGGTCATTTGTGCACGTGGCTCCTCATTCTCACTGAATAACTCGACACTTTCCGCGGATCGCTCGATCATCAACGCCTCACTGGCAATTACGTCATCTCCCAAACCCAAAGCTGCGTATCCGCTCAATTTCCTTCGTGCCGGCCTCTGCTCCGCCATCAATGTCAAAATCAGGAGTTTCCGACTCATCGGGAGGAGCTCAACGAGTCAGCGGGGCGCCCCTCATAACCGGCGCGAGGTGTGTCAGTAATAGTACGTTACATCATTACCGCTCGATCGCTCCATCGACAACGTGCATTCAAGAGGGCAAACTCTGGTGAATTGGTGAGTAACAGCCTGATGAAGAGAGCGGATTAATTTGATTGATGAGGACGTCTCTGGTATACCGAAGCAAATTGAAGAGGTTCTACACAACACGTCATGTAGGTACCAAAATGACAAGAATTGGGATGTAGGTACACCCCAAATTTAACAGTAACTACGGGAAATCGAAATCGCTAAAATCTGTATTATGATACCATGATCAACGGTTATGCCTCCTTGAAGATCGATATGACATTGGTTCATTTGCAAGTACGCTTCATTTCAGGATACCCCCACTGAAGTCTCTAAATGAGGACGCAACACTTATTTGGATGCCGAGGGCAAGGCCTGGCAGTGTACTCGATATCCAAGCAGATCCGTTCCAATTCTTATAAATTCAGGTCTCAAAATCAAAACCACAAAACATAACTCGCGTATGTGGCAGATGTGAAATGTCCCAATTTCTTATCGATTATTACGAATAATTTTTGCAACTGACTCCGTGTCCTGGTGCTAGTTGTACTAATAATAGTGTATGTGAAGAATTTAATTGAAAAATTGAGCATAACTCACTGAAAAAGATACTTGAATCATGCAAAGCATAGACGAGTTTTACATCCGAGGCCATGAGGTTCGTAGACTGGCCTGAAGATGAAGTCCTTACATCGAAAGTGCCTAGTCGACTTAATAGTAGTAAACAGCAAATAGAACTTATAATTAAATCGAAACTATTTGAAGATCTATTTAAAGATTGAACGAAATGGTACCTACTTGGTTCTAACTAGAAGAAGGAAAAATCAGACAGTGTTTGGGCAAAGGATACAGAGGCCCAAGTAGCCGAAAGATGGGCGTAAAATAGAAGACGCTCATGGTTCAAAATTTTGCTTCATTTTGACACCAAAATTTGAATGAGCAAACTCCTCAGGTAAGTTCCGTCCATGGTCACATTTTCTTAATTTCAGCATCTTTTTCCATCATTGGAGACCCCTCCCTCATACGGCAAATTTTTGAAAAGCTCTACCGGAAAAAACGCTGCAATTTATTAAACAACAGTTTATTATTTACCTGTGTAGATGCCCCTTCTGCGTAGATCACTGTTATCTGTGGTCAGTACCCTCGACCTCCGTCCAGGAAATCCCTAAATGGAGTACTGGAGCCGGCCCGGGAATTGAAGTTTCATACAAATGCGCGGGATTCAATAATTAATTCATTCATTATTTGTAGGTATTCATGAAGCATAAGGGAAATGATAAACCGTTGTGTAATAATATACCTGTATAGATGCCCCTTCTGCCTAGATAGTATAATAAACCGTTGTGCAATAATTTACTGTTCTGTAATAATTTACCGTTGTGTAATAATTTACCCAATAATACTTCAACGTTTTTTCAAGTTGCAAAAGTACCTATCAACCAAGTCCAAAACGTCGGGGCCTTACTGTGAACGAACGGCTGGACGTACGATGCTCCGGGCGGTCTCAAAAAACTCCCAAGTTCAAGAACTATTTAAAAACGCTGCAAATCCCTGCACAACGGTTTATTATTTTGTACAGAATAAATACCCTCCTGTTACAGATCACAGGTCTCCGTATAGATAACCCTTTATATAATATATGTACTATTCTATACATATGATGTAGATCGCACACCCTCCTTAGGTTAGTACCTAACCCCGTACTCGTTACTAGGTACTACCTAAATTACGAGTTAGATGGTGCTAAAATAATTCTGTCGATGAAAAACGTACCTAAAATGGCAAAAAGAAACGAACATAATGAAGTTCTGAAGGGAAATTGTTGATGAGGAGTGGAAAAAGTTGCAAACGTACCTACCAACAAACTCCGGCCCCTTCTACGTAGATGGTATAATGAACCGTTGTGTAATAATTTACCGTTTAGTAATGATTTACCATTGCGTAATAATAATTTACCCATCAATAATTATACTTCAACGTTTGTTCAAGTTTCACTACCTATCTACTAACTCCAAAAGAGCCATCATTTTGGTTTATTATTTTCAATAATGAACCATTGGAATCGAGCATGAAAAAAAAAATGCTTACCCCCCCTCAAAATTTGATGGTTTACGTTTCAAGGTATGTAGAATCCAAAACTGCAATAAAAATATTTCTGTCTGTCCGCCGTACGCCGTACGCCGTACACCGTACGCCGTACGGGCCACTTTTCTTAGTTACCATGAAAAAAAATTGATGAAATTCGGGTTATAGGTTCCGTTCGGCGTCTAGTTGGTCCTCGAAGCTCGACGTTACTGTGAGTCATCTCTAAGGGGTTCAAAATAGGGGTTGAAATTTTCAAAACGCCTATACCATTTTTTTACGTAAATATTTTTACGGTTTTAAATATTTCTTGAACTTGCGAGTTTTTTAAGCCCATCCGGAGCATCGTACGTCCAGCCGTTCGTTCACAGTAAGGCCCCGAAGTTTGCACCGACAGGCATTTTCGACTCCAGTGTCAATGAAATTGTATACAATTCAAACCAAATCTCGTAACCAGAGACGCGCCCACGATAGGAAATTTGGCGGAGATAAAATCATTGCTAGGGGCCACCTGATTATATTGGCGGAGTATGAAGTCGAGTTGGTTGTTCTGTGATATTATTTCATTTGATAAGTGATTCTATTGGAGTTTGTTGGTAGGTAGTGAAACTTGAACAAACGTTGAAGTATCTATTATTGATGGGTAAATTATTACTACGGTAAATCATTACTCAACGGTAAATTATTACACAACGGTTCATTATACCATCTACGTAGAAGGGGCTGGAGTTTGTTGGTAGGTACTTTTGCAACTTTTTTCACTCCTCATCAACAATTTCTTTTCAGAACTTCATTATGTGTGTTTCTTTTTGTTAGGTACTGTTTGTCATCGGCAGAATTATTTTAGCAACATTTAACTCGTGATTTAGGTAGGTACCTAGTAACGAGTACGGGGTTAGGTACTAACCTACGGAGGGTCTGCGATCTACATAATATGTATATAATAGTACATATCATATTATATAGACGGGTTATCTATACATAGAGCGGTGATCTGTAACAGAAGGGTATTCTATACAAAATAATAAACCGTTGTGCAGGGATTTGCAGCGTTTTTCGAATGAAATAATATCACAGAACAACCAACTCGACTTCATACTCCGTGATTATAATCAGGTGATCCCTAGCAATGATTTTATCTCGGGCCAATTCACGATTATTAGCGCGTCCCCGGTGACGAGATTTGGGCTAAATGTATACAATTTCATTCACCCTGCTGTCGAAAATGCCTGTCGGTGCAAACTTCGGGGCCTTACTGTGAACGAACGGCTGGACGTACGATGCTCCGAGTGGTCTTAAAAAACTCGTAAGTTCAAGAACTATTTAGAACCGTAAAAAGATTCACTTAAAAAAAAGTATAGGCGTTCTGAAAATTTCAACCCCTATTTTGAACCCCTCAGATATGACTGACAGTAACGAGGACTAACGAGGACTAACTAGACCCCAAACGCGACCTACAAATCAAATTTCCTTAATTTTGATTCATGATAACTAAGAAAAGTGCTCAGTACGGCGTACGGCGGACAGACAGAATTTTTTTTATTGCATTTTCGGATTCTACATACCTTGGAACGTAAACCGTCAACTTTGGGGGGGGGGGGGGGGGGGGCTAGAATTTTTTTTCATGCTCGATTCCAAAGGTTCATTATTGATAATAATAAACAAAAATAAACATTAATTGCTCATAATCCATAATATAGTAAACATCAGGATAAAAGAGCAAATCAATTAAATGAACCTTTAGTGTAATAGTTTGCAAGTGCCAAAATGTGTCAACATGAAGTAAGAGTTACGATACCGACTGTAACGAACTGCTTTCATGGTTGACTGCGAAGCTTACTATTTGTGGTTTGGTACGGTGACTCAAAGCAGATGCTATACGAGTAGTTGCTGAGGAATAAAACCATCATTATTTGAACAATGAGAGCTGGAGATGGGTGGATTTCAGCCGGTAAAGTTAGTAGTTGTCCAACCCATTTGCCCCGTCCCTCGGCCCCGAGGCTCCGATAAGGCATCGAAAGGGTCCGCGCCACGCGTCGCCTGCCGCTGACTGCATGGGAAACATTTCGCCCTTTCGCCGCTCGAAATGGGAGCATCATCCTGCATCCATCGTCCTCACCGAACAAAGGGGATGGCTCCCGTCTATTGTCGTCTTGCGGTAAGGGAACTAATTAAAACGGTGCCACTTGTAGGAGGGCCGCAGCGCCGCAGGGCCACTCAAACGCTCGTTGCGTCTGTTCCATAAACACAATGCGATGATCAGTCAACATAACCCAACAAGCGCTTCATCTCCGCATTGTTGTGATGTGGGGCATTTTTTGGCATCATCATCCTTATCATCCAAGTTGGATACGACTGTGGGGATTATTTCTATAGGTTTAGTAGGTATTGGGATTAATCATCCAAAATAAATCTATCCTTAGTTCTCATGAAAATTCTCTGGGGTAATTTTTGACTGCCGAGTGCATTTTCGTTTGTCTACAGACCACACTACAACTAGTGGGTCCTCTAACCAGAAGCCTCACACACACACATTTTGGTACCTTGCAACAGTGTGGCTGTTCTCGATACATTTTTGCTTCCAGTTACTCGTATGTAGTAGCTTTGTTCTCCACCACTAAAATATTATTGGGCAGTAAGTACCATTACGATGGAGGTTAGTCACATTGAAGTTGTTCGGATGTCGTTTCCTGAACCAGAACTTCATACTACTTTTCATTCGTTTCCCTTTCATACTTCTGCTACCCAGAAGTACCTATGTCATCTGGGGAGGAGTGTAGGGGTGGGCCGTTCCAGCTAAAATCTGTCACCGTTCCAACCGTGACAGTGACTCTACTGTCGCTGTTCCAAATAGCTGTTCCAGTGACAGCCGTTCCAATGCATTATCAGAACCTTGAAGTTTGATGCTTTTTTTCTCTCAACTAAGCCACTCCATTGAGGAATGAGTCCCATCCTTAATTCAATTAACCCATTCCTCAATGGCTTAGTTGAAATAATAAAGGATAATAAATTTTACTATCCTATTATTCCATTTAAGGAGTCTTCTCCAGATTGATGAATAGGGTACCTCACATTATGAATGAAGCAAAACAGATTTTCAACGAGTCGTAAAAATTTATTTATTCATAGAAAATATACTTTTCACCTTTGGACTTAGTGCAAGAGTCTTTGGACAATTAATTACACAATTAAGAGAATAAATATCTAAGTAGGAACCTATTAACAAGAGATCAAAGAGAGTCTCACTCAGAATAGGTAGGTAGGTACCTACCTATTACTTGGCATTGACTAAAACACTTCATTAGATTGTTTTAAGGTGAATCTGAGTGCTTTAAGCGTATTATTAGGTAGGTAGCAGACATCCGTAGAATATAGGACTACAAAAATAAGAGGAACCTAAAATAAGGTGGGTAAGTAAATTTCTTTGAAATACCGACGGACTCCCGCCGCAAAGCGGATTGGTAGCGGAGCTGGGAAGCGACAAGCCGTGACAGCGACATGATGGTTTCGTTCCGAGTGGAGCTGTGAAGACCGGTAACTGGGAAGCGACAAGCCGTGACAGCGACTGCGATAGGTGACAGCGATATGAAGTTATGAAGGTTTCGTTCCAGTGACAAACACAAAGGCTCCGGCTCCGCCGCTCCTGTGACCGGAGGGGCGGTGGAGCCGCTCCTGTGACCGGAGGGGCGGTGGAGCCGCTCCTTCCTCTTCTTCTCCTTTCATGGTTAATGTCTTGGCCACAGCCATAGCAGCCATTGTGGTGGGATACTGGAATGTGGAATGAGAGGAAACTGGAGTGAACCTTAGAGAGCCAAGTTGAAGGCTTCAGCAAGATCAGACAAGTTTTCACCTCATTTTAATTTTTCAGGCTCATCAAGAATCGACACCGTTCCAGCTGGAACCGGTTCCGGGACGAATTTGTCACGGTGACAGTCTCTTTTGTAAAGTATTCGGTTCCACGGAACAGTGACAGCTGGAACGGCCCACCCCTAGAGGAGTGTAACAGTGTGGGCTGTTCTCGATACATTTTTTCTTCCGGTGGAGACGGGATCGGTGAGCGGAAGTCGATATCCCTTCTTAACCGGTGATAATCTCGCAGGTCTAGGAGGGGGTCTCTCGAGGGTCCACCCCCACTGTTACACTCTGTCACAATCTTAAGATCCCACTAAGAGTCTTAGGGCCTCTTTCACCAGCTATTTAACGACCTGATTAACTTTAACGCCCACGGTTAACCAGACATCAGAGCGATTTTCCTTTCACCACCCCCAAGATAACCAGAACTTTAACGAGAGGGTTGACGTTCTCGTTAAAGCTTCCGTTAAAGTTAATTGGTGGATCCTCCACCAATTAAAAGGTTAACGGACGACTAGCAGCATGTATATTACATACATATTATAGTTCTTTCTATGTATATGCTATGCTTTGAGTAGTTGCTCAATAAAAAAGTTTTTATTTAAATAAAAATTTAAATTTAAATAATTTAAAAAATGTTTTGTCATCCTATCTGCCTAGTGAGTAGTTACTAATTTCCATCAAACCTTCCCTATAGGAGAACCTACAGAAATTTTCGCTGTTCATTTATTGTTTATTTCATGAGCAGTAACTGAAATAACATTTTTTACAATTTCCACAAATCCCCCCCCCCCCCCCCCCCAAATAATAGGTCTTTTTTTTTACAAATGATCGTTCATCAGGACCCAAATGTGTTCCCAAATGGAGAACCAAACTTTGCGCGGAAGAACAATGACTTTAGACCAAAATTTAACATAAATTTAAGGCTGAAACGTCGTTAGAACCTCAATTTTCTCCTCTTCAAAATCGACTTCATGTTCGGTATCCTCATCCTAAAAAACATACCTGTATATTTGGAATCTACGCACCTTGAAACGTCAAAGAAAAAACTGTTGGGGGGTCTTATACAATTTTTTGCTGATAGGTGTATTATTCACAGAATGATAAACTAAAAGGTGAGGAACAAGGAGCACATCTGTCATAGATAATAATGCTTTTTTATTAACAGAACAAAATATATTGTATTTCAAAAAAGGAAGCAGTACAACAACCAAAAGAACCGATACATCAAAACAACCGATAGGTACATCAAAACATCGTAATGAATAATAGTTTTTCTGTTCGGAGAAATGGGCGGCCTTCGGTTTTCTACGAGCATATTTTTCTCCATTCCTGGAACAACGAAGACCAGAAATAGATATTTTGGGTATAAAGTAGGTACCTGCCCACTGAAAATGGAGATTAAATTGTTTCATGTTTGCAAACGGCATAAGTATTTACACAGCAGAAGCTGAACAGTTTGGGGTTCGCTGTCCAAGTGGTTACGTTAAGGTCTATTTCAAGTCATTACATCAAGTTATATTTCCCTAAAATTGTGAATAACTGTGATGGTACCTATATGGACTATTTATAAAGGACATTACATGTTAAATTTGCGTTCTGATTCTTGTCAGCAGATCCTCCAGATAGTACACGTACTTAGAAACTACATGTAAGCATATACATGGACGCGTTGCCAGCAGTGCTTGGTAGGATATTGAAAAGAAACATTTGAATTTCCACTTACATTTTGTGCAGTGAAGTCGTATTTTGAGTTGAAAGAAAGACGTTTTTCGGTGACGGCATTCGTATGCCACAGTCGGAAGTCGTTCGCGAGCACCTACAAAGTGTTTTGATTATGATGTTGTTGCTGTCGTTTCTCCAGTTTACTGTCCGGATGAGGCATCGTTTCGTCGAAAACGGACACAAAAACCTTTCGCGGGCAACACTGTTTTTAACGGTATCGTTAACTTAACGAATCCTTGACGCCGACATTCAACATCAAATTGATGCCCTGATTAGCTTGGTGAAACGTAAATCTCTGACGCCCCGGTTAACCTGCATTCTCCCGTTACGATTTCGTTAGGTTAATCAGACATTAGAGGAAGTTTGGTGAAAGTGGCCCTTAAGATCTCACTACTCAATGTGTTTTGGCTTTAGCGGCGCCACTTCCGGCACCATGGCGCCTCTCCCTGGCGTCATCGAGACACCAAAAACTATACAGCAAATTCTGGGGGCCCAAGGAGTATGCTTTCTAAATTTCAGATTTACGAAGATTTATACCCACCCGCAAATGTCGCTCGAGTCCAAGTAAGAGCCTCACTGATGTTCGCCAAATATGGCAGTGAGGGTTATGAACAGAAATAGGCGTTTGAGTAACTCCAGATTTGGTCACTGTGTACACATAGTTGATTCATCCGCTTTTGGAGTTCCTCCATATAAATAGGCGCGAGCGCGCAAGGGAATTAAAAAATATCCCGTTGCTCAAAAGATTATGTACTAATGATAACCATAAAAAAACCACAGTCATGCAGCATGGCTATAAGAGCGAATTTTCGAAGAAATAACTGATTTTATGTAAAATGTGATGTTTGGGATACCTATCCCATTCAAATATGGGCAATCTTAAACTTATTGGGTAATTATAGGTATTCAAGTATGACGCTATTCGGTTAATTCGGTACCTATGCATCAAATATGGGCATACGTAACAAATTTTTTGTTCCATTTTTTGCCGAGTTACACCTCGGTTTGTAGATTTTCCAACGCTGAACACGATGGTGAAGTCAGAATTGCGATATCCCATTCCGTTATCAGATTAGAGCAGACGAACCAGGAAGAACATCTCAAGAAATAACCGCGTTCCTTCATCTTCAAAGTGCTCCAGTTTGAGAACGGAATGAGATATCGCAATTCTGATTTCACCATCGTGTTCAGCGTACAAAAACCTTTAAAATGAGGTGTCACTTGTCAGACTGTTTCATTTTGGGAATTTATGGGTAATTTTTCCCCCCTTAAACTCCCCAAAACTCCCCCTTAGAGTGACCCGATTCTGCCCATCTACGAACTTAGCCTGTTGATTGCCAAGCCAGATTTTTCGTGCAAATTTGAACTTTTTATCTCAATTCTTTCGAGAGCTATCGTCTGGAATGACACATACATATATATATATATATATAATTTTTGGTGTCTTTCGGCAGTGAATTCAGGATGGTCTGAAACGGATTTTGGTATAAAAATCTTTCGGAAATTCGAGTTTTAAAAATTTTGGACCGAGAACAATAGCTTCCTTTTCTTCGAAAATTCGCTAAAAATGAGTCGCTTGATCTCAGGACGTAGAAGGGATTTATTGCGTTAAATTTAGGATTACTATACTTACCTTCCGGAGGAATCAGTCGTCACTAACTGGTCGAGTACTGGAGACGAGTACATTCGATATTTTAATGTCAAATTTAAGATTAAAATGAATAATTTAGTGATTATTATTCTTATTTATTACAAAGAAATGTTTTATTTTGGAACATCAACTATCTGCCTGCCAACTTTTCTATGTAAGGATATCATCATCAGGCCATGGAGAATACAACTGAGAATACTAGAGTTAGGTTGTCAGTTTTCCCTATTAATGTGAAGAGTGGGGTGTGGTGAAAGATGTTTTGGCGTTACGGGATTCCTCCGAAATCGCACTTGTAATACCTTTTAGCGGAATAACCCGTTAGAATTTAATACTAAATTGAGAAAATTTCACCATCTCTACCTACACTGTCATCCCCCGTCCCCATTCCACGAGATGAATTAGGGTCTTGAACATTTAGTACACACAAATCACGGCATAACTAGTGTTGTATGTTGACTAACTGACTGAATTTAGTAACGAATCTGAACTTATTTTAGGCCTAGTGGCCCACACTTACAGTATATGCACAAATGTAACGATTCATAAAATCATCACACTGTCAGGTTTAATACATTACCAGGTTCAATACATTCAGGATAAATGCATTACCTATAAGTACAATTTCTGGTGGTTCCCTCACATGACCACATGAATGACTAATAAATGCTATGTCCTTACCAACTAACTACAGTTTAGTCAAGAAAAATTAAACTTCAAATGGTTTTTAACGTTCTGTACACCCTTGGAGTACTCATCATATTATTAATGAGCAATGGTATAATATATAGCTAAAATATTAAGGGATGGTCCCCCAGTAAGTTATACACTAATTCATCCAAATTCGGCAATAAGATTCGTTTGCGCATATGCACAACAACAATCTTTCAATGTTCAATAACACCCTATTTTTTGTGATAGCACTATCTTAACTTACTCCCATAACTATCAGTTCGCTTTCAACAAAACAATTAAACACCTGAACATTGTGAAGTCATGGAGGATGGGTCTAACTGTGCAACAAAAACATCAAATATTCGTACTTACACCTGCAAGAAGGCCAGGTGTTCCAAAACTGTTCTCGTGGAGCAACGCGAATGAGCGACCGTGACGAGGATACCAGGGTTATACTGGAAGGGTGCCGTTTTATCCTACGGCACACCCCCGCATGCCAATGAAACATTGTTAAGAACCAACTGATAGCGAGAAGCAGTGTTTAGCGAGGCATCTGCTCTGTGTTTAAGTTCCATTTGATAAACAGTAGGGTTCGCTAGGGAGCCCTCCCTTTTTCACCAATCATCACGGCGGCTCTACAGCCCTTTTTGACTCACCCTCCTATTATGACCCTCTGATCACTGATATTAGGCCCTTTCGAACAAGATTATAAATTTATTCGGACCCGTTTAAACGCGCTGTCATCGCCAAGTCTGTAATTGGTCAGCAGGATATGGCAGGAAATGGTTGTAGGCGGAAGAAGGGTGGCCGTCCGATGTTTGATGGGAATTTCATGTTCAGTCTCAAATTTCTTTGAAAAAAGAGAACTTTTTCGTGTAACAACCTGAAATAATCATAGGAGGTTTAACGCTAGGCAATGATGACGCCAATTTATTTATAAACAGCCACCAGCACGATGCTGTAGAGGAGAACAACCAACCAGTGGCGGATCCAGAATTTCTGGGGGGGGGGGGAGGGGGAGAAAGAGAGAGAGAGATTACCTATTTACCCAAATATTTCAAATTTTGATTCAAACCCTTCATAAATAATATTATTTATTGACGTTAATTACATAATTCTGCATAGTTCACAATGAAGATTATGATTATATAATAGGTACGCACATCATTGAAATTATTACGTAGGAAGATCGATTATACATCACACAGACCAGATCAGTTCACAAGTAGACAAAAGGAAAGAGAAAGCCATTTTACGATAACAAACATTGGCGGAGAAGGAGCAGTTTCAAAAAGAAATAATGACTGGATGTTGTATTCAACTCACCTCCTTCCGATTTTGGCTTCTTGAAGAACTTCAAAAGCGTCCTTTGCCTCTTGGGCATTATAATCACTATTGGAATAACACAAAGTTGGTAGAAAATATAAAGAACAACTTATTATTGTCACTTATTGTAGGAAGGGAGGTATTTCACAAAAATCAAAGCCTAACGAGCCTGTCAATGGAAGAGCGGACTCGCGCCCGCTGAGCTTTACTAATGCTGAGTCTTGAAAGGTATAAACTCGGTTTGTTCGTAACCATCGACCAAGTGTTAGAATGACACAAATTTAAAATTTCGAAGGTATTCCGGATTTCTCTCCCTCCCTCCCTTTCTCTCTGGGAATGGCAGGGAGGGTACGGGAGCGCGGAACAGTTTGAAACAGCAGTTAGAACGATAACAGTGTGTCACAGTGATAATACCAAAACTGATAGAATTATGAACGCTATCTCCAATAATTGTACCCGTGTACACACAGACGTTGTAAAATAACAGTTGCCACCGACACGGAGGAAGATGGAGGTGGATAAGTACCTTACGTGACGATGGAAAAATGTGAAACTGGGTAGGTGCACACTGACGCATAATCGACGTAAAGCGCGTAAAAATCGAAGGCCGTAAAGGTGCGCGTAAAGCGCGTAAATCAACGAACCGTTCTCATGGACAACGGCCATTTACGGATGTAAAGCAAGTAGTCGTCGAGATATAGCCCTCCAGCCTACGCCTGCGCAGAACCCACGCACAGATCCGTCAAGCGCGTAAAAATCTAGATTTTTTGATCTTTGACCAATCTGGTTCAAAAGTCGTCGTGCGTAGAGCTTAAACCCGATTGGCCAGTCAAATTCATCTAGGCGTTTGAGTTTTGCGCGTTTTACGTCGATTACGCGTCAATCTGAACCCATCTTTAGAGTTCCAAAGTAGGTACCTAACCAGTGAAAACAAAACCAAAATAATTTCCTATCTAATTGTGGAGACCAAACTATCACAGCAAATCATCACATTGTATCAAACTACTAATGAGAGAGCCCAACTTATCAATTAATGGATGGCTAATCCATTCGGCAAAATACATACCTTACTTGAGGTGTGAAGATAAATCCACAAATTGAAAAAATAGACAGCCAACAGCATAATTTATGTAAAGCATTGCTGTAGCTGCGTAAGATATAAATGCTGCAAGATGGCAAACTGGAGCAATAATAGATTTCCTGATTGATAAAAACTAGTCCACATTTCCTAGGTCTCAAATCAGTAATAGTCCAAATTTCCTAGGACATCAAATCAATAATAACTTATTCTTTTGTCAACAATTATTTTGCGAAATATGTCCCATTCTTTTTCTGCAAGTAACACATAGGTAGCTCTTTGTTTGTGATATTGTTATGCATTTCTCAGTAACCTCAATAATATTTGCAGACTCGTTGCGGGGATAATATACCTAGTGAATCCGCTATTCTACAAGAGGTAGATACGACGACAAAAGCTGAAATTGGATTGACAAAAAGTTCAATACTTACGGTTGAAGGGAAGACCAAAGATGAAAATTGAAAGATGTTGATTCGAAAACGAGACATGAACAACCAATGAAATAACAAACATAACCTTATAAAACCCTAAACATAAAAAATAATAAATAATAAAAAATAAAAATAAAAATAACCTTATAAAACCCTAAAAAATAAATAATAAAAATAAAAATGAAAAATAACCTTATAAAATCCTAAAAAATAAAATAATAAAAAATAAAAATAATAAATACTTAACCTTACAAAACCCTAAAAAAATATAAAATATAAAATAAAAATGGAAAATAAAATTAAAAAATAAATAATGAAAATGAAATAAAATAAAAGTCTAAAAACGATCCAGTGAAGTGACACATATTTGAGCATATTATGTTGACGGATCTGTTTTAGTAGCTTCCCAAAAGATAAGACGTATAATTACGTTGTTTTGTTAACCCTTTCAAATGCCTTTTAATGTTTTAAATCAGCAGCCTCATCACTCAACATATTATGAAATATAAGTAGATGCTTCGGGTAATCTTCACGAACATCGTGCTATAATTTATTATACCAAGTCCAGTAGAATCAAGAGGAGAAAAATCTATCAACCCATAAATCCCCCCAATAACCGCCCGAAATGTTCTGGAAAGTCTCGCCAGACTTGGAGCGTCTCCAACGGAAGTTAGCCCCCATTGCTGGCAGGAGATAAAAAGAAATAAGTAACCGCAGATGCGATTCGGACCGCTGAAGTGCCATCGTCATGCGATTCTGGTTTGGTATCTTTTATTGGAGTTAGGCGACTCCCGACGGGAGGCCGCTTTTGTCCTCAGGGCTTTTGTGGCCCGCAGTTCGTCACACTTCACCACGAGGGCCTTCCCCCCATTATCTATTCCTCTTGTCATATTACGCCGTATCAAAGCTCCTTTGCCTTTTTTGAAAATGTTTCCAAACATAATGTAAGCAACACCCTCCGAAGCCTGTGACGGCCTTTAGAGCGGCTAACCAAGCGTTGGAGTGCTCTCGATTATAAATCGTCGAGCTACCGACTGACGGGAATATTCCCAATAGAAATATGTTCCATCACTTCACCGTGACGTCCCCCCTGCGGGAGCAGGATTTGTGTAAATAATGTCGGTTATTGATGACATCTTTGAAGCGTTGAATCATTTATGAGGCTGTATCGTCTTCGACAATGCAGGAATTGTAATGGATGAGTTATCAGCGTTCCGAGAAATCGATTCCTAAGCACATGCAATAACCTTACCGATGTATCGTAACAGTACCTGTAGGAAATGTAATTGTATTTTGAGCATTATACGGATGTAATACATATAATTGTATGTTTTGAGCATACGGTCGGCTCAAACAACAAATTTTGGTTCATGGTAACTAAGATAAGTGTGAAGTACGGCGTATGGCAGACGAACAGAAGTATTTTTTCAATCCATTTTCGGATCCTATACCTTTACCTTGAAACGCAAACCATAAAATCCTGAGGGAGATTAATTTTTTATTTTTTTTCATGATCGATTTTAAGGTTCATTATTAAAAATAATTTTTAAATTAGTTATTAATTAGCTATTAATTTTCTATTTTCAAAATTGTTCTAGTGTCGTTGGATTCCTAACGTCAAGTTCATACATCAGACCACATTTTACACACATTTGACTCGCTATGGAGATACTTCCCTAGTTGTGGACATACGTACTCGTCTACGTACGAGTACCTAAGTAACTGGTACGTACATAGGTACCAGTTTCAACAGAAGGGGAATTTACAACATTCGAATAATAAACCCCATGTATGAATGCACAACTAGCTGGCCATTTTGCTATAAACAACATTCAGTCATTCAACCGTAATGAAGCTTGTAAAGGAGCACCCAAGCTTGGAGTGAGAGGGACTGATTTAATTGTATCAACATTTCGGGGAAAATTGGCTATCTCAGTACCTATTTTTCCAATGTCCTATTTTTTCCCCCCAAAAAAAATCGCTCTGTTTCACTCAATTTAATGAGTTTCACTAAGCTGGAGGAATTCCAAAAACAATTTTGGTGAATAATTTGCTCATTAGGTCATAAACTTTTCCTAAGATTTCTAGTTTATGTGAGTTCAAGTGTTATTTCTAGTTGCAAATGAAGTTGCAATGGGGCCAAAATTTTCAGAACATGATTTTCGACTTTTTTTAATAGGTAGGCAAATCCGTTTCAGAGCATCCTGTATCCATCCCTAGATTTAACAAAAATGTATATGTATAGTATAAATCAAATTTGAGTTTTTGGGTGTCAATAATCGGTAAAAACGGCTAAAACCGCGAAAAATTTATATAAAACCACTGAAGGTGTTATGGAAGGGTGAGTAAAAACAGAAAAATACCATTTCAGTTGTTTATATTACAGAATAAGGGTCAAATTTGGATTTTTTGAAGGTCACAAATTGGTAATAAGGGCTTAAATCCATATTAATTCACCTGACGTTGTGTGGTATGGTGAATCACGACGGAGGAACTATTTCGATAATCAAAATATTTTTCTCAAAAAAGGTGGGCCAAATTTACTTTTATAAGGGTTGAAAATCCGTAAAAATGGCTATCACAAAAAAATGCTATAATTGTACGAAAAGTGGTAAGTGGTGCTTTCTCGCTATCATCTTTTTACACAATAGCACGAATATTTCTTTGAAAATTTGCTCTTATAGCCATGCTGCATGACTGGAACTTTTCTTCCTCCGCTGGTAGCAGATAACCTACGAGATTTCTCAGGCGGGTATGCGTTCTGACACGCTATGATTACTTAGCAACTCCACTTTAGAAAATAATGTTACAGGAAATAGTCCAGGGGTTCTAAGGAGTTGAACTCCGCATGAATGACTGTTCCATAATCCTGAAAATACCGCATCCAAAAAGGTGCAGTAGATGGAGGAAACTAACATGAACTCCCACACTCTTGTGGAGGGAGAAGTTGTCCAAACTCCATTCCACGCGAGGCCTGTCCACGGGAAAAGTTTGTGTGTACTGGGAAAGTCCCATTAGCTTGGGATTACCCCGTCAATGCTCAGAATAACGAGATTCGAACAACAGAAGTGCCCCAACCCACGTCATCGCAGCCCTTTTGTCGTATGGATTCAAGGATTTTATTTGTATTCTGTAAGGTGCCTCGTAAGACATTAAGAACATTTTAGGCTGGCGAAACACGAAGCTGGAGAAAAGCGTTTCGACATAATTTCCCATTTCGTTGTTCTCCACTCGGGGCTTAACTCAGTTTCTCAAAGAATGCTGCAATTGCACCTGATTTGTCACTACCTAATTGCAATGAATTCGTACTGGCACGGAAGTAACAGAAATCTATTATACCATATTGTGTGTACATGTTCGAAGGAACATTCGAAGTAAGTAGGGCCAATAAGCCGGTTCTGGCACACCGCTCGATGCTTCTCAAGAAATTGTTTTTTTTTTGGAAATTGAAAATATTTTTAAAAAACTTTTTAGAAAATTATAAAAAATGTAAACAGAAAAAATTCTAAGAAAATATTGAAAACGTTTAAACTTTTTTTAAAATAAGGAAGTGAAAAGTAAACATTTTTTAATAAACAAAATTTTTTCATTGTTTTCTTAGAATTTTTCTGTTCACTTTTTTATATAATTTTCTAAAACATTTGTTTACATTTTTTAAATTCCCCAAAAAAATTCTTGAAAAGCAGAAGCACATCGAGTGGTGTGCCAGAATCGGCTTTTTGACGCTACTGAAGTAGCATGCCTAACCGAACATTTTCCATGGTACACAGTTTTGAACACTCTTTTACCCCCACCTTTTTTGTTGAAATTTGTTTATGGTGTCAAATTATTACGAATTATTACGAATAAATTCAGCCGTTGACGTTTTTATAAAGGGATTAATTGCGGCTGCTGAACTAGTCCATTTCTAGTTGAGAACTGTCGCTAAGTACTTATTTTGTCAGTACCTTTATAAATCACAAGAAAATGAGTTATTACAAAACGACTAGATTTTAATATTCTATAAATGTCATTCTATTATTACCTCTAGAAGAAGAAGAAGAAATACGTTTATTTAAAAAAACTGAACAAATTAATTCTCACTTATGCATACGTGAGTTAGAGTAAACTAACACTGGTCAAAGAAAGAATAATACAAATAAACATTACGGCATGGTTAATGAAACCGTCTGCCGGAGAATCAGGTCTTCACTAACTACAGGTATTAATACATTACTGTGAAATATTATGCGGTGAAAGAAAAGAAAAGAGAGAGTTCGAGTGAACATAAATCGACTTGGCCTAGAAATTAAAATGCTCAATTGCTCAACCAAGAAGTGTCTGTACCGCCACGCAGCTTTACAACATTTTATTACGCAAGACCATCCCAGCTCCCCATTTAACAGTGAAATGGCCTGGTCTCTATCCAGAGTCCCACATACAAAAGCCGTCCACCTAAATTCTCCAAGGATTGGGCAAATGCAGAGGAAGTGATACACATCCTCCCGCTCTCGGAGATTGCAGAGGGAGCACTCTTCCCTTGGGCTGGAGCTGAACGGCCTTCCGTTAACATTGAGCAGCTCGCATCGCAACTCGGTCTTAGGACACTGGCACACTTTATTTGTGGATCTAGTTCCCTATAAAGAGTGTATTTCTCAGACTCGCTCCCCCTGAGCATAAAGGCTGCAGTTTTTTCCTCCGGTAACCCACCAGAATTATTCCTGCATTAGCTTTTAGTTGCACCGCATCAAATGGTCCCATTGGATTTGGGAGGCCATACCTCAACGCCAATGTCCCGTATTGCTCAGCCCAAAATATCCCCCTCCGTCCAATTTCCATGGCAACGACTTTTGGGAAACGAGAATCTGGCATACTCTCTGGCAGACTCTGGAAATGTAACCGAGGTGTAAACTGAGGGTGAACAAGGAAAGCGTATTCAATTCTGTCTCGAGGTAAACCAAATAATTCAGAGCACATAAAGGTAGGTGAAACATTTTTTTCAGAAACAGCAGCTGGACAGACTCAACGCATGCGTACTCCAGATAGCCCCAAAGCTGCGCGCTATAACTCAGAATTGCCCGCACTATCGCATTGAACACCTGGAGTTTTGCCAGTACGGGAACCGGCGCATTTCTAAAAGCTCCTCCCCATATGCAACTCATAGTCTACTTCACAGTTTTGGCCTTAAGTTTCAAGTGCTTTGAGAATGAGATTCTTGGAGTAAACGTCACACCAAGATAGTTGTATTCAGAGACAATGTCAACCGTGTTAACCTTATACTGCCACTTCTCCTTGGAACCCCGTCTTCCTCCATTCTGGAAAATTAAGACCTTGGACTTTTCCAAATTGTCTGTGAGTCCCCAGGTATCGCAATATTTTTCCAAAGCGTTTATGTTCTCCTGCAACCTTCCTGGATCCTCGGCCAAAATCACTAAAACGTCTGCATAGAGATGAATTTTTACCATGGTTGCAGACGACCCTACCCTAACGCCATTGCCCAGCTCGCCCACCAAATCGTTCACATACAAGGCGAATAAAATAGGGGATAAAGGGCATCCCTTGCCTGACCCCACTCCTTACACCAAACTACTCAGTAGCCCCATTCCTCGTCCAGATCGAGGAAACAACCCCCGAGTAGACCTCTCAACATAGGGACGAACTTGTTAGAAATTCCAGTAGCTGTCAGTTTGTAGAATAGGAATCCAGGGTTGATCGTATCAAATGCAGACTTCACGTCAACAAAAAACGCGTAGTCCTTGCCACGTGGCTGGCCTAACCTGAGTTTTACCAAGCCTGCCAAACTGAAAATAACGAAAACAGTGGAGTATCCTCTCCTGAAACCCGCCTGGCACTCCGTCAGGACCTGGCGACTCCCAACAAAATCCGTCAGTCTATTCACAAGCATGCATGACAGCAATTTCCCAATGCAGTTGATGAACGAGAGGCCCCTGTAGTGCTCCACCCTACGCCTTTCTTGAACAACGGGAAAATGATAGACTCCTTAAATGAACTGGGTACCGTCCCATATTCGAACACATTTTTGAATAATTTCAATGCTAAATCTAAGAATTCAGGGCATGCAAATTTGAAAAATTCGAAAGGTTCTCCATCTTTTCCTGGTGCTTTGTGGGACTTGACGGTACCTAAAACTCTACCCAGCTCTCTGAATTCAAAGGGCCTATCCAAGGCTGGACAAGTGAGATCAGGCTCGGCACACAATATAGGGTCGATATCACTTGAAGGGTTCAAAAGCGTGCAGAAGTGTGTCACCCATTCAGAGGGGGAAATAGAGACTTGTTCTTTGGGGCTTGCCTTCTTGAAAATCTCAAATCAAATCAAATAAACGCGGAGAACGCCGAGCTGGGGTTTCCCCAACCGCCATCCGGCTCAACGGACTTTAGCGGTCAGTTGTGGACCGGGGACGGGTGGAATAGTCCCTATAAATACTGGCCCTTTTGGCCCAGCTCAGCATTCGACGACTCGACCCCGGACTTGCGGCTTCTCTCTCAAACCTCTCTCCCTCAAACCTCTCTCTCTGTCGAATCCCTCGCTCTCGACTCTCTCTCTCACGTCCTGTCTTAAAGGGGTCACCTTAAAAGATCTCCTGCTGTTGGCGAAAACCGCGAGGAGCGCACCCACTAAAGACCTCCTACTGTTGGTGAAAACCGCGGGGCGCACCTCCCTAAAAGATCTCCTGCTGTTGGTGAAAACCGCGGGGAGCATACTAACCCCTGCTGTAGGTGAAAACCGCAGGGACTTAGTCTACAAATCCCTCCCATAGGAGCCCGTCCTCTCACTCTTCTCTCCTCATCCTTTACTTTCTTCAACACTCCGCTCCTATTTCGTGAACTGACTCACGACTTTCTGGTGACCCCTTCTTTCTCCGACCTTACTGTCATGAAAACCCATCGTTCACGACAAGTGGTGCTCACCACAGTTATTATTCATAAAGCCTCAGGTGTTCTCTTCAGAAACTTTCGAATTTGTTTGTTGATTCGTTTGTTATAATATGTATTAAGAAGAACGAACACCAAAAACTCTTGGAGTTGACATTCAAGTAAGATAGCTTTTGGATTACTAATTACAGTTATACTGCACCTCCAGAATCAGCTTCTTAAATCTATTGTCATGTTTCAACATACTATAACCTCAAAGTCGAATAAAATAAAACATCAGGTGCGAGGCGTCACAGCTTTTCTTACTCATGATCAGGCGAAGAGTTGGCTGAGTGAGTACCCACTATGGGTCGTTCGGTTTTGAAAATACTGCTGTACTAGTAGGTACGGGAGTTATGCTTCTGCTAAGTCGAGTGCACAAATAGTAGTTGTCTGCATCACGTCTAATAAGTGAGTTCTTAAGCTAATTTCTTTACTATTCGGCGTACCATGTTGAAATTTGAAATGTAGCCTCCTTGGTACTGCTAGGTATGAATGAAAAGGTCGACAGCCACTCTGGTCTGCTTATCCGAACATAGGGCCCTCTGATCAGCTGTCTGAAATTTATTGAGCTCTCTGATTACCAGGAATCAGAATAACCTCCAACGTGTCTCCGTTCTTCCAAGCACAAAGCTGTTTCTTAAGATTTAACAAATCCTAACTGCAATAATAAAAATGCGAAATGAATGAATTGTTGTTCTGCAAACGAAACAAAAAATCTGCCAAGGTGTGGCTCATAGTTTCCTCATTATATCTGATCGCAATAAACATCTCAATACAAACTGCATAGCTCGTACAAAATGGTAACAGAACGAGGTGGTACACCACCGAACCAGGGTCGCTACTTTGGTAGACTCATCGAACGAGGCGTAGTTATCGAACAGTATTTCCTGGTCCCCATATGACCGGCATAACCAGCTTTGGCGACAACTGCGCTTAAGTTTTAAAATTAAACAGGTTTGGTTTTAATTTGGAGAGAAAAAACGTCTAACTTACAGTTTATTGTTGATAGTTTAAAATTTGGTGAAATAAGTCCGATAAAGAGGTACATATTGGAGTAAATCAAAAACGAACGTAATTCCGCATTTTCCACCTCGCACCACCATAATTCTCTCCCCGTCGACCGTCGACACCATAAATTATTCAGCGAGTTCTTCTCGGAAGGCAGTCGGTCCTTCCAGCGGCACTGCGTTGACCGTCTTCAAAGGGTTCATTTACTTTGCCTCAAAGGAATGGCGAAGCGAGGTGAGGGCCGTCGAAAATCCCCGTTAACCCGTTGCGCCCGTTTAATTACGACGCTTTAATTAAAATGAAATCCTTTTAATCCGTTAACAGGAGATTTAAATTATTCACGGTATTTTCTTTCTCGGGAAAAATGTTCAATGCGGGGGCTTTTACGGAGGGGGCGTTACAAAATGGTTCAGTGGACGTCTCCTTATTCATACCCTCGTCTCAGCCTCTCAAGCTTTTGTCAAAAAATGATGTAGGTTGGTGAAAATAATGATGTTAATAATAAATAATCAATCAGGTTTATCAGCTGTCAAGTTGACGTTATCGTTAGGTTCAGGAATGCAGCAATTCCAGCATCCCTGTTAACCTCCTTATTGCCAGGAAAATCGATTATTTTACCAACTGATAAGGAGAACAGTTGGTAATCCAAAAATAACCTTTCAGTTTTTGCTGGTTATTTTGTTTACTGTAATGTTTTATGGTTTGATCAGGACAGTATGGTGGTATTATAACAGTCATAAATACCATCATAAATATACACCATGCATTTATTTATCAAAAATAGAGACATCATTCATTAATTTTGGCCGAAAAAATTGAGTAAGTAGATCTATACCAATTTGGAAGCAATTTATTAATGTAGGTGTGGAAATCCTATTATAAATCATGTAGCTATCACAGAATTAGGTACTAGACAAAACAGATTATCATATAAAGAAGTATTATACAGGGCTGCTTCCAAGGACAAAACGGTGTTTGCCTTCCAAAATCGAAATTTCCACTCGCTTTTTGCGTTTTCGAGCTTTCTGTTCGAGTTTTCATTGCAAACGGTCCAAAATGCCCTAATTAAAGTAATTTTATGTAAACCTATGCGGTATCCCACGGCTCTTCTCTATAAAAACTTTAATGTTCTAAAAATTAAACAGTGTTTTTTGCTTTCGTCTTGTCTAAAAGTTTTTGAATTAGGTGCATTTAACTCATGTATTTCTAACCTCCCTTATACCAGAACTTGTAACAATAGCCATTTAAGAATTCCTTTAACCAGAACTGAGTTCTACAACCGAGGTTCTTTTGTGCAGGCTATTAAATTGCTTTATTCCAATAATATTAATCCTAAGGGCTTTATAACTGTGAGTCACTTAAAGAAGTATTTTTTATTATCTCAGATTCTTTTACTTTCATAATATTCAGCTGTAAATGTAATTTTCCTTTTTGATGATTTGATGCCGATGTGATACAGACACCTCCGCTCGGCCTAGATTAAGTGGCTCTGCCAGTTTTCACAAGTTCTTAGGAACTTTTTAACTGGCAGGCACTGGTATATTTTGCAGTGTTTATTTAATTTGTTTTATATTTTTATTTCTTAAATCCCAGTAAATACTTCTTCTTCTTCTGAACCAATTGGGTTCCCTCTCTGTGTGTCCGCAAGTCATTGTGCCTGTACGAAAGAATGCCATAACCAGCTGAAATTCGGAAGATAGGTGTGGGTCGAGTCCTAAATGTTCACGTAAATTAGGTATATTATTTTCATCAAACTCGGACAGCAACTTTCGTCGGCGCGTGAGAAAATAAGTGTCTTTTCCCACTTGCATAACCTGATTCATGAGTTTATTCGTGTGGATGGGTAAATATTGATGCATTTTATTAAGATTGGACCGTAATTTGCCATTGCGCATGCATTCAGCACCCATTTAACCACTGATTTGATTTTACGGATGGAATTGAATAAGCGGTAGCACATAGTTATGCAGTTTTTAATTAATTAATCATAATAATCCAAATAAAGGTTCCAAAAAAGCTGTGTGCCACACACCTCGGCAGGCTTTTTTCTTTTTTTCGATTTTTGCACGTTTTTATCTTGAATTTTAAACGATAATTGAGAAAAAGTTTGTTCTCTCGCTTGGTTCCAAGATGTAGTATTCAAAATAATAAACCAATATAAAGGGTTAAGAGAATAATTCTCTCTTTTTGGACAACACTTGACTCTAACGACTTACCAGCTATAAATTACCGATAATTGACACCTCATAACGACGGGACGTCCAAATGTCTCCGTCATCCACAGGAACTATTACGATAGTGAAACGTTATCTGGATTCACCCCTTGGCCCCTGCAACACATAGCAGCCGGGTAAATTACCATATGGCCGAACGCGGTAATGGAGAGTCAATGGTGGGGAGGGCTACGCAACAATCGGCCTTTAATTGACAATCAAAGTCCGCAAGAACGGACATCTGTTTGAGGTGTCGCCTTTCCCCGCCAGATGACACACTCACTGCTCGGCAACTCTAACACAATAAATGTGAGGATCACCAAATGCCATAATCAACAAGCGTAATGACCGTAATGCAGCCACCGTGACTATATGGACGGTGGTATCAACCTATACAACTTCAGCAGGTTGTTGTATTTTGCAGTGAACAAGAAGGAAATTTTGCTTTTGACGTAAACTCGAGAGCAACATCACAAAAATTTGTTCGCAAGCATTACTCGGCAGAATTTTGAAAAACTTCGAAATTCGAAAATTAGGTTTCATTATGCTTTTGATCAAAAATTTGCTTTTTCCATTACCTACCTATCGTATCAAAGGTTAGGTTATTTGTACTCGGCGTGTTGTATTGAATAATATAATAAAAAGAAAATACAAGCGCGTGATTTGAGGTGAAGTGGAGTTCGAAGAATGTATCTGAAGATTGTACATAGGATGTTTGATGGTTCCAATATTATAGTGACAATAAACTTGAGAAAGAACTTGAGAAAGGTGTGGATTGAGCCCATGATAATCCCGTATGGGTTTCCCTGAAACTGGACTGTGATTTCGGTCTGAGCATGCGCATGTCAAATGTACCTGTATCGGCCCAGTGCATCCTTTACAGTTATAAGGCTATCAACTGTACCCCAGTTATGATAGTGATAGGGAACAGCCATCCAGCCGTTTTGAAGGAAAGTCGAAAAATGAGCCAAAAACCAAGTTTTCACTTTTCTTATCCAACTCCAATGGTAGTGTGAAAATATTGTAATCGCCCCGAGGAAAAAACTAGGAATAGACAATATAATAGATAGCTGTAATTTTGAAGGATGCGGCACATGGTAATTAGCCACCAGATTGCCTGAATAAAGATAGGAAATTTGTGTGTGTGATGCCACTCCCAGACCTTTTCCCCCGTCTCCCAATTTCCCCTACACCGTACAAGTTGAAAGTATTATGTTATAAAGCAACTGTAAACGCGTAACAAAACGAAACTTAACCAAGAGGCGAGAGCTGAGATAATTCATACCTATTAGGCTTCAAGAGGTCTGATTATGTCTACACCGATGGATCCAAGATGAACTGCCGCACAGTATGCTCATAGTATGACTATGAGCATACTATGGAATGATGCATCTATACCAATATTCGGCTGAGCTGTACGCCTCCTTGTATGAAGTTGAATATATGTTGCTACTAGCCCCAGAAAGTTCATGAATAATTTACATGCTCAACAACATGAACACCAATTGGTGCTGTGGAATGTCAACTTTTGTCTGAAGCAGAAAAACTATAAAGGAACCAAGCTATTACATCAACTTCTGTGTTAAAGGACATAATAGGCATTAGTGGGAACGAAAACCCAGATAAATTAGCTAGGCGAGTATCAAGCCTATGTTTCCACCCTCTGACATGAACCCAAACTTTAAAGCAACGGGGTATTGGTAACTAGATTCCATTCTGAGAACTCAGACACCAACGATCCTACAATAAGTAGGTAGTTCTTTTTCTATGATTTTTCAATTTTAAAAAAATTCTGACGTCATAGTGGGTTGGTGGGGGGGGGGGCTCCTGCCCAGGGAGAGGGGTGGGATGACATCAGAATTAGTTGAAACTTTGAAAACTCATAAAAAAATAATCATGCGAAGAAGACCGGATGAAGAAGAGTGCGGTTGGTGTCAAATCTCTCAGGATGGAATCTACTTTCGTTTAAAATTAAATTAAAATTAAAATAAATACATGCACATACTCCATTGCCCAAACTACGGATTAGAACGGGGACAATGAGTTTGGGCCAACTGATAGTGAAAGGTTGCTGTTGGGCCGATGTGTTTGGGCCAAAATGCAGCGATGCTTTTGGGCCAGTTATCTTCGTTGCGGTTGGTAGGTAATACCTAATACACAAATACCTTAATGCCTAAATACCTAACTTGACATAAACAAATAGTTTGACCCTTGAGATTGTCTTTTTCTGCCTCGAATTGCAATACAACAACACATTTAGTTATTCAATTTATTGCGACTTAGGCCATTTTTACCCATTATTCAAACTGGCACACAAGCTGACCTGCGTTACCTCGGCGCCGTCTGTACCCAGTATAATTTCGACTTCCACGACGACTAATTCAGACAGATTAAGGTAATATAAATTTTCCTTACGCATTTCGGCTCTTTCTTTGGCCCAAACCCATTACTTTTGCACCAGAAGTAGCTTTGGCTTTGGCCCAAACCCATCGCAATTTCACACCACTGGCCCAAACTCAGAGCCCCCATGGGAACAATACTACGCCAACTATCGCGCCGGACAGCATCTGCTTCCTGCTATTGCCTAAACCTCTCCGACAACCCTGGTTCTATCAAAGTGGTAGAAAAGTCAAAATATTCTTCAAATATTTGAAGAATCGAGAATCCGCTGTGGGACGGCGAACAGAAATCATACTATGTTGGAGCAGAAGCAGAGGAAACTGTCGATATTGCAATGCAGAAGAGGAATCTACTGTATAACTTAAATCACTTGCGGCGGAGTAGTGGAAATCCATAGCAAAAAACTACAGGATAAAAATATAAATAGTCTATTTCCACGTAAACTAACAAACTGTAGACCGGTTTTCGGTTTTTACACCATCATCAGTATACGATAGACGTATACACGATTCTGTCGTGTACTGATGATGGTGTAACAAACGAAACCGGTCTACAGTTTGTTAGTTTACGTGGAAATAGACTATTTCTATTTTTATCCTGTAGTAATCTACTGAACACATATTACTAGGATGTTCAGCTCTAGACCAACCACGCCAGCACTCAGCAGCGTATTATTCATCCAAGAACCAAGTATATCGAACTTACTCGATGACGACAATAACACAGTTTCAAGAATCAATCAATCAGTGCACCAAGCTGTGTTTGCATACCTGTGTAGAATAGACTTTAATCCTTGAGAACCAATTGAATATCTTGCCTTGCCTTGCCTAATATTGATTAACGACAGTATATTGGTACTAATTTAACGATATAACCCTATCGTACAAGTTGATAAAGGCCAAAGCCATTCATTTATTAATTTAATGATGGGGGAGAACTTTTTTCCTTGGTCGATTCTGAACGTTCATCGTTGAAAGTAGTGAAATTACAAGAGATAAAATCTTTATTGTGTTTAAAAATGGTTGAAACTGCCTCTTTCACTGAAGCAGCCTGCCCTACTGAGTACAATCTAGTCTATAGTGGAAATTCAATTCTCATCCATCGCAGCTCACTCCGCTAAGTGACGCGATCGAAGAACGGCGGCAGGAATACGTTACCGAGTTTAGAAAATGCATTATCGGGCGAACGGAGGAAGAAAACGCGGAAAAGGTGATACGGAACGGGCTCCACTTGGTTTTTATTTGGTCTGACAAGTAAGAGGTCCCCTCGTAGGTATCGATTCCCTCATAACCGGGATCCAATAAACTTGATGCCAACGGGAGGCGATGAGTGGCTCCACGGGGCGCTCATCCTTTTGATGTTTACGAGCTCCTCCCCGTCTCGAGATGAAAACGGTGTTTTTCTTTCAATAAGTTACCTAACTGCAGCTCATCTTCCCAAGTATGGCGATTCTCCCCCTGTTATATGTATATGGTTCCACCCATCTCGCGGGAATATCATGTTACACCTTCATCTGCTATGCGTTCACTATGCTCATCTACGCTTATTTCACCACATCCATACAAAACGTGGAGTTTTGAGGTTGTTTATTCAACTGAATGGATCACAGGGGTAGAATGGACAGTAGAAGTTCCAAATATAAGCAAATTGTAACCTGCTACAGCAATTATAAATTGTGGTTGCACTGGACGACCTTCAAATTTTTGTTCGTTCCAAAATTTTAATGAGGTTTTTTTAAATAATTTCTTTTTTTCTATTTTTAATTATACAAGTACAACATGTTTATGAAAAGATTACCAAATAACAAATAAATTTCTACATCTATGAGTATTATACACGTAGGTTGATCAACATAAAGGAAAATCCTCCCCAGTATTGGCCAAATGCCCGCGAGGGGTAGACTGTATAATCGCAGCAGTTTCTTAGTTCAGTGTTTTTTTTTTGTATTTTTTTTACTATTATAGCATACCACCCGCTTATGGCATACATATTAATAATTCTGCACTTCAGTTACACTGCACTGTCGTCCTAAAATATTCATTTATTATTTTATTTACATATTTTTCAGCTTTTAGATTTTCTAAAAAAAATTCTTTTAGCGTTACAGGTAAGCAAAAACAGTAAATTATCCCTGTATAACCATAATGTTTTTGTGCAAATGTAGTTTTAAGGAGTGGCAGTTCCAGATTACATTTTTTCCTTGCATCTTGTGTTTTTCTTGTGATCCGGTCGTATAAATGTTTTTTCTTTGGATATTTGCTTTATACTTGACTTTTTTCTTAGCTTATCTATATTCAATAATTCTAACTAGGTAGTCAAATAATGGCTGGGAGTGCTCTCTTCTATTTTTGTTCAGCATCGCTCTCACTATGCTTTTCTGCATGAGCACCAGTGGTTGCAGGTGAGATATACGCACTACCCCATACCGAGTAGGTAGTTCTTTTTTCCCGTTAACAAGAAGATTTAAATATTTATCAACAACCGAGACTTTGAGAGGACGAATAATAATGAGACCTTGTTAACCCGATTCACTCCTTGTATTGATTAGACTCTTTACACGTGTCTCTGAAATTCACAATTTTGTTGATTTTTTATCAATACAGAACGCAGAATAAGTTGGTCGACGTGAAAGAGAGGCGGGAGATGATCCTTGAAAGGAGGTTGATTCTTCAAACAAGTCTACACTTTTCAAAAAAAAGGTTGTGGTGCGAAAAAATGAAATAACAATAACCGATCCCTAAAGAGTTCGGAAAACCTTATCTGTAGGTGCCCAGCACAAAATCAACGGTGGAAAGCCAAAATGGCGAAAGCCTCAAAAACTAACATGTTCAGGATTGATGAAAAACGTGTTAATTTCTAGGCCAGGACGTAATGACTATTGCATTTTATTGGGGAAAATGTAGAATACAAACCATAAGTTTATAAAACAAATTCTGCAGTGAAATATTGACAAATATTCAGACTGAACACAAACTGCTGTCACTGACGGTGTCAGTGACCCTTACTGACAGACCACGAGACGCGCACTCCTTCTCAAGGCAGGGGTGTCGGGCTTTCGTTCATAAGTGTCATTTCGCCCACCTAAATCGTAATAACAATACTGATGTTCATCCGATTTTCACATTTTAAACGGATTTGAACTTCAAATAAACATCCTCAGCACGCCGAGACCTCCAAATTCGAAAATAGATTTTTTTCAGTAAGGTTTCTGGGTTGTTTTCATGGCGAAAATTTGAAGTGAAAATAAAAAACGCTGCAAACTATTGCACAACGGCTTATTATTTATCTTTGTAGATGGCCCTTCTGCGTAGATCACTGTTTTCTGTGGTCACTACCTCCCCCCCCCCCCTCTCACCCGCACAGGAATGCCCCAAATCGAGTACTGGAGCCGGCCCGGGAATTACGGTTTCATAAAAATGCACGGGATTCAATAAATCATTCATTAATCATTTGTTATTATTCATGAAGAGATGATCCATCATTCTTCAAATGAAATAACATCACAGATCAACCAACTCGACTTCATACATCCATCCGTGATTATAATCAGGAGTTTTACTTTATAAAACCATCAAATTTTGAATAGTAGGGGGGGGGGGGGGGGGGGTATTTGTTTTTATGCTGGATTCCAGAGTTTTTTTTATTGAAAATGATGAACCAAAAGCGTGTCACATCAATTTATTCTATGTACTCATGGTTTATAAAGAAAAAAAATTTCTGAAAGAAAATCCGGACAACAAGCGGTTTAGTCGCAGAGCTCATTTTGAAGCACAACGTGGTGGCAGCTTTTGGAACTAAAGCGGGGATATTTAGCCCTTTCAGCGCAGTTTCCAGACACAACTGTGGTCGTCTTCAATTACTGCACCTTTGAAAAAGCTGTAAGTAAGCTTGGTAAGAATGCTATCACGTAATAGGTTGTTCCTTGGTTGCAGTCTTATGTGAAGTTCATCGCAGCTGAGCTGCAATAATTGTATTTTACACTTGATTGGAATTGAGTTTAATGTGTACCATCAGTACCTTTCAGTATTGTGAGTGAGAGGAAAATTCAGATTTTTATGGTCCTTGTTAGTGTTTAATTTAAACAAAATCCGTCAAGCTTTTTATCGAATGGCTTATTGGCGACGTCGAAATACAAGAACTTATGAATAAGTTACGTTTATATTTCTGCATTTCTTGAAAATGAAGAGAGGCGTAAAAAACCATAAACTGCAGTGCTGACACCTCTGACCGTACCCTTTCACTTACATACGTTTCAGATTTCAGACTGGGCGTATAAAAAAACGCCCCTTAACAGAAAGCGTTGCCTAATAACATATGCACCCTCTCATTGACGTTAGCGTAAAGGGGTTGAAAAGGATATGAAGAGGGTTCAGGTCAGCTCAGTTTAATTAGACAGCACTCGTGCCGAATCGCAGTTATGTTGATGACAGAGAAACAGCTGCTGCGCTCAGCCCACTTCCCTGAGACGAATCGAGGAATCGCGCCCCGATATTTACAATGTAGTCGCTTTAAAAATCCTTCCGAAAAGGTCTATTCAACGACAATTATCCGTCATTGAACCATCTCAAACCTCATCTGCATATCTTTTGATGTCGAGCCGGTGGCTAATCATGTTAGTTTTTTGAAAGAAGAAGGAACTTCTATTGGTAGTAAATGATTTAGGATGTATTGATTCACTCTTACATTGCCACACTCTTGTTCGTGGGGACTTAGATCAAAAATGAAGTGGTTGAATTTATACTGTTCAATTCTCACATTTAATTTGCTTGATTTATTTACCTACACTAAAAATACAACTATAAATAGTAGGTTCCTATTACCTACCAGCTGGGTCCTACCCCTTCTACCGCTTCTACGTCCACCGCCTTCCACCCCCTTCCACGTTTCTTCCCGCCAAACTACTCAGATTTCTTAGCTGAAAATGGCGAGACTGGGGTTTTAGAGGGTGCTGAATCCTATTATGAGAGTCGCACAGGTTATTACTCTACTGGACATACCTACGGAAATCTTGGCCGGCCATTTATTTTGTTTCTTTCGTGTGCAATAATTGAAATAGCTATTTTTGGTGGTTTCCACCAATTTTGGCCCCCAAAAACTCGAATTAGGCTCCTATTTTTGACAAATCATCTGTGACCATTGGTAGTGCAATTGTCTTGATTCTCCTGTTAATACTACTTCTAGCGTTATTATACAAATTTATGGTGATTTCAGACAACTTCCCAGGTTTTTGACTCATAAAAATGAATTTTGGGAGCTGAAACTTAGTTAGAACTTCAATTTTCCATTCCTTGGTCAAAACCAACATCATATTCGGTCTCCTCGCCCTAAAAAACATGGAAAAGGGTACCTCACAATCCGAAGTTTACAAATACTTTTAAAATACCTACCTAATTTTGCGCAAATATTTCACCCATAACACAGAAATTATGCTTTTTCATGCAAAAATTATGCTTTTTCATAACATAATTATGCTTTTTCAGGCAACAATTATTCTTTTTTATAACAGAGAAATTATGCTCTTTCATGCAAGTTCTGCCCCAGAAACCGTCATTTTACGAACTGTGACTTGAAAAGTAATTAGTTTTAGGTGTATTATTTTCTAGCGCAGATAGCGCCACCTCCCGAATTAGGGGTTTGGTTTATTATTTTCAATAATTAACCATTGGATTCGAGCATGAAACCTCTTTTTTTAACCCCCTCAAAATTTGATGGTTTGCGTTTCGAGGAACCAACGTAGAATCCGAAAATGGAATTTAAAAAACTGTCTGTCCGCCGTACGCAGTACTTTCTTCAGTTATTATATTATATATGAACCAAAATTAATAAAATTGGGCTTGTAGGTCCCATTTTGTGTCTAGTTGGTCCTCGGAGCTCGGTGTTACTGTCAATCATCTCTAGAAGGTGAAAAACGTGTGTTGACATTTCCAAAAAGGCCTCAGCTGAAAAACGTTCGATAGAAGTGTGTGATGTTTATGACAGTTTTAAATTTATTCCAAAATGTGTAATAATTTGCAGCGTTTTTCAAATTAATGTCTGACCTCATTTATGTTTGAGCCACTAAAGCTTTCTACGTTTTACTCTTTTTGTTCTCTGATTTTTAGGATCTGTTAAATCAAGATGAATTATACTTAAACCCGCACTTCCCATTAGAGTTCTTCAGATGGGTAACAACTCTGGTTGGTAACTCAACACTTGGGTTGTCAATTTCATTAAGGTAAACCACAAAAGACTCGGTAAGAGTTTAATGAACCACCTCTAAATACCACACACTGTGTTGAAGGTGTCAGATAAGCGGATGAGACTGATCGAGAGGCGAGTCGCCCACTCGCCTAAATGCGAAGTGATGGGCGAGGCCGGTGCCCAGAGCATTTTTCATTTTGCCACGTTACGAAACGCAATCCTCCCCCGACAGTTCTGCTCTTAATAAATCCTCGTTAATATACAGTTTTACGCTTATACGAGTTAATGAACTGTATCGATCATTCTGCTTGAGCACGATGACATACTGCTGGAACGCTCTACATCACAGCATTATCGTATTTAAGAGTATTTATCGTTTAAAGTTTACAGATTCGGAATGGATGACGGTTTGAAAAGAAAATATTATCAAGAGGCTGCCTTTTAAATGAACTGCAAATGTGTTTGAACTTCCACCATCGCTCTATTAAATTTGATAAAAAACACCCAAAAACGGATGAGATGTTGGTTAGGTATGTGGTGATTTCTCATATCGTAGTCATGTAGGTAACCCCCGAGTTGATGATAGGCATCCAGGCCTCCTCTTGCATGGATCAGAACAGCCATAATGTAAAGGGCTTGGAGGGTTAAAAAGTATTAACTTTAATTTCCAACATAGAGGGTGGCAATAGGCTTCAGAAGGGACCCCCTTATAGCTGCCATGAGCAGGTGAAACAAAGATATTATTTATTTCATTATCCTCAATCGTAATTCACAAAGACATCTTTTAGTAGGTACTTGCTGCGAAACGGCAGAAGAAAAATCCAAGGAAAAAAGCCAGCTGTTTCTGGACGCGACAAGTCAAATTTAACCTGTGGGAAGCAATTTTACCAACACGATTTCAAGATGAAGAAACAAGTATAAAGGAACCCCAACAGTTGAAGAGGCTTGGAGTTGAGTATATAATAGTATAATTATGAGCATGAATGTATAGATAAGTAGCTCCTTAGCGAGATATTTTGCAGAAAACCTGCTAGAGAAGTTCCACCATTAATCTTCGGTTGAAAAAATCAGGCGCGTCATCCAGGGGTAACTGGAAGGGTTGAAAATACACTAACGACGTACTAACAAGACGCCCGTGATTCGCTCTTCGCATTCAAATTGTGGTTGAGACTGTTGAGTCACTGGGAGCCGTTATGTTAGGGCTGGAAACCTTCCAACATCTCATCCTCGCTATTGTGTTCGTAAACCGCAGGAGGGCGCGATTGTGTTTTCCCTGGTTTTGTCTCATATCGGATTTACCGCAAATGTGTCGACCGTTGGAAGAGGCAATTCGCCCACTGGTGCGAAGCGGCATTTTCCGAATTTCGTGGTGATGTTTCTACAGAATACATTATGTACAATAATTGTATAATGATCGTGTTATGAATAAATCTCGAGATGTGGTAGTACGTTTGAATCGTGTTCCGTTTTAAAATCAACTTGACGTTGAGAGCCTAATGAGGGTTCTATAGATGGGGAAACGAATAGGTTACTGCCGGTTTGATGTTTCCCCGGAAGATATTGAGTTATTTTGGTTTTGGCAAAGAACATAACTGTATCCCTTTGAAATCACTAAATGAAATGGCAATACAGATCATTCAAAAACATTCAAGAACATTCAAATCACCCGCTCATTTAAATCACTTTGTGTGAAACCGTGCGAGCCACTGTATAGTTGATGGGGATGGAAGGTCCTCAAGCAACCAAACAACAATAAGTCCGGCCCTCAGTTTACATTACGTTGTATACTCAAATGTTAATGAACATGATTAGCACAAGTGAATATATTGAAAATACAAGTTACCAGGAAATAAAATGTAGACACTGACAGGCTTAGATGTGAAGGGGACTGAACCCAGCAGAAATTTCATAGTTCCTCAAGTTTTACCACCAATTTAAATCCTCTTGTTGTTGATATTTCATCAGTATCACCAGTAATTTCGATTTTCATAACTTCGGTAGATGTAGATAACTTTTCACAAACTCCGTTTCCTTTTTGATATGATTGTCAAACGGGGAAAGGATTAGTGCGATATGATTGATACTGACAAATTCAATTGACCAGAATATCCCCCCCCCCCCCCTCCCGCCACGAACTATCAATTTTTAGTAGTTTTGTGATTTCCAGAAGCTAACGGTAAGCTGATCAATTTTTCAACGATACTTCAACCCGCGATGATCGTGAGCAACGTATTAATTTAAAAACCCTCTACCAAGGAGTGGGTTTTAGCTTCCTCGAAAACATCACACATAATTATAGTAAAACAAGCTGCAGAACCTACTTCAAATTCAATCCATAAAATCAAACAGTGATTATTCAAGTGACAACGTGCACAATGGTGCAAGTGAAGTGCAGGCAAAATTTATAGTCTGGCCTTTATATCGATTTGCTTCTGGTGAATTTCACTGTAGATTGATTGTAGCGTGTAGCAAGTACAACAGAATTTAGATGAAATTCATTTGAGACCACTTACAGCCGGATCCAACCTTCTACATTTCAACTTATTTCAAGTACGTAACTCTTTCTTCTAGTTATACTGGAGTTAACAAGGATTTCACGTTGGCCAAATTGGTAAAGAATGGGCCGAATGTAAATCGATATTTTGAAAGACAGCAATCGGTTTCCTTTCAGTACCTAATGACATGGCGTCCGCTGTACGTAGTTATACTTGGAAAAAATAATTGATAGTCACCTTTAACTGGAAAGCTATACTGAAATAATCAGTTCTGGATCAGTACCTCTTGATCTCTACTCCGGTAAAAAGAATCTGAATTCTCTCGAAGTCCTCAGATGAGATTGAGAGAAATTCGACGGTCTTGAATCGTGTGGCGCCGTTTTGCACCCCCGGGATAAACGACATCGAGAAATTCGTTGACCACTTCAAAACGAATTCCCGACATTCAAAAGCGTTTGGCCTCGAAAGATCTAAGAATACTTCCCATCCACTAGAAGGCTCTTTTTCTAAGGATAATTTATTCTTTCGGCTTCAATTCAATTCCGTTGACAGCGTCAAGCGATGATTGTTGAGAAGCTTCGCACAACGCCATCCAACAATGACGGTTAAGTGGGTATTGTCACAACCCACCACTCGAGAGAGCCAGAGGGTGAAAATGGTCTCCGGTAAAACGATTACCGGCAAACTCGAGCTCCTCAGACGAATTCGTAACGGAATTGATTTTAAATGGCTTCGAATTCCGAGGGGAATGGCAAATGAGTTACTCCTGTCGATGCGGCCGTTTTGTAGAGAATGGGCAAATTTCGAGGGCGTGAATGAAAATAAACAATGAGGTGTTTTGGGGTCTGGACAACAGACGTTCTCTTCGGTTGTGGAGAATCAAAGGCAAGCGCCGGCTCCAGGTCAGAACTATATGCCACTCGACACTTAAAGATGGCAGGATGAGATGAGAAGTCCCGTTCCGAGAAGTTCTTTAGGTTGCCATATCAAATCTACGCAAGTTTCATGCCGTATGTATCCCGCCTAGCACTGAGCATACAATTACGAGCATTACTTAGAGCAAGATTAACCCATAACGTGCATTATTAACGGCACGGCTGAAATCAATGGCTTGGCGTAAGCTATCGAAGGAATCGTGATCTTTTGATGGTTGCAATAATCTTGCGTGTGAATTACCGATGCAATAATGAACCCGGCAAATGATACTATCCTTGCGAATGTGAAGCGGGTTACTGTCACCTGTGTCGTGGACGTTTTGGCACTCAAGGGATCTTAAGGACAAAATGCCATGAGAGGTGATCCGGAGAATACTCCATGCCGGTTTATAGTTTATAGATAGTGTCATAGCCGGATCACGGACCTAGTTCTTGATCCTTGCAACTTGAATCGAATCCAGCAATGTTACTACCAAACGACCACTTACCTAATTACCAACCAGTTCTGAGTGATCGGTAACACGATGGTGAATCTACAAACTGAATCGACCTCTATCGATGTTTTAGATAGTAGTGGTCCCCAAGGTAGTATACTGGACCCCTTACCCTCCTTGGACACTGTTTCTTACATTATGAGGTCCCTCCCCCACCTTGACATAATATGTACGCAGACGTTACCAATCATAGCTTCCGTAAATTTCTTGAAGTAGTACCTGCGTGGCATTTCATTTGAAGAATTTCGAAGAGTGCTTCAATACAAGAAAAATACAAAATTTTGAAATCTTAAAAAACACATTGCTCACAGATGCGTTTCCTGGGTGTCACCGTTGATACCTCGGACGACATACTGATTATGATAATTACATCATGATAGTCAGCGCTCACTATTTACCACAACCTCATCATGAACCGAGCGAATTATGGTGTACAACCGTTTTTTGGGTTTCACCATCTAATCTATCGACTGTATTTGTGTACAAAATTGAGCTGTACGAATCAGACCACATTTCAACATCATCTCCTTGCCAATGAAGAATGTAGTATCTGAATAGGTGACTTCCTACTTAACAAGATTTTAACCTGACCCTTCAGGTTTTTGCGATGGGACCCCCGCCGAAAAGCGACAGGAAAAAGTGAGACCAAATAGTGAGACAAAAGTAGCGCGTATTTTAACAATGATTTTCACTTACAACCGAGTAGATGCTAGGGAAATGAAACTTCTTTCATTTTCATCGGACAAAAATCGTTTTCCATTCGTTGGAAAGCTCTTGATTTATCACGAATGTATTTCGTATTTGTTCTTGGTATTTATATCCTAGTTTCATAATATAGCTATATAAATGAATGTTGTAAATGGATAGTAAACAATGACGCTTGTTTGGTTGTCACTTGGTTGTAGTAAACTACGCGGCTAAAGCATGTTCCATGTTTCTTGAATTTTAGCCGTAGGCTAACCTGAAGGGTCAGGTACACCACATTTTAGCCGTCAGGCTTTAAGCGGAAGTCATCCGGGGGGGCGAAGCCCCCGCCGAGGCGCGCAGCGCCGAGTTTTTATTAACAATCCTACAATAAAGGGGCATGCGGAGATAGTAGGTTCATCAGAAGTGTATCACAGTAAACAGCAGTGTGAAAAATGTTCCTTTTCCCGTGAAAAATAACACCCCAATATAACGCCTGATCTATATTTACGGCCTTGCAAGGGCAATAAGATGGTGGTTAAAGAGACCTCCACAAAAGCTCATTTAGGTCCATTGAAACGATCGTAAATTTTATAATTGTTCGTCGAGTCACACCGCTGAATGACTCCCTTTGGAAGCTCCGGGTTTTTTATTTATTTTTATTTCTCAAGTGGATCGATGAAGAGGAGAAGTGATTTGATTCGTTACGAAAAAGCGCTACAAATTATTACACAACGGTTTATTATTTGCCTGTATAGATGCCCCTTCTGCGTAGATTATTGTTTTCTGTGGTCCTACCCTCGAGTTTCACTCAGAAAAGCCCTAAAAAAGCCCTATCGGGTACTGGAGCCGGCCCAGGAATTACAGTTTAATAAAAAGCACTATGTAAAATGGCAAAATTCAGGTGGGGTTCTGAAGGAAAATTGTTGATCTGGAGTAAAGATATTTTTTGGTCACGGCTGGGATTCGAACCTGCGACCTTCAGCATGAGATTCCGACTCCTACCCCAGCAGCTAGTGATGTGCGCTGTCAATCCAGGTTGTTGCCTGCATACACACTGCTGTTTAGGGTAAATTCAAATTGTATGGCAACATCGTAGAAAGCTCCGGATGGTCTCAAAAATTCAGAAAAAAAATCAAACCATTTAAAAATGCGAGAAAACCCTCACCTCAAAATGCTGCTTTCCGAGATGGTGCCACTCTGGATATTTCAACCCCTATTTTTCACTCCTTATAGTTGAGTGACAATAAGGCGAGCTTCTAGGACCAACTAGAGCCCAAACGGGACCCATATACCAAATTTCGTGAATTTTTGGTCATGGGAGCTAAGGGAAAAGCCGCGGACGACGTACGGCGGACGGGCGGAAATTTTCTTGTTCGATATTCGTATTCTACGTCCCGTCGTTTATTATTGGAAATAATAAACCAAAAGTTGAGTATGCTCAAACTGTTGTCCTATTTATCCTTCTGACCCGAACTTCCACCACCGTAAGTACCTACCGTGTAGCACGATGGAATTATGTTAAAGAGATGATGAACGGAAAGGAGCAACGAGCTAATATTTGAGGATCAATTTGATTGCCTGTTTTAGTGAGGCCCAGGTTGCTCCAGCTTGCACTGCCTACCTAATGCACGGACAAGTTATCGTTATAATACGGGAGGCTGCTACTATGCAGGCTGATAGTGCTAGGTATGTAGCTCATGCTGTAACAAACTTCGATCATTTATATAAATATTTGTTCCGCAAACTCTGCGCAGTATCGATAATGTGACCCAGGTGGCCCCGTTAACTCCTTGAAATACTGAGGGAATGAAACGCCGGAGAAAAGACGGCAAAGTTGCGATGCCGGCATGAGGCAGAGGTGGCAAAACTGAGGCAAAGACTTGTTTGTGTGCACTGAGGCGGAGAATGTTCTTGGAGGGTGGCCTCTTTGTGTGTTCGCCATCCATCTCATTCGATACACTCGGATGTTCCCCTCTGTCCCACCTTGTCCCAAAGATTTCGCCCACTTCCCGTCCGATCCTCTCGAGGCTCTCGAGAGGCTTTTTTAAACGATTTCCAAGCTCTCTCTCTGCAATGAGTTCACCTGGGTATTCCTTCACAATTCGAGCCCACTCCAGATCGCTTAGGCGCTCTATTGAAATTCCGATTTGAAAACGACTTGTAGGGCCCCTTCGAAAGTTGGAGAGAGGATAAGAACGACTTTCGGAGTTTACCAATAAATTTATGTTGTGCTCTTGATTTCCCTATCTCGAAATAAGAAATCTGTTCTTGACTTGAAATTGAATGACACCAGACTTCGCGATCAGTTTGAAAATCTGTAGAAGAGATGTCGTATTTGACGGTCCACTTTAGAAATAACAGTATCCCATCACGAACTAATACCAGCTAGAGAGTAGGTAATGATAGGCTATTACCATCAACATATCACATAGTGGGTTGAACGCAAGTTTCAGTTTTACATTAATCCTACTGTAAATCTCGTGAAAGAATGTCTAATGAGCCTTTTTGGGTGAGCAGGTGACTGCAACGGGAAAGCGCCAATCCTCAAAAATCGAGAGAGCGGAGTTTAAGGAGTGCGCCATTGAACTACCATAGCCGATATTCACGCAATGTCAGTTAGTTTTGTTACATCAGTGGTTTAGTGAGCAGTGACGGTGTTTTGTTTGGAAATAGAGCTACGAAAGATATCGAATAAAAAGAAAACGATGGTTTACTGTACTGTAATTTTACATGTTTAAATAAATAACGTGTAAATGACATACAAGACGGTATACTACTCGTTGGCGCTGCGCGCATCGGCAGTATTCGTGTACAATTTATACATACTCCTGAATAAATATTATAGTGAATGAAGTACGCGTTCTCTCTCACAAATGGCTCTCTATAGACAATAGACTGAGAAAAGTGAATTAAGGAAAAACTGAACGCAACGGAAACGCAATGGAAATGTAGGGAATGAAACCGGCGAAGATAATAAGGCAAGTAGGTAATACTACACTAAATTGGTCGGATGTCTACTCCAAACCCAATACTATGACGATAACTATATTTCAACTATATTTTTAATATTTGACGTCTACACATCTACCTACGTGATAACTTTATAATTTCACAGTTGGCGCTTCCCTGTAACTTACATTTCTACAACTGGCGCTTTCCTAATACATTTTCAGGAGATTGGCGCATTCTTGGTTCTCCGGACTAGGTAGGTAGGGAATGATCCCCATAAAAACAAGGAAAGATATAGGAATTCATCAAAACGTCACTGTAACATGTGTGAACGTGTATAATGTGGATGTGGAAGTGGATGAGTATGGAGGATGTGGATGTTTGATCCCTAGATGAAAATTTCGTCTGTTTAGCAACTTTCGGCTGCACATGTACACACAGATATTTCTGGCAATGCTCGTTTCAATATGATTATATAGGTACTGCAATGAAAGACATTTTAGTTATCGGTTACAATTCGAAGCATGGAAACTTGGAAATTTCGTCACACAACTCTAACCATATAATCTCCCTCCCAATACCGGAGCATTTATTTACACATCCGCCAGTGTACCCCATAAAAATTTCGATATTATATACAATATTTTTTCATATATATACATAATATATACAAGTTCCTACTATTTCCAATTACTAATGTCAGGCATTTGCCTTGTTCTAGAGTAAGGAGAATTTAAGTAATTGGTATTAATTTTTCATTTTGCAGAATAGAATACACTAGAATAGGTAAAGGCTGGAGGGAGGTAAGTTTCCTAGCAATGATTAAAAATGTGTTCCGGTCAAAAATTTCAGTAGCCCGTTTTACTAATCTTGGAACTGTACAGAGGGTTTTTATCGTTGGGGTCATCAAGCTGATCTTAATTTGATAATGGCACTTTCGTATCGTTGGGCTTGTCTCTTTATGACCTTTCAGTCGGGCGGCTCTAGGCCCCACAGTATATTATCCCCATCGGATCCCCCCCCCCCCCCCCACAACGGGCCTGGACAATGTGTTTATTTGTTTATTTGGAAAAGTACGGGCGAGCCCAATTACAAGCAAGTTGTATATACGAGAACAAGTCGTGGTATAATAATAATACCTACTGAAGAATGATGATGATGAGTAGTGGTAAGTAGTACACGCACTTAGTTGAATGAGATGGGAGATGGGGTGATTAATGATTTTAGTGAAAACCAAGAATGGGAGAAAAAATCATAGTCGGGGTAAGTACAAAGTCGGAGGTTTGTAGAACGGGGAAGTCTAGCTAACGGACGGTTCATCAGGTAGTTCGTCGCACGAAAGGGACTTTAAACAACAACGATGATCGGGCACAAGGGCGAGGCACCAGAAAACAGATCTCCTCCAGCAGAGCAGGGCAGTTTAGCTGGCCATTGATCAGCTTGTGGAGCAGCACGAGTCAGCGATGCAACGTCGTGTACTCAATGGCAGCAGGTTACAGGTGACGAACAATGACTTGTAATTCACATCGCGTTGAAGGATATGTACCGCAGAAACCTGTTCTGCACCCTCTCGAGGCTGTAAATATGAGTTGCGTAGAAGGGAGACCAGACTGCGCAGGCATATTCAAGCCTCGGAAGTACCAGCGCTCTGTAAAGCACGAATATCTGTGAAATCCCTTGTATGCCGTTTCAGGAACCCAAGAGCTCTTAAGGCTCCGTTAGAAATACGGTTGATATGTCCAGAAAACGACAACTTACAATCCAATAGCACACCCAAGTCCGTCGTCTCACTAACCCTCCTCAGAGGAGCACCACCTTAAGTATAATCAAACACAATGTATCAGTTGAACGGCTAAACGAGATAACTGAGCACTTCGAAGGGTTCAGGAAGAGGTTGTTTTCATCGCACCAGCACTCAAGGCTCACTACTGCTCTCTGCAACAAGCCGCAGCTCCGAGCAGAATCATCGTAACAGAAGATTTTTAAATCGTCTGCAAACAAAAGGCATTCCACACCTGGCCCCAGACCACCAACGACACCGTTTATAACTTTATAGTTACACCGAAGCAAATGTTTGGCATTACCTACCGAGTTGTTGTAGCATGCATTAAGTACCTTTCAACGAGTACCTTTCAATAAGTCAGACCATGGTTTCATCCACTGGCACCATGTAAGTACTTTTACCTTTTAAACACCATATAACTACTATTATTCCTGGAAAACTGAGTTACTGGACTTTATTGCACATGTGTAACCTAATCGAAATGTGTTACAGACAACGCTAAGTAGGAAATCTTCTATTAGTGTGTATATAGTGTAAGTATACTTTTCAATATATAGTAAATATTTGAGACAACAGAGATGTTAGATGGATAAGAGCCATTTGAATGCCAGAATAAGATTTCGATGAAGCTTCTACATTAATGGAATTTAGAATATCTGAATAGCCATACTGAAAAGATTCGCATCTCGGTAGGCGTATTATAAAAGTCCCGTTCCGTAATAGCTTGTTGCTAAGGGCGAGCCTTGAATTTCGGTCCGCTGGGGGATGAATAAGACGACTCGGGAAGTTTAGGGAGATACCCACTTCCTCAGATAACACTCCAAATATCCCAAAGGTGCTGTCAGAGGTTGAATTGAATAATTCAGTTTGGCCCGAAACTTCCTCAGAAGACCTTTGGATGGGAGTTTGAGAGCGGATTTCACTAACAAACATGAAATTTGCAGTAATATACAGCTAGTATATGGATAGGATCTTGTGGCATATAGTTAACGCTGAATTCCATTTCATCATCTTCACTCATTTGTCACTTATATCCATTGGCGATATTGACGATTTCAGTACTTATCCATTTCGAGAATCATTCTTTAGAATGCATCTGTAAGTATAACCTAATTAGCCATTTCCTCAAGAAGCTAGGTAACCTCAGTGCTTTTCAGTGAGTCTTACTAATTACCTATTTTTGGAGAAAATGTAATAAGCTTTTCTGTTATCATATTTTTTTAATTTTTAACCACGAAATTATTTTTCTATTCATTCGATGGGGGGGGGGGGAGGCGGAGGAGGCTAAATTTTCTTCCACGCTCCACTCCAAAGGTTCTTATTTATTTCCACTGTGTAGTTATCAAGTCCCTGCGCATGCGCCATCGTGCACTGGGGGCTTGGGATTTTTTGTTTAAACAATCCAGAACCGTTAATTTGTGAATCGGTGAGGAAGTACTGAACTCCAGGCTTACTAAAGAAAACTCTGCGAAGTCCTTGTCACATGAGTTTATTACTCTATTCGACATACCTGCCGAAATTTTGGCTGTTCATTTGTTGCTTCCTTCATGTGCAATAATTCAAATAGCTATTTTGATGGTTTCCACCAAATTTGGCCCCCAAAAACTCGAATTTGGCTCCTATTTTATAGAAATTATCTTTGATCACTGATAGTGCCATTTAATTGCCTTGATTCACCTGTTAATACTACTTCTAGTGTTATTACAAAAATGTATGGTGATTTCAGACAATGTCCCAGGTTTTTGACCATAAATATTGAGTTTTGAGAGTTAAAACTTAGTTAGAACCTCAATCCTTCACTCGGTGGGCAATATCATATTCGGTCTCCTCGCCCTAAAAAGAACTCAAGTTCTCTAAAAAATCAGAAGCACCTATTTTTACACCCGTTTGCCACCTATAACACCACTGGGTATATTCCGATTGGGCTGCAAAGTTTCGGGACACAACTAGGGCCCAATTGAGAAGCAGAGGGCCTGTGTGCGAAAGAAAGAATTTTTTTAGACCGAAAATAAAGAAACATTCGGCTGATACGGCGGATGGGCATTGCATTTTTGGAATGTACACCCCTTGAAACGTAAAAGAAAAAATTGTGAGGGGGTGTTGAAACAATTTTTTGCTGAACGAATACATAGGGGTATATTATTCACAGAATAATAAACCAACAAGTCTCCTTATGATGAACGGATCAAGAATATGCTGTTTCGCTTGAAAGAACCATCTCTACGTCGTAGTAGAACTCCTGTGGATGAAAACACAGTTTCAATGACATTTTCGTTGATGAAAATTACCTTACCCTCCTGAAACAAGAAGAAGTTAACTGGCGGTTAGGGCTGAATCACTTCCTACACGAAATTTCTACCAGGAACTAATCCCATCCATCACCCTAAACTTGTGACAACTATTGGAACCGCCGTGTTCAGAAACAACCTAAGGGTGGCTCGTGGAAGTTGGATTGATTTATGCCACGAAAGAGGTTCGTAAACTAAAAGGTGCTCGGAATTAATGGATTTACATTTTATTTGTGAAAAGATATGTACAAATATTATTATAACATTTTAATAATATAATATGCAAATATATTTCAAACCGAACTCTTCCACACAAAAATAAAACTATATTTACAACTTGCAATCACAGCTGGTATTTCTTATTTACACGTTAGATTGAAATAATCAAATATTGGTAGATTGTACAAAGGCAAGGGTTGTCCAAGATATTCTTGCGTAATTATTGTGACAAAAAACTACTCAAAGTATTCATATCAGGTCAAATCTATAAAATATTTAATATAATGTCACACAATTCTAAGATATAAAATAATTTTATTAGTTTTGAAGAACAAAGGGAGTGATTGTAAAAATGAAATTCCAGTCGGACAACTTTACAAGTAGGTAAATAAATATGATATGTATACATATTTATGATAATGTGCTATTTCACCTAAAAACTAGTAAAATACCGAACAATTTGTCGCGTTTGGCTTGGAAAATTCACAGGAATGCAGAGATCTACCTTCTAATATGAGCTGGACGTAGAAATCCTTCTGCGATTACTTCATAATTACTATTAACATAACTAATAAATACTAGGATTATGTGATGGAAAAGATGACATAATCAAGGTAGGATCGGAGTTATCACATCCTCTTAAACTTTGATTCATTCGAGAGGTTTCATGTAGGTATGCATAATATAATCATAACCGGGTATAGTACTTTATTGGCTGGAATGAATCCAGGTCACGTCCTGCTAAGGCCTCTCGTAGTGTAATGCCCAGCATTTCAAATACTAAGTCCGTTTCAAATGAAATCTGAACGTGAAGGCAATGATTGATGAGCAAAGTGTTCCAGTGTTCAGGTAGCATGAAGCGGTACCGCTTGCGTGTGCGATCTCAGCACACTTTCGACCCCCAATATGAGATCTCACAGAAGCCGTGTGGTCTCAGAGTTCAAAACACGGCCTTTCCCCTTTCTTATCTGTCTGTTCTTCTTCTTTCCGTATTTGGAATGTGCTGTAACCAGGGAAATGTTTTAGAGCGTCGATTTTTCATTGTCGAGAAAAAGAACAGAGAGACTCTGCTACCAATCATCAAAAATCATCAAAAGAGATCGAGGCAGGGCCGCCCAGAGCTGGAAAGGGCCCCGAGGATAAATTCTCTCATCGGGCCCCTCCCCAAACCAATTTTATAATTTATAAACAGGAGTAATGGACGTACTATTCTACCGTTATTTATTAAGGAAGTAATTGAGCTCATTTATAAAAGGGAAACTTTTAGTTTGCACAATAACCCCCCCAATGGTCGGCCCTGGATCGAGGTCGGTTCCGTGATTTATTCGGACAAGTGGAAGGCCTACAGTTCTGGTTGGGTAAAATAATCAGAAAATTTTGTCGACCCACCTACTGGAGCTGAGACACAGACAATTGAATGCTTGAGCGGCACGTTAAAGCGCGATATAATATAAAAGCCGGGAACATGTTGGAACGACAACTAATTGAAGAGTGGTGGCGCTGGCTCCATCCGACTGACGTATTCCACGCCTTTTTTGAAGATTTGAAGAGAACGACTTGACGGCACTAATTTCGGCAAGAACGACCTCCTTCTGCGGAGCGAATCCGTATCTCCACGACAATTTCCATTTTTGGAAAGAAAGGCAGGATTACCCTTTTTTTACATTTTCCAAGTATTTTTCATGCTTTTCATGCCAAGTGAGATCGCATACTGAGTCCAGACAACGTGTCGCGTCGATCGCAGGTCGAACTGAGATCGCATACGCAACCGGTGCCCATGAAGCTATTATAAACGTATAAGTAGCTCTTCCTTTAGAGAATCTATGTGTTACGCCATTGCAAGCGTCATCTTGAAGATCGTTAGGGTGATGAACTGTGTCTTGAGCTGAGAATCGGACTTCCGAGGAAACCGCGAGTGTGCTCCAAGTTCAGATGGGGCTGGTGTAGGATGACCGTGGGGCTGGTGGGCGTTGTTGGTGGCGAAACCTCTCTCTTCGGGTCAGTCGGAGATCCGCACCCGAACACCGAGTGGTGGCCCGCACTAGGCGAGGTAACAGGCGTGTTCGGAGTCGTCGGCGACGGCGGGAAGTCGCGGTTTGGTGAATGTTTCCGCGGCATTCGAAGACTGGGAACTTGGTGTCGACCTGTCATCAGCAGACTGGTCGGCTGGTGCGCTGCTGAAGCCTGAAGGTTGGTCGGTTGGTGTCGCCCGGCCTGTGGGCCGCTTTCTGGGTGCTGGTCGATACTTTTCTGTGGCGAGCACTGCTCTTCTTTGACTCTGTTCGAACAGGACCGAAGGCAAGTACATCGGTGTTCTCCTGACCCGCTTTCTTCCTTCTTATGCTTCACTCTCCGATTTTGGAACCAAATCTTCACCTGCAACAACAAAATATTGAACTTAGTACCTATGCGAAAATATCAGAAAATCTGGTTGAGGTCAATGAATCCCACAGGTGTACATCGGTATCCCACGAATCGAGGAAAATCTTACAGAATTACGCGTAATTAGTTGCTGAGGTTACGCAGAGATATTAAATACAAAGATGAAACCTATAATTTTCCATCCTTCCAAATCAAATCCCTTTAGAAATAGTTAACAAAATGGATTTATTGAGCAATAGGTTAAAGCAAAACTTGAGGCGTACAACTTGAAAGGATATAGAGGTGACTCCCGAGTCCCGAGTACGGTGGCTTCAAGTATCTACTGAAATTAGGGTACCTACTATCAATCCACTGTAAGTCTTTGAGATGCATAGTACACTCGTTAAGATACATGTTATTGTAGGTACGTTACATGCATAGTTCGTTTGATCTTTATCAAGATTACACTTATTATTAAACTACTCAAATTATTAAAATTGAAGTCTTACATGGCGCTCTCCTATAGACTACTGCTGTAATAAAATTAAAACGTTCACTTACATTTTTTACAATATAAGGAAAGTTCTGCCGTAAGACAAACTGAACCTTGTCTACTACAGCATTTGTCAGCCTCTTGTTCAGTATGGAATTTCAGCCTGCGGCGGTACCAGTAACTCACATATCAATAAACAGTTTTTGAAACAAAAATTAATTTTGAAAATCATGATGTCCCTGATCCGTGGAAACCCGACGCAGGAGGTATTTGATCGTGCAAAGGTCTTCAGTATTCGTCAGGTTGTCAATGTTTCGCTCTTCTTTTATCATAAACACCCACACACGATAAGCAGCACAAGAACACCGCACTACTAAACTCATTTTGTGACAGATGGAAACATTGCTCCCCCCAGGCCTTGACTGCTTCTTACGACACTAGCCCAACGTACATTCTGTATATAATCCATAGAAATCTATATGAAAACTTGAAACTGCCCGAAAACTACTTGAGAAAAAATATAAAACTGAATTTTGTCGTGGACAGCGCAAAAAGGAATGGACAGTATTGAGAACTTGATAGCGTATACTTGTATTAAGAAAATTTCTTTAGTTTATAAGTTATAAATATAATTTTATAGCGTATGAATAATCATTATACCAGGAGAACTATAAGGAATTTACCGGCTCTGAACTCGACGACACGGCTAAAGCCTAATTTCGAGCACCATACGATGGGAACGAGGAGCCTGTGCTTTCCCTATGTTGTATTTACTTACTCTGATACATATAAATAGCCTGAATAAAAATATTCTGTTCTATTATCGAACTCGCTAAATTTAAACGTAGTATATTTGTGATCTTACCTGTTTTTCAGAGAGTCGGAGGCAAGTGGCGATTTCAATTCTCCTCAGCCTGGACAAGTACATGTTGTTGGAGAATTCCCTTTCCAACTCCAGAAGCTGCGTGCTGGTGAACGCGGTCCTGATGCGTTTGCTGCTCCCGCTATCTTCCGACGGCTCTTCGCTGGAGCTCCTCTTGCTCCCAACGGCAGGACAGTCGGCCTCTGCAACACGACAAAGGAAATCCTTCATTATGAGATCTCTCGAAAAACCTACAATTGGAACTCATCTCCCGACACCCGAACTATTGTCTGTCAAACGGAATAGGCGACAATGGGCGAGGACCTGTGAATGAATCCTAGTTCCCCAGTCAATGAAATTCTATGGGTGCGACCAGATGGAAAAAGTATCGAAGTTCCATTGAGTTGATGGGAAGCGTTCTGCGGAGTGAACAATGTGACTTGAGGGCATTGAACAAGTGTTCCTTTTGTGAGGGGGTGTGAATGAGTGAGTCGGACCATTTAAAAGTCAATCTGAGACTTATTGTTAGTTCTACCTGGAGAGACACTTTGAGGTACATTGAGTGAAGGCCCTGATAAGGGTCTGTACCATAGTGGGGAATTCTTTCGCAGCGCGAATTCGAAGGGGTCCTCCATTGTACCATTTCCTCTTGATAGTTATCGAGAATTCCTAAAAACGTACACCTTCTCGCACTTTCATGCTAATTATTATTTACTGGGGATTTAAAATAAAGATCTCAGTTGCTCATCACTTTATCAGAGCTGGTAGATAATTTAATAAAAAGTGTTCACATAAAACTGAACACGCATTGGAGATTTCGTGAATGGATAAATAAATAGTACTCTTATGTGCGCTCACAATCTTTGAATGAAAATTACAAGTATTGATTTATTGGTTTTGAAATAATTTTAAAAATATAGAATAAAATAGAGATCTCTCAGGAGGTACGTCTACACATTGACGCAATTGATATATATATATAATATATAACAGGAATAACCAAGTGCCTCCTCAGAAATATTGCAGCCTGCAGATTTTTAAGCTTTGATCACCGGAAGGACCAAGGGCCATTTTGGTATGAAATGATGACCTGAAATTTGGAAGTTATTCCCCATTTGAAACTAGTATAATGGAGCATCAATGTCATGCTGAATAAGGTAAGGAATATTCATTATTAGTATACCCAGTCACCAAAAGCTTTACAAATCTTTGAGCCAAATATTATTCTATTATTAGCCATACTGTTCTAGTGTTAAGCGCATTTAAATGTTTATATGATCGTGCAATACTACCGTATACCTACTTCGTGAGGTTTTATTTTTCAAAAATCGTTTGCCGGCTGCGCATCCGTTATTACTTATTACGCAATTTATTACGTACCTACCTAGTCAATCCACACAAGTGGATTGTTAGGGGCTGTGTCGCGTTTGTAAAATGGAAGGAAACATAATACAGTAGGCTCTCGATAATTCGAATTTGTCGATTAACCCAACATATACGTCGGTCCCTTAAAAATCTCACGTTGATTCGAATACAGCAATGTAAATGTTAGGTGCTCTGATACACTTGGTAAATCAAAGTAACACTGACGGCACGCCACCCGCGAACACAATACGTATGTATGTAGTTAGATTCCAAACTGCTGTTTCGTCTGCATTCATTCTTTCTTCAAGTTAACCTACCTTAAACTAGTCTAAAACTACAATACATATGTACCTACATGTATTTTTTATTGATTCAATAAAAAGTGTCAAAATTCGAGCTATTCAATAAATCGAACTATCAGTAGGTAATTCGAACTTTTTTCAAGGTCCCTTGAGTATATTATTCCAACGAATGTTGAGAGGGTTTTCCCATAGTTTATTATGGAATGATTATTCATGAAGCAACATTGTGCAAAGGAAGTCTGCCGCTTTTCCCTCTAATTATAGGCGAGTTATGCACATTTTAAGACGAATTAATCGATACAGTATCGTAAGCAACTTATTGTTTTTGTACCTATGTGCGTTGAGGGTTTCTTCGAGACATGGATGTTCTACGTGGTAAAATTAAGTATCTGTTGCATCAACACTAATTTATTTCGAGCGCGTTCTCAACATGCTTGGGCCAATTCTTCAGGTAGTTTCGGACGGACCTCGATATATGTATGTACCTGACCCAAATGTATCAAACCGCCCAGTGAAGAGGTGTGGGCGAGCCGCAGTGGGCTTTGCAACGATAAAATGGTGGAGCAGCAGTTGTGTTACCTTGTGAAACCTCCAAGTCTGAGAAAAACTTACTGTTTTTCAGCTCTTACCTTTTGGAGGTGGTGATGGTGTCAGCGCCGGCTTTGGCTCTTCGGGCGCGTGCTGGTGGGTCTTGATGGGTTTCGGACGGTGTAGATGGATGGGCTCATCCCAGGATGCCGGCGGTGACCAGTATGGCCGGTAGTACGGTGGTACGAGCGACAGGAAATACCCGGCAGGGAAAACCGGCGATGGCGCTGGAGGTTTCGAGCCTATGAGGCTATCGACGAAAAACGATCGTGACATCACGGTGCTTCAAAATTCAAACGACCAAGAGAAGCGTTCAAGTCACTCCACACTGCCAGACTGTCTGGTGCCTAGGGTACAACCCCATAGGGTACAAGCATCCCCCACCCTTTGAGGGTCCCCCACTACTTAGAGGGTTGTAAACAACTATTAGTCACAGGGTGGTGAAGAAGGGCCCTTCTACCTCCCTTGATCAGAAAGGGCGGTAGCCGAAAAAAGCGTAGATACACAAAAGCTTTTCTGAGTCCGGGTAATATTCCGGATCAATGATCCGTCGTTACACCCTCAGCAGAACATCATCCTTCGTCAATATCATCCTTCGCCCTTCGGCCGTCCCTTCAAATTCACTTAGCGAGATGTAATGGGTTATAATTAGCTCAAGCTGGTTTTAAAGGCCCTCTCCTTGAAATTAGGTTTGGAAACTTACAAGTGGAGCATAGGCTGCTAGTGAATGCTGATGTTGTACACTTTTCCACAGTAAACTTTCAACATAATACTCACGCAACCGCTCCTTTATTTATACCTCCCTGTATACATTACTGTCAAATCTTGAATGTCACAAACATCAAACTTAGTACATATGTCAGCCATACAGCCTATGTGCAGTACATGGTACGAGTATTGCTACAAGTACCATGCCAAGCGCCATGTCAAGTGTCATGCGTACTTTAATTCTGCTTTGCTTTATAAAATTCTGAAACGGCAACGTGAAGACGCTCATTTTATGACTTTTCTCTCTACCTTTCCACCATACTGCAAGTGTTACATGTGAGTATGCTTAATTAGAAGTTGTCTCGCACAGCACTGCGTATTTTACCATCATTTCGTCAGGTTCACGTTGCGTTACTTAATTCCCACCTTTATTAAGTATACGCGCTTCACCGTATATAACAGAGAAACTCATACTGAGTGGGTGACATTGTTACCTTCCGCAAACAAGAGATTCATTCAAAAGTGCGTAGGCTGTAACGCCTCTCGGAAATGTTAATATTAAACTGCATCACAAACAAGGTGTTTTCCTGAAGAGAAAATTCGATCATTCAGTTTCACCATATAAACGAATTTTCGAAGTTGGTGACTTTTAGCTATATTTGATGGTTATGAAGACCAAACAAAATCCTACCATTTGCACAAGTTGCTAATGCGTTGAGTATTTTACTTGCCTACCTGCGAACATACGTACGTACTTACGAAATACCTGGTTTAATGACATTCGCTCCATGGAAACCAAGGTTCGATGTCCGAAGTTTTGATCAAACACATCCAGGCACTGTTTGCTGTGAACATCAGGTATAAGTGTTACCGCTTGATAGGTTATACCTTGAGGCTAAACGTCTGCAATTAGGCTCTTGTGGTTCTTCCACAATGGTTTCTTGTTCCTGTATATCATATTTCTGAGCTCTAAGATCAATAATGTAATCAAAATCCTATGAGAACAAACAGAATCTTACGTAATTAATCAGAGCTACTAGTTTGGTATCTTCAACGCTGCACTCAAAACTAAACGTATTATCTTGAAGACTTCCTTGTTAGGTACAAGTTATAGTTGGGTAACTATTAAAATTACTTTTTACCTGTCTTCTTGTAGGTTAGGTAAAAGATATCTTCTAAAATCAAATCCAACCCTGAAATGTGTACCTATCTCTCGAGCGGTAATTGTCATGTCTCTGCAGCACAAATTTGCATGTATACCTATCTATTTGACATGTGCCCTCCAAATATACCAAATACGTTGCATAATACATGTGCAACGTCGCAGAACCTACGTATTTTCAAAGGTTTCATTCTTGAATGAAAAGTTCGTATATATCTAACCGCAAATATATCAAAAGCAGGTATAACGCCTGCAATCAATTCCAAGCCAATAGAGCTGTTATGATTTCATCCTGCAGCCTGGAGCTTTGTGCCGACGGGCACACTTTTATCAAACGCAATCCCTCGACGATTGTTCTCAAACCTTTGTTTTCAAAGCCTGACAAAAGAGGTAACAGAGGCAACCGTTGTATCTAAAATCTGCGCCTCCCAGGTAAGGAACCACCAATCCATAAGTTATATCTCTGATCTAGAACGAATCATTTCTTTCTTCAGTTCGGTTCCTACTCTCATACCACTGCTCCCCATCCGTTGTCATGTAATTGTGTCCGCATAATCCGTCGTGACGGAGAGGCATCAGCCGGAAACCTGAAGAAAAGAAACATGTTTGATCTATGGCTTATAATCTAATTTTCTCGTTATAGCCGCTCGACTGGTTTTTAACATCGTACGTCCGTTCCCCCTTCGTCGACTAAAAATACGAACAAAGGGTTACCCTAGGGGTATCAGCCATGACTTGGAACCGTCGAATCCGATTGGTCGAGACGGCTGCAAGAGGGGGCGTGGTCTCTCCCCCATCACTACTCACTATCGCAGGGTCGTATTAAAAATATTTGTTCGGTTAGTCCACACGCTACATATATGATTTTGAATGTGTTTCAATATTAAATTTGTGATAAAAGGGAGGACATTGCCTAGCCTACGAGCATCCGAAACGATTACGTGATTCATTTGTAGGAATTTGCGTGACAATCGCACTCAAACCAAACGGACTGCCCTCCTACATTCCAGGCTATCTTAGGGGTTGACATTATTAAAACGTTTACAAAAGGGAATCTTCTAGCTCCTTGATTTGGAACGCTTCTTTGAATTGAGGATTGCAAATGAATCATCTAATCACATCTATTTCAACTTTATGAATCAAAGCTCTAAAAGCTCAAAATGCCTTCTTGATCAAATTTTTAGTTACATTAGTAGGTTTTTCGCGTACCTACTTACTAACTATCATTACTAGGTGTAAAGTAACTACCTATCAGTAATATCCAAAACGAACATCCTTCTTCAAATGAAATAATTCGTGGACAAACAAACTCGATTTCATGAAGCCATGCATGATTATAATCAACTGCTCATAAATGATCTGCTGGCTCCAAAACATCCATCAATGAATATAAATATACATTATGTTGGCTGGAGTTATGCAAGCCGAATGATTTACACTCATGTTGACGAAGCTTTTTCGTTCAACCTTCAAGGCCCTGAAAGAACGGCTGGACGGACAATGCTCCCGGTGGTCTTCCTACAATCCTCAAGTTCGAATTTGATTGAAAATCATACAGTCAAAGTCATACAAGCCGTACTCTCACAGTGAGGCCCTGATGTTTGAACCGAAAAGCTTCGTCAACATGAATTTGAATCATACGGGATACATAACTCCAGGCCGGATTATTATTGCTTGGGAACTGCTGATTATAATCACGCGTGGCTTCGAGAATATAATTCATTTTTCCGAGATTATTTCATTTGAAGAATGACGGTTATTTTGGAATTTATTGATACACAGGTACCTTCTGGGTTATTATTCTGAGAATAATACACCTATGTAATCGCTCAGAAAAATTTTATAACACCCCCTCAAAATTTTTTCTTTTACGTTTCAAGGTGCGTAGATTCCAAAAATGCTATGTCCGTCCGCCGTATCACGCACAACTACTTCATTTTCGGTCTAAAAAATTCGCTCTTTCGCACGCAGGCTCCAATTCGGCCCTAGTTGTGTCCCAAAACTTTGCAGCCCGATCGGAATATACCCAGGGAATGAAAATGGGTATAAAAATAGGTATTTGTTGTGCTTTAGTAACTTGAGCTTTTGAGGTATCTTTTTCCATGTTTTTGGGACGAGAATACCGAATATGAATTCGATTTTGACCAAAAAGTGGAAAATTGAGGTTCTACCAAAGGTTCAGCTCCAAATTGGTTTTTTATGAGTCAAAAACCTGGGAAGTCGTCTGAAATCACCATCAATTTGTATGATAACACTATAAAAAAACCAGTCATGCAGCATGACTTAATGAGCGAATTTTCAAAGAAATATTCGAATTAATGGCTATGGTTTTGAATAAAGGAAAACTTCGGTCTAAAATTTGGTTTTCTATGTATATTCTCTTCGTATTTATTTTAATTTGTACGTTTTGTCCATCCTGATTCTACCGTTTGTTTATTACGTAATTGTACTAAGTGCTTATTTATTTGATCGCTGTGGGTAAATTCAAGGAGTTGTACTAATCGTTTGCCTCCCCCTTTTTTGCTTCGAACTCTCGTCTTCAATTAATACTTCTCACATATTTCAATCTGACCACTCTAAGGGGGTGGGGGGGGGGGGGGGGGGGTAAGAGTTTAAAGATTATCCTAGTTTTGGGTAATTTTTGCGCACTTTAAATGCTCTAATTTAAGAACGGATTTAGATATCTAAAATCCGATTTCACTATCGTGTTCAGCGTGCAAAAACCTTTAAAATGAGGGGTCACTTGTTAGAAAATAACATTTTGGGGATTTTTGGGTAATTTTTGCGCACTTTAAATGCTCTAATTTGAGAACGGATCAAGATATCTAAAATCCGATTCCACCATCGTGTTCAGCGTGCAAAAACCTTTAAAATGAGGGGTCACTTGTTGGAAAATAACATTTTGGGGATTTTTGGGTAATTTTTGCGCACTTTAAATGCGCCAAAACCCTCCTTAGAGTAGGCCAATTTCGCCCATCTTCGAACTTAGCCTTTCGATTGCCAAGATAGATTTTTTGTGCAAATTTGAGCTGTTTATCTCAATTCTATCGAGAGTTATCGTCTGGAGTGACACATATATAAATAAATATATATATATATATACATATAAAAAAGTGTTAAATTTCAGGAATCGTTTTAGAATGGTCTGAAACGGATTTCTATGAAGAAAATTTCCAAAAATTTATATTATTTAAATTTCGAAGCCATTGCAATAGCTTCATTTTCTTTGAAAATTCGCTAAAAGAGTCAACACGTGAATCAAGACGGCTAAATGGCACCAGATGATCAAAGATAATTTGGAAAAAAAAGAGCGTACTTAATCCGTGTTTCGGGGGCCAAAATTGGTGGAAACCACCAGAAATAGCTATTTAAATTATTTCACATGAAAGAAGCAATAAATGAATAGCCAACATTTCTGTAGGTATGTCCAATAGAATAATAAACCCATGTGACAAGGACTTTGCAGAGTTTTTACCTATTAGTTGCTAAGTACAACTTTTTCACGGCTAAACGACTCATCCAAAATAGGTGAAAATTTTTCCACAATGCACCGCAAAAAACGACCTTCTAACTCAGAGTCTTGCGGTAGAGAGAGAACAACCACTTTATTTACAATAAAAACGGCGAGCTGCCCATAGTCTGGGTTGCCATACGACACAGCATACCAAGTCAAACATAAATTAAGTCACTAGGAACACTATAAAAACAGAATAACACGATAACGAATAATAATAATAACCAAGCATAAGGGAAATCCAATCTAAGCATAAGGGAGTGATCAATACAGGAAGATAACAAACCGCTGTGTAATAATTAGAAGCGTTTTTTATTTATTTGTTTTTTTAGATTCATTTGGGATTATACGCAAACCAGCAAATTTTGAGGGGTTTGTACAGAATTTTTTCGTTCTTGATTCCAAAGGTTCATTTCTTATTGAAACCAATAAACCTAGATGACAACACAGTCCTTTGAACATTAATTGGGGAAAACACTTTTGAGTTCAGTCTTGAATAAGAGATATAATGTTATGTTAGAGCAATCCTTGAATGTACCTACAGTATTGTTTTCGTTGCTTATCACTCTTATCAGCAATAGTTACCACTGCTTTAATGTAGGAATGAAATGTTTCTGTATCATCTTCCAACCTACAAAAACAATTAAGAAACATTTCAGCAAGATAGTTAAGAAAGACTCTGGGTGCTTATTACTGAATTTGACCAGTTTACGAGTTTGTTTGAAACAATATTGGTAAGTAACAGGGAACCAAAAACGTTAAAATAAATATAAATATATTACCTAGGTTTATATACTGTACATAATTATAACCTACCATACCTAGTATGGAATTTTATGTAAGTTTCTTGTCATGGAATCTCATCAGTTAGGTATTTCCACAATTGATCATGTTCGGGGGCACTGCAACCGTTCTCATCTGGGTCGTTCTTGAGATATCGGTGTGTATATACAGATCTCAAAAATAATTCACAAATTCTACTAAGTCTCTACGCACTCAAATCAAAATTTGGAGGTTGTGAAAATATATTAGGTATAATCTATTTGCACTGGCGGAAACGCTATTACCTTTCAACACAATGAGATTGATAAGGAACTAGCATTAGGAATTAGCATTTGACTAGAAATATCACTTGTATATGAGCAGGTCAGCCAAGAATACCTATGTCCCAAGAGCAAGTGCAGAGAGTTTCGTTGTTTCGAAAAACCAGTTGCCATTCCATAGTCCTAATACGAAATTATGAACACCAATTAACCTGCTTGTTCGTTTGCCCAAAAGTATACGTTTGACCAGAATATAAATTGTCGAAAAGTTAACAAACTCTGGTTTGTTTTCAGATGACTCAAAAATGTTCAACACTGTATATTAATAAAATTTTTCGGGATCGGTCACAATAAATTATGTGATCATACCCCCGAACAGGACGGAGAAACAAAGGGAGAGGTCGTTCTGAATATCCTCGGCCACTGCGGATGTCGAGCTTTTCACGACCGGCCCAAACGAGGAAAAATGGTTCATTCATCACTCACCAACCTTTGCCTCGGTGGCATATTGCTAGTCCACCCTTTTCAAAAAGTGCGAAACTTAGTTATGGGGAATCAAAACCAAAAATGCGACCGTTGTGCTGGGATGTGGGGACGTCAATAGGATCGAGATTCGTTCGAGCGTGGGCGGGCATTATAGTACCACCATTCGCTCGAGGATTAATAGCGATATCTTTTTCCACGCGAGGGATCAAGAGAGTGGTCAATAGGTGGATATTCGGAGAGTGAACCGATTTTTAGTAGGTAGGTACATAATAATAATTATTATGATGATACCTCCCAATATGCCATCAATTTTAGAACGAAGGAAGTCTTACATGGGCCATCGAATCACGATAAATTAGTGCTTATTTCTAATTTGTAAATAAGTGCTGTCCTTCACCAAATCATATTATTTTAAACATCAAAAACCACCATTATACAAATCACCATAAATATTGTATGAGTGAGATAAGTATATCTACCTTGAGAATTTTTTCTCGTTGGATGTAAAAGACCAAATATACTCCTATGATTATGGTTCATACACAAAAACAAATCGAATAAACCTTACAGACAGGAAAATGTAAAATTTTTCAACTCATATCCACACACATACCAACAACACGCGTACTCCATAACCTACATGTACTTATACAATGTTATTACCATTCATTTACTGTTTCATATTGTCTATAACCTTGCATCTATGTATCTATAAATCCTATTTCCTGTTGATCAGAGTAATATTAGGTGGAATTACAGCAATTTGTCCGTAATTGTTAAATCAGCCAAGAAATTCTATAAAACAGTTATGATTCCAAATTATATAATCGCAAAAATAAACTGCATGAACACCCCAATCAACGACAACTTTTTTTTTATAAGATCACTGTTCTGCATGTAAAATCCCTGAAACGCTCATACCTACCTTATTATTACTTACAGGATTATGAAAGAATGTGATAGTTGATCACCAGATGATACTTATCTACGAATTTCATTAAAATTACATTTTCAGTGCTGTCAGCACATGTACTGTAAGGTATTCTTGAAATCCCTCTACAATGACCCGAAAGTAGAGGTCACCTAGTTTTGAACTAGCTCTTACGGTCTTAAGAATTTTCATGCAGAACAGTGAAAATGCGTGCAATACTATTCGGGCGTGGGCGGGCATTATAGTACCACCATTCGCTCGAGGATTAATTGCGATATCTTTTTCCACGTGCATAATCAATCTATGTATAACAATGATTCTGTGATAATACATATAGTATAAGATTTGTGGAAATGTACATACTTACATCATAATCACATAATTATACGAGTACCCTTGAATAGGTGCCTACATACATCATTCATCATTGCTATTTACCTAAACCGCCGTACTTCATTTGGAAACAGTTTATTTTTATTTTCGTTTCCTGTTGGGCATTTTTCTATAATAGGTATTATTTCAAACTGCTGTTTTAAACCCTACGGAGAACAATTATTTAAGTAATTAAAGTAAGCTGCAATACTGGGCCACCTCTTGAAGGCGATGACGAAAACCACTGCAGATTACCTCTGGAATCAAAGGATGACTCGTGATGTCATCCATTAATCCTAGACGGGACAATCGGCACGCGTTTGCACAGTAGGCCGCAACGTCGTGTGATACCTGAGATGGATCCCATTGTCACACTCGGCTTCAACAGAGCTGCAACCTATTCCGTGATGGGAAGGTCGAAAAACTCACCAAAAAGCTTTGAGTGGCACACACAACCGGAGGATTAGCGGTAATGGATACCTCCATCACAGTCATCCGTATTGTGTTATTCCCCTAGGCTTTTCTTGGGAGTCTTACAACATTTTGTTCATTTTTCGGCACGAGTTACCCCAACAAAAGGTGGTTGTTGCGTTTGTGCGCATCGCACTCTGATTGAGGTTGTTTTGGGGTGAAACCGACCACTTTGAGGTGTATAACTGAAAGGTTTTTAGTCGTAAAAGGGATTTTTAACAGCATTGTTTGGCCACTTCTTGTTCAAACACAATATAGCTTTGTTGGTTTGTTTTCGCATTGCGCTAAGATCAGCTATTTGTACCAGATTGCCGGAAAGTGACCAGTATACAGAAGAACATTTAGTCACAGGCTTACGCTTATTTTGGATATAACCAAATACATACCTGCCTACAGTTGTCGTTCAGCTGTCTAAGCGAGAACATCTACAGTGAGCGCGATTGTTTTCATAACTACGGTGCAGTGAAGTGATTGCGTGGCCCAATAATGGGATCGCCAAGCAAAATGGACATGGATGAGTACGTACGGAAGGTTTGTGAAGCCGTTAATAAAAATGAAGAAACATTTCTTAGATTCTGCTTGGACAGTAAGAACAAAATAGGGAAATCGGAAACTACTCAATTGGCTAGTATAATGAAGACGATGGTGCAATATGTGAATGATTTGGGACTTCATTTGAGTGGGTTGTATGGCAAGTACATAGAAGCTAAGGAAGGTAAAGAAACGCTCGTTTCTACTCTGGAAGCTAACACCCTCTCGATTTTGAACATAGTGTCTACTTTACAAAACGATGATGCTGAAAAAACGCCTTCCTTTGCCACTGTACTAAAAACTAACAAAAAAATTAACAAGCCCTTAAAGTCAGATAACAGCGCAGTGATTTTCCCGTCTGACAAAAATAGCACAAAAAAGGCTGATGATATCAAAAGGGACATAAAGACTGCAATAGATCCGGTCTCTCAGGGCTTAAAAATCACCAGCATTAGGAATTTGGGTGAGAAAGGACTCATGATTCGGGCTGCCGATAAGGAAAATCTAAACGCTCTACTTGCATGCCCTAAATTTCACGACATTGGACTGAACGTTAGCAGACCCCAAAAAAGACTTCCTCGACTTGCAATGTACGGAGTTCCTGCAGGAATGACCCAGGACGAGATCAAACAAAGCCTTATTGGATTAAACCGTTTGGATGAAAAAATCATAAACGAACAATTGAGTTTTGCGTTCAAATTCGGTAAAAGGAATCAAATAACCACGCATCATGTGATTGAGGTGTCGCCTGATTTGAGGAAAAAACTACTTGACCTTGGTAAAATATATCTTGGATGGAGTTGCTGCCGTGTTGAGGATTTCATACGAGTTTCACGTTGTTACTATTGCAATGGTTTCAATCATGTTGCTAAAACATGTAAAAACACCACTCCAACATGTGGACACTGCAGTGGGGCTCATTCAACTAAGGACTGCACAAAGAGTGAACAACCTCCATCCTGCGCAAACTGCAAAAAATTCGGTCTACCACATGATCATGCAGCGAGTGACAATACTTGCCCTAGCTACATTAACGCAATCTCTGGCCTTATTAACAGAACCAATTATGACATTTGAAATTACAGAAAATGACGGTGGACTTGTAACTTTTATATGCAATAATGATGACGATTTAGATAATTTTTTCTCACTATCAGAATTCACCATAATGTCTTTGAACATCCGAAGTATGAAAGCTAATTGGGATCAGTTCTTAATTTACTTAGACCAGATGACAAACAAACCTAAGGTTATCGTCCTTACTGAAATTTGGTTCACATCCGCCTGCGACTACGCCAGCGCATTTTCTGTACGCGGCTATTCCTTGAAAGTGACCTCCGCTACCATCAACAAAGCGTGCGGTGCCATTGCCTACGTAGCGAACGACATTCAGATTGATGATGCAACAGAAATCTTCATTACCGGCGCATCGACACTTACATTAGACCTCTCCTTTAATCAAAATCATTTCACTGTGATTGGGTTGTATCGATCACACACAGACTCAGTTTCTTCATTTCTCACGGACTTCAAAACACAACTTACACAATTGAACCGCAGAAATACGAGCATCCTCATTGGCGACTTCAACATGAACATTTTAAACATTGGTAATGATCCGCTTGTTTCGGAGTATTATGATTTTCTTCTAGGATTAGGATATATAAGTTGGATTGAAGTTCCTACGAGGGAAAGAGCGTGTCTGGATCACGTTATGGTTAAATCTCCTTCCAGAGGTTTTAAGCACTCAGCTTCAGCTGTATTGCACTCATCCATTACTGACCACTCAACTATTGCTTTCAGAACCGGTGATCCGAGTGTTTGTAAGGATAAGCAACAAAAGGTAACCTATGTCCAGGTAACTAATTATGATAAACTGAAGTCAATCATGCAGGCTATCGACTGGTCATATGTCTATAATCAAAGTGATACCAACGTTGCATATGATTTGTTTTTCAATATTTTCAGTCATTGTATAGACTTATGCTCTTCACCTGCTGTAGCCAAAAATCATAAAATGAGAAAACTTAAACCTTGGATTACCAGTGGCATAGTGACTTCTATCAATAAGCGCGATAAACTGGCAAAGCTTAGCAAAAATAACCCTAATGATGAATCACTGCGAAAAAGCTATATTAGATATAGGAACAAACTCAAAATCATTATAGAAAGAACGAAAAATTCCTATTTTAAAACGGAAATTGAAAAAGCAGGGAATCCTGCCAAGTTCTGGAAAACTATTAACACGGCACTAGGAAAGGAAGTAGAATCTATCAAAATAGAAAAACTTTGTATCAATGGATCCGAAACCACAAATCCCAGTCAAATAGCTGATGGACTCAATGAATTTTTCATATCAGTTGGCCAGCAACTGAACGAAAAATTTCCCAATTACAATCCTATGCATAACCTCCCCCCTAGAACTACTGGCAAGATGAGCCTACGATTAACCAGCACTGAAGAAGTTTTCAGAACTAATCAGTCAATCAGAGGTGGCTCCAGCCCTGGCTGGGATGGTATATCATCTAACTTAATCAAAACATTAGGAGTACATATTAGTGCTCCATTGACCCATATAATTAACCTCAGCATACTTAATGGTTGTTTTCCAGATTCACTAAAAATCGCAGTAGTTCGACCTCTTTACAAAAAAGGATGTAGGTCTTCGCCGTCAAATTACCGACCAATCTCATTGCTCTCAAACTTTGCCAAAATCTTTGAGAAGATAATCAAATCGTAACTTGTGAATTACCTGGAAACTAACAATTTACTATCACCTGCACAGTATGGTTTTCGACCGAATCGGAGTACTCAAGACGCTCTTGCTGAAGTAGTTAACGAAATTTCAAATGCACTAAATGATGGGGATAAGGTGCTTAGTGTTTTCATTGATCTAACGAAAGCATTCGACTCCATTGAGACAAGCAGGTTGATAAATAAACTAGATAGGCTTGGATTGGATGGAGTAGCAGTTCAGTGGTTCTCGTCATATCTTTCCAAAAGAAGTCAGTGTGTGGAATTTAATGAAGTACGCAGTAATTCCTTGCCTATTAGATTTGGAGTACCCCAAGGATCTGTTCTAGGTCCTATACTGTTTTTACTGTACATAAATGACCTCTTCAATTTAGAAACATGTGGCAAGTTCGTCGCCTTTGCTGATGACGTAGCAGTAATACTGACTAATAAATCATGGGAGGACGTCCACAAGGATGCAAGTAAAACTCTTACTCAAATGCACCAATGGTTCTGTATTAATAGCCTAACAATGAACATTTCTAAGACCAACTATGTTACTTTCTCTATAACCTCCGCAGGTCAACCTGATTCCACCAATTTAAAAATCCACAAAGCATCATGCTTAAATTATGGAACATGTAATTGTACTAAGCTTGAGCAAGTCAATAGCATTAAATATCTAGGACTCCAACTAGACCAGCACCTAAAATGGAGGATGCACATAGAGACCCTAGTAATGAGAATAAGGAAATCGTTTTTCTTTTTCTGTATACTACGAAAATGGCTCTCCAAAAGTAATTTAAAGATGGTTTACTACGCATATGTATACAGTATCCTAATATATGGTATAGAATTCTGGGGCGGAGCATATGCCCAAACCTTCCGCTCGCTCAATATTGTGTGCAACTCCCTCATTCGGATCATCACTCGGTCGCATTCCCGAACGCGAATCAATGAACTTTTTAAAAAATTTGATATTCTTCCACCAAGACTGATATTTGTCTATCGCTCCCTGCTTCGTGTCCACAAGATTAAAAAATGTCTACCCCACCGCATTGTCTTGCGAGTCACCCGAGCAACATGCGAGGGTAGTCAAATTCTAGTTCCCCGCCCTACCACTGATTTTAACATGAGTAATGTTTTTGCGGTGGCCTACCAGAGTCGAAAAGTGTCACGAAGTTTATGTCACGAAGTTTATGTCACGAAATTATGTCACGAAGGTGAGCACAAAGAGGAATGTGATAAAGATGAGCACAAAGAGGAATGTGATAAAGATGAGCACAAAGAGGAATGTGATAAAGATGAGCACAAAGAGGAATGTGATAAAGATGAGCACAAAGAGGAATGTGATAAAGATGAGCACAAAGAGGAATGTGATAAAGATGAGCACAAAGAGGAATGTGATGAAGAATTACCAACGTTACCTTTGTTACCTACGAATAACTAGTTACCTACGTTTCATGGTAGTACCTAAACATTTCAATGGCTTACACATTGACGACCTCAAGAAACCCGAGAGTCGTCAATTCGTTAATTTCATGCGACATACATTCGAACTGCAGCTCAAGACTGATCCATCGCTCTCAACCACGCGCGGTGGATCGTGCATCGACGGTGTGTATACTCGGCACGTGGATAAAATTGACACGGCCAATTATTACTTTAGTTATCATAAGCCTCTGTTGTCTATTACTTCGTCACATTAAGGAAATAAAAAAACTAATAAATTTTCCACACATTTTTTAATATTTTTCATACAGACGAAGAAAAGGGATAAGGAAAAGGGGAAACGGGACGCAAAAACATTATTCATGAATTGTGATGTTAGCCAAAGGCTCAAAGTAGGGGCGAGGCGCGGAGCGCCGATTTTTTTTCACAAGACAATTTCCATGGCTGCCTCCCACAATATACGCCTCACTTCCGACTACCTTACAATCAGATCAGTCGACTAATTCCTTCAAAAAAAGAATAGGCGCATACCTCCTTCAAATGCACAAATCTGAACTGCACACTGACTTCTTGAATAGGTTTGATTTGTAATTGTAACTGTGTTATGTGTTAGGTAATTACTATCTTGGAATATGGATGGCTTAGGTGCTACATACCCATTCATATATACTTTTTTTTTTCTTTCCACTCAAGTTGAATATTGTCTGTAAATATATTGTTTCCAGCTAAAAGTATCGATCCAAACTAATAAGCTAGTTCAGTGACAACCAGCCCCTGGACGGGTCGTCAAGACCTTAGGGGCCCATTCATGAACTTGTTTTCGCATGATTCTGTACAACTTATATTCTTCATTATGTACTTAATATGTTTTTGAATAAAGAATTGAATTGAATTGAGTTTACCTCATTATTTTGGATTATTATTTTCAATAATGAACCTTTGGAATCGAGCATGAACCCCACCCCATCAAATTTGATGGTTTACGTTTCCAGGTACGTAGAATCCGAAAATGCAATAAAAAACGCTGTAAATTATTACAGAACGGTTTATTATTTACCTGCGCAAGTGCATATGCCCTGCTTAGATCTGCGTAGATCACTGTTTTCTTTGGTCAGCACCAACCCTTGAGCTCCCCCTAGGAAAGCCCTAAGTGGAGTACTGGAGCCGGTCCGGGAATTGGAGTTCCATAAAAATGCGCGGGATTCAGTAATTCAATCATTAAATATTTGTAGTTATTCATGACATAAGATAAATAATAAATCGTTGTGTAATAATTTACCTGCATAGATGGCAATTCTGCGTAGATAGTATAATGAACCGTTGCGTAATAATTTACAGTTGTGTTATAATTTACCGCTGTGTAATAATTTACCGTTGTCATAATTTACCCAATAATACTTCAACATTTGGTCGCAAAATTGCCTACCAAAAAAATCCAAAAGTGGTTTTGGTTAATTATTTTCGATAATGAACCTTTGGAATCGAGCATGAAAAATAATAATTTCAACCCTCCCCCTTCAAAATTTGATCGTATACGTTTCAAGGTATGTAGAATCCGATAATGCAATTAAAAAACGCTGCAAATTATCACACAACGGTTTGTTATTTACCCATATAGATGCTCCTTCTGCATAGATCACTGTTTTCTGCGTTCAATACCCTCGAGCTCCTCCAGGAAAGCCCTGAATAGAGTACTGGAGCCGGCCCGGGAACTGAAGTTTGATAAAAATGCGCGGGATTCAATAATTCAATCATCGATCATTCATTTTTTTTTTTTTTAATTCATGAAGCATAAGGTAAATAATAAACCGTTGTGTAATAATTTACCTGTATAGATGCCCCTTTTAAGTAGATAGTATATAAACCGTTGTGTAGCAATTTACCGAGGTGTAATAATTTACCGGTTTATTATTGTGTAAATTACTAGTAGGTAATTCACACAATAATTTTTGGCGTTTTTAAATTGATTTTGGACTAGAAGTTTTTGAGACCACCCGGAGCATTGTACGACCAGCCGTTCGTTTGCACCGAAAAGCTTCGTCAACAGGATCGTGAATCAAACGGTATAAATCCGGCCCAGATATCATCACTAGGGAGCATCTGATTATAATCACGGATGGCTGTATCAAGTCGAGCTGGTTGTTCTGTGATATTATTTCATTTGAAAAATGATGGATCTTTTGGATTTTGTTGATAGGTAGTGAAACTTGAACAAACGTTGAACTATTACTGATGGGCAAGTTATTACGCAACGGTAAATTATTGCGCAACGATAAATTATTACACAACGGTTCGTTATACCCTTTACGTAGAAGGTGCTGGATTTTGTTGATAGGTACTTTTGCAACTTGAATAACTGTTCAAGTATTACTGATGGGCAAATTATTACACAACGGTAAGTTATTCCACAACTGTTTATTATTTACCTTATGCTTCATGAATAACTACAAATAATTAATGATTGCAATATTGAATCCCGCGCATTTGTATGAAACCTCAATTCCCGGGCCGGCTCCAGTGCTCCATTTAGGGCTTTTCTGGAGGGAGATCGACGGTATTGACAACAGAAAACAGTGATCTAAGCAAATTGTTATCTATAATACATAATTTGCAGCGTCTTCGAATGGAATAGTATCACACAACAACCAACTCGACTTACAGCCATCCGTGATTATAATCAGGTGCTCCCTAGCGATGATATCTGGGCCGGATTTATACCGTTTGATTCGCGATCATGTTGTCGATGCTTTTCGTGCAAACGAACGGCTGGTCGTACAATGCTCCGGGTGGTCTCAAAAAATTCTTTAGTTCAGGATCAATTTAAAAACGCTGGGTTTATCATTCCATCGGACATACCTATACAGAAATGTTGCTGTTCATTTATTGTTTCTTTCATGCGCAATAATTGAAATAGTTATTTTAGATTAGATGGTTTCTACCAATTTTGGCCCCCCAAAAACACGACCTCGGCTTTTTTTTCCTTTTTAAACAGATTATCTTTCAACACTGATAGTGCCATTTAATTGTCTTGATTCACCTGCTAATACTACTTCCAGTGTTACTTTACAAATGTATGGTGATTTCAGACAATTTCCGAGGTTTTCGACTCATAAAAAATGAAAAGTTTTTCATTTGTTTCTTAAATTTTATTTATGAATACGGCAAATACCAATTTACATGGAGAATACAAAAATGGGATATATTATAATTTGATAAAGAGAAGGTAAGAGTATAATAGGTTGAAAAAATCACAATTTAAGGAAAAGATCTCAGCTTACAAATAGGTAAATAGGAAAAAACAATATTGGCAAAAAAAATAACTGGCCCAAGTACTAAAATTTGATAAAGAGAAGGTAAGAGTATAATAGGTTGAAAAATTACAATTAAGGAAAAGATCTCAACTTACAAATGAACAACAACAAAAATAGGTTAAAAAAATAATAACTGGCCCAAGTACTTTGATGATCGACGCTTGAGACCTGAGATAAGATACGTTAACGAAGTCAATGTCTGTTTCTTCCAGGGAAGTATTTGACTCACGTGGCAGGCGACATAAAGGACGATGCATGAGGCAGTTGTTGGCGGTAAAAGGGACATGAAACAAGGGACTGTGGCGAGTGGCACAGGCTGTTACATTACCCAACTTATAGGAAAAAGTAATATCGGTCACCACTGTACTGTTCTCAAGTTTAGGAATCCCATATAATTCAGCTCCAAGAGCCGGGAAATCGACCTGTATGTCTGGATCTCCATTATGTATGGATGATACTGGACTGATGTGGAATGATATTGGGAATGTGTATTAGGTTTCGTACATGGGCTGAAGTGAGTATGATGTTAGTTCCGGAGCCCTCCAGTACTCTGCTAGAAGCCTCAACTCACAGCAACTAAAACCGAAAGTAATTATACAAATTTCTTACAGGTTTCGGTAAACTTTCTGTGAAAGCTTTTCATCGATTTTACGTGCGTGACACAGATGGACATTAATTTCATGATGAGTTATTTTTATATATTTTTTAACTGCCCATACGTATATATCGGAACTAGAATTTAGTAAAATTTTATATTTTGTTATTGGGATTTCTACCCCGTGATTTGTAATGATACGCAATGAATGTGAATGGCTTTCAAGAACAAAAAATATCAAGAATTTAGCGGTTACTCTCGAAAGACTCCAAAAATTTTATTTAAAAAACGCTGTCAAAAATACTTCCACAAAGGCTCATTATTTTCTGTCTCATTGTATTCTGTGCTGAACACCAAACACCAATTTACATTGCTGGCCTCTACCGAGAAGTATACTTACAGAAATTATTATTATTTAAAAAACACAACGGATATCGTTTAATACGGCAATGGTTACAACATACATTTGGATACAAAAGGTACCAAAATGGTTAACGACGTACAAAATCTCTGGTCCCTTCCCAAAACTGGAATAAATTCAGTAAGATTAACACAAGTTTTACATTATAAACTGTTATGCTATTAATAATAAAAATTTTGCGGGGCCAATGAGTGTTGAAATTTGTGGACGAAACCATGGAAAATGTTCGGTACAGAATTTAGGTCTGTACGTTACTCGGAAAATTCGCTAACGGTCATCCTATTATGGTCATGTTGCATTAATGGAAAATTTGTATAGATAGGTAAAGTGTGTCTGAAAGTGTCTCCGTAATACCAAGACCATTTTTGACCTTTGTCATAATACTTTTTTACGAGAAATGACTTGCTAGGAGAATGGCAACTCTGCAATAAAAACAACGATAAATGCAGAGAAATAAACGGCAAAGAAAAAAAAGAAAAGAAAAGTAAGTAAGGACCAAAAAGTTTCTGGCGAGAAAACCCCTATAAAGTCAGATGTCTATTCCGTCTTTCCCAACCTAAAAGAGGGTGAGTTGAGTTGAAACCCCATCCACTCTGTAGTTTCTATTGTTTGAATTCCCACCCCCTCTTTACTCCCCCATGGCACGTCAGCAACCTAATAACGTGTGTTGTGCACCCTGTAATTGAAAGCTAACATATTCCCGGTATAAATAGTGGGGCATCATTATTTTATTTTTGCCCTATTCCTATAATAACCCCGAGGAGTATAGTAGACCGAATCAACTGTGAAGGGGGTTGAGTAACGGTAATTGCAGTCATTGCGATGGGAAATGGGATCGATAACACTGAACCTTCGATCGTAGGTATCCATTTTCTATGAGCTATGATGAACCTCTGTACCAAATTTCAGCTACCTGTTCGATAAGAAGGTACAGTGTAGCACGAACTAAATCACTCGCGAAGAAATCGTGGAAACCCATTTCAAAGAAAAACGGAGTTATTGAAAAATAGTCCATTTCCACTATTACACGAAAAACGCAAAAAAAAACACTGTTATACCGTTTCGGTTATCAAACCATCGTCAGTAACAAACAATAACCGACGATACTGACGATGGTTTGATCACCGAAACCGGTATAACAGTGTTTTTTGCGTTTTTCGTGTATTAGTGGAAATAGACTATTTTTCATAACTCCGTTTTTCTTTACAGTGTAGCAGCTGAATCAGCTGAAGAATTCCTTCTTAATGCACCTCAAATCGTTTCACTACATTTATTCACAGGATGGTAAGTTCACCAAATAATTAGCTGAACTTTTACATCCCAGGTACCTGGCACACGACTATGTTCCCTATCAATCCGTTTTCCAGACCTTCCCATTGTAATTTAGAATGTATTCCATAATAGAAAATGTACATTCATTCTGAAGAGTTTTTGTGAAGTTGCTGTGTGAGTATCCATTTCAAAGGGTAGATAAGATCGATATTTCCAGCCGCAGTATCTGTGTTAACGTTACTCCTTATTGTTGTCCTTTACATAATAACTGCGTGCCATATTTCAGTCACCAGGTTCTATATCTAGACCTCTGGGTGTATCTGGACAGTTTAGGATCTCCTGTCAGTACATAATAGAATATTAATTTAGAGTTTTTAGAAGGAAAAAAAGCTAATGCAATGAGTCCATAATTGTTAGTATGTGAATAATAGTTACCTGAATCAATCCCTAAATTTTAACAAAAATGTATTATGTACATAATGCGTGTGCCACTCCAGAACACATCTGACCTTGGCTACATGATGAAAAAAATCCCGAATTTCACCAAAATATTTGTTATTATAAATAAAATGAGCGATTTTTGAAGAAAAAAAATAGTGGGTCGAATTTCAGTTGATTGATTGATTGAATAATACAAGTGAACAATTTTGTTCCTTACATGGGAGTTCACAAAAATAAACTTTTTTTAAATATGGGTACAAATCATAAGCAAACTTTAACATAATCATTGTATCAACGCAAAATAAAATACTTCTTGGTAAAAAAATTATTATTGTCGGTGTCACCTCACATTACAGCTGCAATCTAGTTTACGTAGATCAAAACTGCTTTTAAAAAATCATCCAAAGTTTTTCAGCCAGCGATAAAAAGTACTATCTAAAACTCATCAAAACTATTACAATATAATAGTTACTTGAGACAGAAAATACTATTTAAATCTCCCAAAATATCAATATTTGGCCAAATTTTGGTCAAATTTCAATATTTTTGTTGGCCAAGGATCGCTAAGAATCGCCAAAAATAACTGTATATAATTTTGGTTGCAAGGCAATGAAGCTAACCCCATACGTTAACTAAATTTGATTGGTTTCTAGGTATAACAAAATTGATAACGTTCCTCCCCGCCATTAAGATTTTTCAGGATGTTATCAGTGTGACGCAAATTAATTAGATAATTTACTTGATTCTCCTTTAGAAATTACTTTGCACTTCGGCTGGTTTGGAATTTTTCATCTTGGAGCCAAGGTAAGATTTTCTTCTGGAAAGGCATAGAAAATGTTCATTCCGTACGATAAGGGCGTATAATAATTAATTGCTCTGGCCTCCTCAATTAAGCTCATTTCAATCAAGAAAATATTGGACTATTAAACTAAGTTTCTTGAAAATGTCACAAAAGAGCGCTTGAAATCATTTCGCTCTACCTCAATCAAAAAAGAAAAAAATCAGTTCAAGGAAAAATAAATTCAAAATGTAGACGCCAAAATATTGTTTGAAGGAATTTTAATTCTGCGCCATCAGAAGAAATTCGTAAATGAGGGCAGAAGGTTTTCTGTCTCTAATGAACAGCGACCCTCTCAAGTCTTCATTATGAGCGTTTGTTCGTCTTTCTTATTCTCTTGCAAATGACACATCCAGGGTAATCAACATTTTTTAAAGGAATGGTTAGCAGGCTTGACACTTTTTGGTCGCCGAATTGCCATCATCCAAGCCAGAATGAGAAGTGTACTTTCCTATTTTTGGATAAATTATGAGTAGTCCTCTATACCTAATCTAAATATCGACTTGCATATTTGTTTGCGGAGCTCCTTGAACAAATTTGGTTTTATGCCAAAAAAATTAACTACCTATACCTACGCTGGTTTCTCTCATCCAGACTCGACGTCACAATGATTTTCGTTCGCCACATCGACAAAATTTATTATAAAAATTACATTTTTTATTTCAGTTACCATAGCCCTATGTTGTCCGTTATTTCTACCATTCGTGTGGAATACAAATGAAAAACGTCTGCCAATTCGAGTAGGCAGTATAGTTTCCTCACTTGAATCATATGAAGGTATAGAATAGTTGGCTAGGTTCATTTTGATAAGGGACCATCTGCGATCCAACTCACGTGCACCCTCAAAATTTCATCTCTCTACGACTATTTTTCGTATAATTAGAAGCGGTGCAAGGAAATGGTAAACATTTCATGTTCGCGCATGCGCAGACGGAATTTACAGTACGATTTCAATGAAATTCATAAGGAACTATCAAGGTAGTATTCCTAATCGACCCTCCAAGTTTGAACTCATTTCAGCGATATTTAAGGTAGTTACGGGCGTTTCAATTATTTCGCGTTTGCGCATGCGCAGACGAAACGAGTTCCATGATTTTGAAACGGCACTATCTGCAATCCAACCGCATTTATCCTCAAAATTTCAGCTCTCTACGACTATTTTTCGCGTAGTTGGAAGCGTTACATGGAAGTGGTCAACATTTCATGTTCGCGCATGCGCAGACGGAAGTTACAGTACGATTCCAACGAAACGCGCACACGGGCGACTTTTTGTTGCGCAACTGTTTCGTGTTTCCCACGAGGCCTATGTATTTGAACACGGCCGTGATTTGAACCAAGGCGCCCGCAACTTTTCAGTTTGTTGCTCTGGCCGCCGACAGCAGGGCGACGAAACTGACTCGGTCTCTCGCCTCTCCCATAGTTTTGATCTACGCGCGCACACGGGCGACAGTTTTGTTGCCGTCTAGGATTATATTATCTAGAATTAATATCTAGTGCCTAGTGCAAAAGTGGTACCTACCTGGTTTTGGTAGGTGACGGCAGGTCCCAGAATGTTAACCAGCTCGTCAAATGATTCAATACTCATGCGGAAATAACCGAAGAATTCGTCAGGGTGACACCGTAGTTCTTCAAATGTCAACGGTAATTTCCTTCAGCGGGTGAACCCAATATTTTCTTTTCCTTTTAATTTTCCTGCGTCGTATAATTAAAGCACAAATCACTGCAGTCTGTACTAAATCCATGTTCACTGTACTACGAAATCAGCGAAAATGAATCTGCTGTCAAGACAACTGTTGCTCATCGTGTGCGCGCTCTCGAAAGCCGAAGCAACTCGAGAGCGACAAAGACAAAAACAGTTGCGCAACAGAAGTCGCCCGTGTGCGCCCGCCCTGCAGGAACTATCAACGTATTATTCCTCCGACCCTCCAAGCTCGAACTCATTTCAACGATATTCAAGGTAGAATATGAGCGTTCCAAGTATTTCACGCTTGCGCGTGCGCAGACGAAAGTTACAGTAATTTTTAAATGATTTTGGTACAGGATAATTTGTACCCTCCAATTTCAGCCATTTCGACCCCCATTTCGGGTAGTTATGGGCGTTACAAGGAATTTACCACAGAAAGAGAGACACACGGACGGACAGACACGGAACCAGAAATGTTCCTTGATGTCTGAAACGTAAAATGCGAGTGGAAATTTTCATTTTCGAGGACATCATTTTTTCGACTCTTGTACGAATACAAAACAAAGCTTCCCTACCTTCGGTAGTGCGGAAGCAAAAACAAAATAAAACAATTATTTACGTAATTAACTTTTATTCCTTTATTTATATTTCGGTATCCTGAACGACGCCTGAACGACAATATTAACAATGCCTGAACGACCTGAGCTACAGTCAACGTTGGTTGATCGATAATCGGCCGATATTTACCGTTTCCCCACCTTTCTTTGCCATTCGGAAAAATTGCATTCAGAGAATCCGCGAGCAGAAATGCAGGAGTAAGAAATCCAGCTAAAGGATGTTCCACGTTTTTGCATTTTAGCCACAGGCTCTAAGTAACCAACATCCGGTGGTCCAGGGGGCGAGGGGCGCAGCGCCGAAGTTTTTATTTGAAATTGCTTATCTTTGAACTCATCCTTTCGTTTGCCGCTGCCATTAATTTGGTAATTTTTTATGGCGTAGAAAGTTTTACGACCAATCAGTTTCTAGTGGTGCATACGATTGAGTAGGTATAGGTGCTCAACACCATTCATCCGTAACAGATTAGAGTCCAATCAAGTGGTTCTCACGCTCAAATCGAACCTTCTTTATTCCCACATCAAACTGAAAAGGCAAACCGGTTAATTGATGCACTAGGCGTCTCGGATATTGCCTCCGGTCATGCGAAGGTGGAAAACGCACGGGGAAACGACGCGTTTCAGTTCGAAAGCGATCACCCGTGTAATGGGAAGGTGTTGATCCCAGTAAAGTAGAGCGGTGATTCACACCTCGGGGCAATAAGGTGCCATCCGCGACGCGTGCCCTCTAATACAGTGTTACCAAACAATGACTTCCTTTTTCTTTATTATTACTTGCATTGCTTAAAAAAGTCAGTCGTGCGGGATGGGGGGGGTGTCCGCAATGGACAATAGCGCATACAGAAGGCCTGTTTCGAAGCCACAATTGCCTCCCTTAACAAGGGCGCGTGCCTCTGTTTCCGGCGGCGCTAAAAACGGCGCCTGGAGCGATAATTTCAACCAGTCAGCTCCTCAATTAGCGACTATTCACAGTTTAATTTCATATCCAAGTACAATAAAGTGCGATCGTGGGAAAGAGAGGGCGTCGAAAATTGGTTAATAATGTTTTTATACAACAGCACCAACTAGAGATTCTGCGTGGGTTCCCAGGCTAACAATACAGAGAAAGTGGCGAACACTTCAAAGGACTCATCACGATTGTGTTCAAGAGTTGTACAGCGACTGGCATCGGTTAGCATCCGCGATCACTTGCACGTTCTGCGAACACGATTTTGAGAGGCGATTGCCTCCGTGTACGATTCCCACAGTTGAGTTCATTGAACATTGCATCCCAGTGGGATATTAACCGATTTTTAGCCATTTTGGAATGCAAGCCAAATTTTCCACATTTCTCATCTTCCTCGTTCCACGGTAGGAATTCATGTTCCTAGATCAAGAATTGAGTTATGTAACAAACAGTGAAAAATGTTAACATACTTAATATTGCATAGTAACTACGTTCTAGGGTACCTAGTTTAAGAAGTACTTTACTCCGAAAATATGCTCTTTATGTCATGCTGCATGATTGGAACCTTTGGTGATTGAAACTGAAGACTGGGATGGGAAATAAAACGCTGCAAAGTCCTTGTCACATGGGTTTATTATTCTATTGGACATACCTACAGAAATGTTGGCTGTTCATTTATTGTTTCTTTCATGCGTTATAATCGAAATAGCTATTTCTGGTGGTTTCCATTAATTTTGGCCCCTAAAACACAAATCAGAAAGGTACGCTCCTTTTTTTTAAACTATCTTTGATCATTGGTACCTAGTGCCATTTAATCGTCTTGATCCTTTTCCAGTTGAGTTCCAACTGATGGTGATTTCAGACGATTTTCCAGGTTTATCACTCATAAAAAATCAATTATGGGAGCTGAACATTTGGTAAAACTCAATTTTCCACTCTTTGGTCAAAATCGACTTCATATTCGGTCTTCTCGTCCCCAAAAACATGGAAAAAGATACTTCAAAAGCTCATGTTACTAAAACGCAAAAAGTACCTATTTTTACACACATTTTCACTCATGACACCCCTGGGTATATTGCGATCGGGCTGAAGAGTTTCGGGACAACTAGGGCCCAAATAGAGCATGTGTGCGAAAGAACGAATTTTTTAGACCGAAAATGAAGCCGGTACACGTGGTACGGCGTACGGCGTACGGCGGACGGCGGACGGACATTGCATTTTTGGAATCTACGCACCTTGAAACGGAAAAGAAAAAAGTTTGAGGGGGTGTTATAAAAATTTTTTGCTGAGCGATTACATAGGTTTATTATTTATAGAATAATAAACCAAAATGGACGAAAATATGGATTTATTGAGTAATTCCTACCTCAAGGATGATGAGAAGTAGTTTGGGCAGGTTTTTTTTTGTTTCAGCCAAGTTCAATTTAATTTTGTACCATCCCGGGCCAAATAATATCGAAACTGCGATTCTCGACTGAGAATTTTTCGCATATGTACGTCAAATGTGTGCAAAGTTGAATCTGGTAGAAATAACTTGACGTCCGGAATCCATTTGTAAGATAAGCTGATAGATAAAATTATGTCGTCCTAAATCTATAAAAAACCCTTTTCTTGATTGGTATAAATACATATTTTTCTCTTCCTCCTTTTACCAAACCACCAACATATGGTGCACTTTTAAATCTCGATGCTACACTGTATGATAATTAAATGAGTACCTACCTATTTTATGCATTATACGAAATTACCTACCTGTGGTCTCTGATATCAACAAAGGGGGAACGAGAAGTTGAGGGAGATTGACTCGAAAACTACCCTGACCTTTTCAAACACCATAAAAGTTTATCAACCCCTGTAGTGGCATTTTCAATGGTTCTCGGGAATTTTGAATAGGGTACTTCAGAATTACCCTCACTCTAGAACAGGGCTTGAATTTGATTAAACTCGTGAAATGCTGCGCAACGTATCAGTCCGCGTTAGTGTGGGATTAGTGATGAGTCGATGAGATACTCGGAGCCCGATTCGAGGTGAAAGTCAGGAAGTTCCGGTTCAGCACGTGTGACCTTGTTCACTGCTATTCAGTCAAGTGAAGCACTGCGGTATGGATCAATTACTTTCGCGGGTCTGCTTGTTCGATCCACATGTTAGTAGTAACTAAGAAAAACCATGTACTTGCTTAGTAAGGATTTTGTAATGAACCTTACAGCCCGCATAACGCAGCATAACTACCGCACACAATCACACACCTTTGCACGAGAAAATTTTGAAACTGGCGAAAGCTCTACATTTGTACGGACAAGATCGGCAGCTAGAACCAGGTATAGTAATTGCTCAGAATTATTTATGTATTAAGTCATTGGTTTCGGATGACCTAGCCTCATGTTCATGTTTTGGTGTTGAAGGGCTCAGATAGAAGAACTTAATGAGTGACCACCACTTTTTAGGTTTTTAATAGTTTACCTCCCCCCCACCTCCTTATGGTACATGAGAAATCACATTTTTTATATGAACAGCTTGTGCACAAGGAACACTCGCCAAACTCAAATACCTACTGACCAAATAACGAACGTCGAAATCGTCATCACTTTTCTGTCACTAGAGGGGAGGGAGTTGAAATTAATTGCGAAGAATGTCATTGATGGATAAAATTAATTAAAAAGAATTTGTCGCACTCCTATGATTGTGAATGCGTTTTAATAAGAACCGCAGGAATTAAATCCACAGCAACCTCATCCAATATGTCAAACGCTTACGAATGACGTCCAGCAATTAATGTCAGCCATAATTTAATTTCTAGCTACAATAGATTGGCGATAAATAAGTAACACGGGACGGGGCGAGGGGACAATTGTTGTATTGAATCTGGCTAACCCCCCTTGTCCTTTCTATTATAGTGGGGACAATTCATTAGGAAGCCACTAGAGTGCGTGGAAATCGGCTCTGAAAAGGGGTCGCTCTTCAGATAGCTGGGGAAGACTCAGGAGGGCCGTATTGTAATAAACACCCTTGGGACAAGCATAGGGTGGAGAAGCGAGGAGAATTAATATTTAACATGTAGGCAATGAATGAGTGAGTGCCGAGAGTTAGGGGATGGTTAAAAAGGATCAGCTGTATACATCACAGGTGGGCATGTTACATGTTGCCAGCCAACATCGCTATTCGCTAGGGGGTCCATAACGCCCTGCGGTTATCTTTCCTTGTACCTACACCGTTTCTATTGTGTACCAGGAAGACGAATCGGGGCATATTGAAAGGAAAAAAGGCTGAGAAATCGTTGCTCTTTGTGATGAGTTGATGGCAACTTGGATGCTACTCTTGTTGTAAGTACGTCTGTCCTGACCGTAAGCGCTGAAATCCTCCTGTTTTCTGTAGTTTCAACGTGGGGTCCAAAAAACCTCTTACACGGTTTTGAATGGCTCTTTACTGCTCACCTCTACAGCGGCAGGAATGCGGTAAGAACTTCTTTCTGACTGACAGGGATTTGGCTTCAATGGTCAATTGCTTCCGTCTATTGTTGAGTCGGAGACGTTCGAAAAGAAACACTGGTTCACTACGAGCCTGAGCTACGAGTATATCTGTTTGCTCTCGGGAGATAGTAAACTGAGACTAAGCTGCGGAACGACAACAGATTTCCTTCGATATTGTTGTTTCTTTAAACACATCTAACCTCACCTTTTCAACAATGCTCGATGTCGGCTGTACGACATCAAGCTGTAGTAGGTACTTCAACGTGAAGAACGGTGGATGAAGAGGGGGATTGATTGATTGATTGATAACGTTTTATTTACAAGATCTCGCAAGGTTTGGTCGCAAGCGACCATTCTTCCACCTAACGAGACTTACACCTAAGTACAAAAAATTTTATTAGTCTACGTATTAAGTTTAAAATATGGTTGAATAGGAATAAACAAGTGAACATAATTGCGTGAAAGGCTATAGGATATGATAAATAAATAATGGTAATATAACTTCTAAAAGTGCGGTGCTAAAATGATTGTGGTTCTAATATTTTGAAAATAATACCTCCTTCAACTTGCTTTTAAATGTTATAATTATAATTCCTTGTCTTCTTCAATTCGGAACTCAAACCATTATAAAATAAAATACATTTACAAAGAAAAGAATTGTGAAAAACTGTAGTTCTACATGCAGGCAAACGATAGGTAGTGTCTTTATTTCGGGTATTTGAACTGTGTATGGTAGAAAATGTAATGAAATTACTAGCCAAATACATGGGTTTTTGTAAACTCACTATTCGATGCATGCTAGTTAGAATGCTAAACTGAATTAACTCTTCTATTTTGAAAATATTTAGTTTTTTAAATTTATCGTGAATCCTGTCGTCAAATTTCAGGTTCATGATGAATCTAATAACAGAATTCAATAATCTTTGAATTTTTTGTTGACTTTCATAGTCCATGTCACACATTGCAGAGAGACTATACAGCAGGTGCGGCATAATCATTGCTTGAAATAGACATTTTTTAATATTAAGTGACCTGTATGTTAATAATTTATTGAAGGCATATAATTGGGATCGAAATTTTCGACATATGACATCTGTTTGGTTGCTCCACGAAAGATTGTTTTGCAAAATAATGCCGAAGCATTTTATGGCATCCTTATATTCCAAAGATTCGCCATTGATGACAAGTTTAGGCACATCCACTACGGGTAAATTGGCCAGCAGCCGGGAGTGTCCAAAGATTACACAGGAGCTCTTTCGTGGATTAACAACCAAGCCATATCTCGCGAACCAATTACTTAAATTGTCAAGATCTCTGTTAACAAGTGCCACCTTTGAGGAAATTTGATCAATTTTGGTTGAGATATATAAGTTTAAATCGTCGGCATAGAGACTCCTTTGGCAAGTTAAAATAGCATCAGAAATGCGATTCAAATACAGGGCAAAGATTATACTTGACAGCGTGGTACCTTGTGGAGTACCTCTGTTGAGAATAGACCATTTTGACATGTTGAGATTCGTGGTTCTTACACATTGCTTCCTATTTGATAGGTACGATTCGAACCATGAAATTACCAAATCGCTGCAGCCAATAGATTTTAAAATAGACAGAAAAAGGGAATGTTCTAGACTATTAAAGGCGTGACTAAGATCTAAGCTTACAAACAGGGTTAACTCGCTGTTATCCATATTCTTTCGAATGTCGTCAGTTATTTTGATCAAGGCCGTTTGCGTACTATAATGCTTTCTATACCCTGACTGATGTTCATCCAATATGGAGTTATCTTCGATGAATGTTGAAAACTTTGCATACACTACCTTATCAAAGATTTTGGCCAGTACGCTTATTAGGGTTATCGGTCTGAAGTCGCAGAAATTTGAAGCGGAAGTTTTTTTGTTGAGGGGCAGAACATAAGCACTTTTCCACTCATTTGGGTAAATACCTTTTACAATGGAGAAATTGAAAATGTGGACCAGAGTAGTAACAATTTGTTCAGCTATTAATTTGATTAGTATACAGGATATATTGTCTGGACCCATTGCTTTGGAGGAAATACTTTTTATTGCTGTTTTAACTTCGTCAGACGTTACTGGGGTGAAATTAAATTGGACAGCACTATCATTCTTATGTTGTTGATTGTAATATTCAATGAGCTGCGAGTCAACATTATGATCGGAGCCCAGGTGACAGAAGTAATCGTTGAGACCATTCAGATCAACCTCCGGTTCATAACTGTTTGACTGGTTTAAATTTCCTATACCTTGTTCTTTAAAAATTTTAAATAGCTCTTTTGAATTTTTGGCATTTCTCACTTGATTTTTATCACATTGATAAACGGCATTTCGGACTACATTTTTTACTTTATTCCTCATCGTTTTACATGACGAATGAGCATTCACATCATTGGCATGGTTTCTGGAAATACGGTGAAGTTTATTTCTTTTTTTCTTCATTTCCTTAATTTCGGGTGTTAGCCATGGAGCTGGTTTCTTTGTCACTCGGACTTCAACTAGTGGAAAATGCTTTTCCATGAGCTCTTGTAAGAAACCAGTAAGAAGAGACACTTTACTATTTAAATCATCAGCTTGAAGAACACAAGAGAAATCCTGGTTGTTTACATCGTTTTCAATGGCTTTCAAGTCATATTTTTTGAAATTACGAATTTTAATTATTTTGTTTATTTTTTGTCGAGAACAAAATGGAAGGCACCCGTAAATGGTATCATGACTAGATATCCCCGATGACGGGAATTGCCCAAACCCGTTTCTGTGAAAAGTGGGCTCAGAAGGAAGTATTTCGAAGTTGATATTATTAACGAGATTAAGCAACTGATTTTTGTATTGTGAGTGGGCAGATGGGTTCATATTAACATTGAAGTCTCCTATAAGAATGATGTTCTCGTATGAAGTTGAAAATTTTTCGACCTCTAGAAAGAAATCGTTCAGACCTGAGGCTTTAGGAGGTCGGTAGACTACGGCTATTAATATTTTATTGAATTTAATTGAATTGAATTTGGAGGGAGAAAGAGAGACACCCACGTTGAAACAGACCATGGATAAATTACTATTCATTTTGGTTGATTATGTTCAATTAAGAACCTTTGGAATCCAGCATGAAAAATAAATTGTTCATGGGAGGGTATGATTTTTATGAAGTTTCTAAATTGATTCCGAACTAGAAGATTTTTTTTAGGCCGCCCGGAGCATTTTAAGTTTGTTCACAGTAAGACCCTGAAGCTGGGCTTCGTTAACATTAGTGTGAACGAAAATAATGATGATACGTATACACCCAGCCCATATCGCCCCCTGATAGGCAGAATAATCGTAAGCGCCATTTTTTGCGATTTTGAGTTACTGTAACCGTTGGATTCGTCTCAAAAAGGTGCACTCACCTAGCTACTTATCGTAAGCGACGTACATCTCTAAGGGATTCAAAAACAGCCTCAAAGTTTTCGAATCGTAACCACCAGTTTGTTAAAATATCGTATCCACCATTCATTCAGAACGTAAACGCCACGGGTCGAATGTAAATACCGAGGTAAAAATTGACCGTTGTCGCAAGTGCAGTGGGAGTGGACCCTCGAGAGTTCACCTGCGAGATTATCACCGGTTAAGAAGGGATATCGATTAGGCTTCCCCAAACCGATCCCGTCTCCAACGGAAGAAAAAACGTATCGAGAACAGCCCACACTGTTGCACTCCTCCCCACATGGCATACTTCTGGGTAGCAGAAGTATGAGAGGGAAAAGGGGAATGAAAAGTAGTATGAAGTTCTGGTCCGGAAAAGACATCTGAACAACTTCAATGTGACTAACCTCCATCGTAATGGTACTTACTACCCAATAATATTTTAGTGGTGGAGAACAAAGCTCCTACATACGAGTATTGGCGAATAATGTTGTCAGAGGTTGTTGTCCAGTGAGTTGTGCTCATCTGGGCAACCTCCAGGTGATCAACCTCCATCGTTGGGATCGAACAACTATTGGGACTTGTCAATTGGGACATGGCATCAATCGCCTTCTAATGAGCTCAGTATATTTTAATTATACTGACACTCTAGGGGGGTATGTATTATCAAAGGGACAGGTTGTTAGTAAAGGAATCCTTCTAGGTAACCTTTGGGCTCATCCTTCTGGTAAGCCCACAAAAGTGGATGGAGTATGGTGAAGTGCTCCGCGCATACTACCAAACCATGCTCTGCTACCATGTGACAGAGTGTAACAGTGGGAGTGGACCCTCGAGAGTTCCCCTCTTAGACCCGCGAGATTATCACCGGTTAAGAAGGGATATCGATTAGGCTTCCCCAAACCGATCCCGTCTCCACCAGAAGAAAAAATGTATCGAGAACAGCCCACACTGTTACAAGCTTAAGCGCCATTTTCTCGAAAAATTACTACTTCCCAGGGCTTTTATGCAATTTCTTTAATAAATCGACAGAAAACTGTCCAATTTACGATAAAATATCAAGTTTTAGCGGTTTAGGCAATAAAAAGATCCTTCCACGGTTTTTCGTCTCGCGCACGGTTGTACCTATGAAATCAAAATGGTTGTTCCATGATATTATTTCATTTGAAGAATGATGGTTATTTTGGGTTTTGTTGATTGCTACCTAACAGGCATACAACAAATAATTAAAGATAGAATGTAGTTTAAAATAACATGCATAACAACAAATAATTAAAGATAGACCGACTTTTTGAATTCATCGCGGATTTATAGAACTGTAGATGCGTTCCCGGCTCCAGAACTAGACTTAGGGTAAGCACGAGGGTAAGTATTGACCACACAAAACAGTGATCTACGCAGAAGGGGCATCCATACATGTTAATTCATACGTAATAATTCGCAGCGTTTTTATTGTATTATCGTATTCTAGTTAGGTTAGGTTGGGTTGCGTTACCCCCCCCCCCCCCCACCACATTTTGCGGGGGGTTTAAAAAAATGTTCATGCTCGTTTCCAAAAGTTTATTATTAAAATAATAATCCAAAATGTCTTTTATATCGTGCCAACTATTAGGCGTCACAACGGACCTAGGAATTAGGGGGGAGGTTACTCAACATGTTGACTCATAGCTTCCAGTGAACCACAAAATTGTGAAATCGAGTTCCCCCACCATGGAATCGAACCTACGAACTTCCAGTTTCAGAGCAACGCATCTTCTACTGCGCAGTCGTGGAACCACCAATTTGTAGGATTATGTATCACTATTTTTTTATTTTTTTTTTTTAAATCTCTACTTAGGACAATCTGCGGGATCCAGTGATCTTGCTAGAATAAATTACCAGCCTGCTCATGTTAGTTCGTATCATCTTTTTTTATTTACTTGTGTATAATGGAAATACCAAAACCTAACCCAACGAGTATGTAAGTAGGTAGGTGACAGGATGTAAACAGGTACGTGAGGAGCAAGCAAAAGATGGCGCAGCTGCGAAGAGCTGACTGGAATGGCGGTGCTGCAGTCGACACGCACTAACCCACCAGGTTAAAAAGATAAAAACCAGTGGCACCCGTCATCCAGAAGCCAAACTTGTAAGGTGCGACTTCTAAAAACAAACATAAACTCCCAAATGAGCTGTGTGATGAATTTAGAATTTTCATCACGGTGGCGTGGAAGGAAGGTGAGTGAGTGAATTTAGGTGAAGGAGATGAAAGGAGGAAAAGTCGCAGGCGGCTGTAATCAACCGAACATCTACGACTTTGGAGGAGAGAGAGGTGGATGAGGGAATTTTACCTAGGCGGCTGTAGTCAACCGTTCATCTAGGTAAAGGAGAGGAAAGGAGGAAAGGAGAGGTCCCTTGTCTAGGCGGCTGTATTCAACCGATCATCTAGACAAGGAGGAGGAGAGAGGAGGTGAAATTCTCAGGCGGCTGTAGTCAACCGATCATCTGAGAGGGAAGGTAAGAGAGAGAAGAGAGAGCTGGTTAGAGGAAGTGTCGAATGAAGCTTGAGCGCCAGGATCCGGGGTTTTATAGTACTTGGGGGCCTCTCCCTCCAGCTCCTTGCAGGGAGCTGGTAGTGGGGCCCCAGGTTGAGTAACCCTGGGTTCTGTCGCCTGTCCCCACTCATATCTTTATTTACGGAGCTTTAGTTTGGCGTTTGGATATTGGTGAGAACTTAATATGATAGGAGTGTTCCCGGGAGGGACTCACGACAGAGGTCCCCCCAGTTTGAACCAATATTGTTGCTGAAGGCGCAAGATGACAGGAGCTGAGGGCTACGGCAAACAAGAGGTGGTCGCTGAAGGCGCAAGGTTACAGGAGCTGAGGGCTACGGCAAACAAAAGGTGGTGCTGAAGGCGCGAGGTGACAGGAGCTGAGGGCCGATGCAAACAAGTGGGTGAGCTGAAGGCGAATCTTAAGTCTAGGAGTAACATGGTAGTATAAGAGAGGATTAATATGGTAGTATGAGAGAGGATTAACATGGTAAGTATATAACATGGTAGTATAAGAGAGGATTAACATGGTAGTATAAGAGAGGATTAACATGGTAAGTATATAGTACTAGCATAGTTTAGAGTTTAAGTAGATAGTATTAACATGGTGATGAGTTACAGGGGGTATTTACAAAAGATGAGTATTTACATGGAGTATGGGCAAAAGATGAAGGAGTAGTGATGAGGGATGAATGAGTATCTACAAAAGATGAATGAGTATTTACAAGGGTAGAAGGGTATGTACAAAGTTGGTTAACCGAAGGGAACGGGGTGTTGGAATCCGCCGTTTCCTGGGTGTGGTGAGTGTGTGGCGAGTGGTAGTGAGTGTGTGGGTGTGGGTGATGGGTAAGATGGGTGCCACCCTCTAACAGTCTTTACGTTGGTGAAGACTGATAGAGGGGTCCCTTCACTGCCAGGGTGGCGGTGAAGGGGGAGAGCTGTTGGGAGCCGGAACCCGGGACGTCGCGGAGCGAGGCGACGACGTCGGGGTCCGTTGGTTGAGACGGAGGTGATGTGTGTTGTTTGTGGTGTGGGGGTGGGCTGGGGATTGGTGTGGTGTGATTGGTCGGGGAGGACTGGGGCTGGTTTGCACCGTGCCAATGGCACGGTGTGGGGCTTTCCGTCAATCAACAGGGTAGCGGTGGATTGTGTCGAGCGGATGACCTGAAAGGGCCCGGCATACAGGGGTTGAAAAGTTTTATGCATGCCGGGCTCTTTCAGGTACATGTGTGTGGCGGTGAAGAAGCGTTTGGGGTAAGTGGTGTCGTTTGTGGGTGTTGTGGAGTGTAGCGGTTCCCTGTTAATTGACGGTGTGTGATTTGGGGTGAAAATGTCGGCTGGTAGACGTAGTGGGTCTTTGAAGGCATTTTGTGCGGGGCTGGTTTGGTCTGAAGGACGGGCTGATGTTCGAAGGCTGAGCAAAATGTAGGGGAGAGATTTTGTCCAGGAGGGGGAATTGGCTGATGTAGAAATGGCTTGTTTCAGGACCGAGTGCCACCGCTCTATTTTCCCGTTGGATTGGGGATGGTAAGGGGTAGTGTGGATTTTCTGGATCCCGAGGGAGCGTAGTAATTCGGAGAAGTGGGCCGATTCGAACTGCCTCCCCTGATCGACCGTGACTGTTCGCGGACAACCGTAACGGCTAACCCATTGAGCGAGGAAAGCCGTTGCGACGGTGTCCGCGGTGATGTGGGCGAGCGGAATGCACTCAACCCAGTTGGTGGCACGGTCGATCATTGTGAGGCAGTATTTCTTCCCCTCGGATGGGGGAAGGGGGCCCACTAGGTCCAAATGTACATGCTCCCACGGGAGGGAGTCGGGGATTGGTTGAGGAGGGACATGGGGGTGGGCCGAGACTTTGAAACGCTGGCACCTCTGGCACCCCAGAACCCAGTTACGAATATCTGTATTCATATGGGGCCAGAAGTACCGCGTTTTGATGAGGTCCCGGCTCGCCCGAATGCCAGGATGGTGAAGAGAATGGTAATGGAGGAACAACTGCCGCCTCAACTCTGGTGGGACATAGGGGCGCGGTGAATCGGCCGTCACGTCACACCAGAGGTCGAGGGGAGGCAGTTGTTCCAACTTGGAAGCGGAAATGAGGTTGGAAAGGGCGGGGTCAGAGGTGGGATCTTGTTTGGTTTTGAGGGATTGTGGGGAGGGGAATGGCAGCAACTCCGCCACCGGCGCGGGGGTAGGGGTGGGTCGGGAGAGCGCGTCCGCCACGCAGTTGTCAGCCCCCGGCAAGTATCGGATATCGGACGTGAATTGTCCGATAAACTCGAGTTGCCGGAGGCGACGCGGGGAGGCGGATTTGCGGTTCTGAAGGAGGGCGTGGGTCAGGGGCTTGTGATCTGTAATGACAGAGAACTGCCTGCCCTCCACGAAGTCACGAAAGTGCTTGATGGCTTCGTGGATGGCGAGGAGTTCTCTGTCGAAGGTAGAGTAATTTTTTTGGGTGGGGGATAACGTTTTTGAAAAGAAGCCAATGGGTTGGGGGGTGGCGCCGGTGTGCTGGTGGAGCACTGCCCCGATGGCCCAATCGGACGCATCGGTTGTGATGGAAAGGGGAGCGTGAGGGTCGGGATGGGCTAATAGAGCGGCGTCTACTAGGTCCTGTTTGCAAATTTTGAAAGAGGCGGAAAGTTGGGGGGTCCAGGTGATGGGGCGGTTGTCATTTTTTTTGGAGGGTTGGGGGATGGCGTGTATGAGTGGTTGTTGATGTTGTGCTGCGTGTTTTATGTGTCTGCGGTAAAAATTTAACATACCCAGGAAGCGGCGGAGTTCCGTGACAGTGCGGGGTTGTGGAAAGTCAATGATGGCGTGGACCTTGTCCGGGAGGGGCTTGATGCCGTCGGAAGATACTTGGTGGCCGAGGCAGCGGACGGAGGGTTGGCCGAGAACGCACTTGTCCGCGTTAACCAGGAGGCCCTCGGTGGAGAAAATGTCGAGGATCTGTTGGAGATGGCTGAGGTGTTCTTCCGGCGTCCTGGAGGCCACCAGGACGTCGTCGAGGAAGCAAAAGACGAACGGTAGGCCTCGCAGGATGCTGTCCATATAGCGCTGCCACGTCTGCGCAGCGTTCCTCAACCCGAAGCCCATTTTCACGTATTCGAATAGTCCGAACGGGGTAATGATGGCGGTTTTTTGGACGTCGGGGGGGTGAATGTTAATGTGGTGGAACGCCCTTGAAATGTCGAGGGTAGAGAAAATAGTAGCACCATGTAGATGTGACGAGAAATCCCGTAGGTGGGGAACGTTGTAAAGATCCGGCGTGGTTTTAGTATTGAGGCGCCGGTAGTCCCCGCAGGGGCGGATATCCCCATTGGGCTTCTGCACGATGTGGAGTGGAGAAGCCCAAGGGGATTTTGAGGGGCGGACGATGCCGTCGGCTATGAGCTTGTTGAAATGTTGTCGGGCTTTCGATAGTTGAAGGGGGTGGAGTCGTCGGGCTTTCGCTGTGATGGGGGGGCCGGAAGTCTCAATGTGATGTTGGACGGTGGAGATGTGGGCAGAGGGGCGGCGCTGGGGGCGGTAGTTGAGGAGGAGGCGTTCAAATTGTGTGGGGGGGTGGTTGATGGCATGTATAAATCCGGGTATGGGTTTTTTTTGTGGCGGGGTCTATCAGGCGCGCATTCCGGACGTCGACCTGGAGACCGAAATACGCAAGGAAATCGGCCCCCAGGATCGCCTTCTCCACGTCCGCCACGGTAAAGTCCCACTCGTACGCGAGTCCGCTCATGTGAACGGAGGAGCGGTACGTCCCGTACGAGGGGATGGTGGTACCGTTGGCGGCGTAGAGAAGTTGCCGGTAGCAGCGCGCCTGACGACGGAGGATGTTATTGGGGAATATGGACAGCGCCGCCCCCGTGTCCACCAAGAAAGGAACATTCGTTTTCTTGCAGCGCAAGAAAAGTCGCTGGTGGGTCGGCAGGGCGTTGTGCAGGATTGCGGAGGTGGGTATTTGCGCCGGCGTTGGTTGGTCCGCTGCGAAGGAGACGCGGGGTGGTTTCTTGCCGTTCCGGAGGGGGGGAACGGTGGAGTCGGCAGGGGGGCTGATCCTTTTGGTAGGAGGTGGTTTGGTTTTGTTCCGGGGAGGGGGAACGGTAGTGGCGGCGTGAGTGGTGGTCGGAGGGTGTTGTGCCCTGGAGGCGGGCGTGGAGGGGCCGTTCCGTGGTGGGGGAACGGTCGCGGCGGCGTGAGTTGCGGCCGGAAGGTTGTCGGCCCTGGTGGCGGGCGTGGAGGGGCCGTTCCGGGGTGGGGGAACGGTAGCGGCGGCGTGAGTGGCGGCCGGAAGGTTGGTCGCCCTGGTGGCGGGCGGGGAGGATCCGTTCCGTTGGTGGTGGGGTGAGGTTTTTGGCGGCGCTGTAGGCGCGGCCGGGAGGTTGGCAGCCGTGGCGGCGGCGTAGGAGGGGTAGCGGGGCTTGGTGGTGGTGGTGTGAATGCGGGCGGGGGGGGGGGGGGGTTGGTCATGGTCCCCCCCGTGTTGGCGAGGAGGGGGGCCCGCCGGGTTTACCGGCGGGCGTCTGCGTTTCCCTGCTTAGGGGCAAAGGAGCAGGGGGGTTGGCACTTGCGGGCCTCCCCACCGAAGTTAACATGATAGAAACAACGGTGGGGGGGGTCCGCAGGGAGGTAGGTGGTGTTGGTGGGGCGGGTCGAGGTGGAGGGGCGTGTAGCGGCCGGGGACCGTCCTCTGCGTTGGCGAGGAGGGGATGCGTTGCGGCGCTCGGGTGAGCGCTGGCGACGGCGGTCGGCGGAGGAGTCGCGTCGGCGATCCGTCGAAGTGGGGCGACGCCTGTCGAGGGAGGGGGGCCGGCCGCGGTCTCGGGACTTGGTGCGGTCCCGTAGAGGCGGGGGGTGACGCGGCGTACGTACTTCGCTGACGGCGGCCGCTGCGGCCAAGTCGTGAACGGTGTCCGCAAGTCGTAGGAGGGGCTCGTCGGGACCGTCGAGATGGCTGGCCAGGGCCATCTGGATGGGGTGGGGGAGGGCACGTAACCAGAACGTGCGTGCGATGTCGGCGGTCATAATGCCCTGCAGCTGGTGTCGCAGCCGTCGGTAGAGGTGGGAGGGCTTCTGGTCGCCGAGGTGTTGAGGTTGGGAGAGAGCGGCGACTCGGGCGATTTTAGACGGCTGGTAGGTGTTGATGAGGCGGCTGCGGAGATCGTCGTACGCAGCGGCGGCGTCGGGGGAGATATCTGAAGTCTGAAGTAGGATCTCGTAGGGTAGCAGCGAAATGATCCGGGAATATCGAGTTTTCTGGCTGCGGATGTTGGCGGCCGAAAACGCAGCGTCCACTTGGAAAAACCATAGCGCGGGGTCGTGCGTGTAGAAGGGGGGCAGCGACAGAGGGAACGCAGCGGACGTAGTCATGACGTCGGCGGCGGCCGCGGCCGTAGCGGCGGCGGTGGCGGTGGCTGCTGTGGATGTGGTGGAGCCGGGCGGTGAGAGGCTGGTGAAGGGGTTGTCGGCGGCGTCCGTCGTCGCAGCGGTCGGCGGCTGCAGCAGGGACGGCTGGAGGAGCGGCGGTGTCGGTGAGTTCGGGTCCATGTCTGTAACGAAAATTCAAAAATTTGAGGTGGTTTTGAATTTTGAAATTCGCAATCGGCGGGAGTGGAGGTGCGTTGAGTGGAGAGTTGAGTGGTGAGGTTTGGGCCAAGAACTGCGAATTTACACTGACTGTTTGAATTTTAAATTTTAAAATTTGACTGTTAAAATTGGGGACACCGAACTATTTGACTGGGGCGACACATTAGGTGGGAAGGTGGGAAGGAAGAAGGTTGAGTGAACGTCGGGTTCACCACTGTGATGAATTTAGAATTTTCATCACGGTGGCGTGGAAGGAAGGTGAGTGAGTGAATCTAGGTAAAGGAGAGGAAAGGAGGAAAGGAGAGGTCCCTTGTCTAGGCGGCTGTATTCAACCGATCATCTAGACAAGGAGGAGGAGAGAGGAGGTGAAATTCTCAGGCGGCTGTAGTCAACCGATCATCTGAGAGGGAAGGTAAGAGAGAGAAGAGAGAGCTGGTTAGAGGAAGTGTCGAATGAAGCTTGAGCGCCAGGATCCGGGGTTTTATAGTACTTGGGGGCCTCTCCCTCCAGCTCCTTGCAGGGAGCTGGTAGTGGGGCCCCAGGTTGAGTAACCCTGGGTTCTGTCGCCTGTCCCCACTCATATCTTTATTTACGGAGCTTTAGTTTGGCGTTTGGATATTGGTGAGAACTTAATATGATAGGAGTGTTCCCGGGAGGGACTCACGACAAGCTGTTTCCATCCTTACAAGTAAAACGCGAAAATGTGTGTAAGTGACCAGAGCTTACATTTTGAATGACACGGTTATCTGAAGGAATGATATTTAGAATTTGTTGCCTATACCCTTTAGTATATCACAGCATGTGGTCTTATGGTGCCATCCCTCTTTACTTACGAGGTAAGTACGAGTGGTTTGTTGGGTGGCCATGTGGCAGCGATTGCACGTAATATAACGAGCCGTTTATATGTGACGTCAATTCCAGCAAACCGAACTTTTTAATCTGGAAGAAAGATTCTTTTGTGATACGAAAGGATCCGCTTTTCATTCGCTAGCACGACTCACGACCACAAAACACCAATCGATTCCGCTAGATATAACAAGTCTACCCCGCAAAAAGGCAATAAAACGTTAATTTGCTTCGCCGTGAAAATGATATATCCCCCAAGAGCCTAGTTGTCGACGGCATATGTCGGGGAAACGGGCGTCCAACAATCACTGTCGACTAATTTTCGGAAAGAAAACTATTTCCATGGAGAGGGAGAAGCTGTCAGAAGCAGGAATATAAATGGAGGTGGGGTTTCAGAAAAAAAAGAAATACTGACAAACATTAGCGCACGCGTTTCTTCGCCATTAACCACCAGCCAGGCAGCTGTGGGACCCGTTTTTGGAGATTTTTAACCCCAAAAGTCGTGAGAGGGGTCCCCACAGACGGTCACCCTCGTAGGCTTCTTACTTACTAATGCAGCTGATACTCTCATTATAATAAGTATCGGATTTAACTCCATTCGGTCTCTTTTGTCGGTCAACGGTGTTTTCCGTATCCATTGTCATTTTGTAGGCTGGGGAGCATATTTTCGGGAATTTCGTACAATAAAGCGATAGAAGGATGAGCGCCTCTGCTATAATACTGCTAATAACGGATTAATTCCTTTGGTCCGCGTGAGTGACATTTGAATTGGACGGCAGTGAGCTCGTGGAGATGATCCTATTCCATATTTGTGCACAACCCCTCGACGGCCTGATACCAGCGATACCATTCATTATAAGGAGGTGGCTAGTATTTAGTATCTTTTGAATGGTAACCCCGTGTGAGTTTCCCTACATTCCACAAGAATTATAGGCAAAATAAAGCATGTTTTTTTTACGAGTATGATTATTTCTTCGCCAAATCATCGATTTGCTCTATTCAGGGGCATTTTAATTTGTATCTAAATGTAGCTGGAAAACTTTAGCGCTGCACAAGGTAGTACAAATTAGTTTTGGCTATAGATACCTTGCTTCATGCAAGGTCACGCAAAGGTAACTCAAAAGTGAGTTCTCATGAACAAAGGTACGTTCAAGCTCAACATACCGTCTACCTTGTCAAACAACGCCATCTCACTCAGACATGGTAATCCAGAGGTGAATTTTCGTGTTTTTTTTACGTATAAAAACTTCGTAGAGCCTGCCAATCCAGCATCAAAGTTATCAGAAAGGGTGAATAAAGGGGATTAAATGTCATCAAAATGTGTTATCAATGTTCTGCGATTTTTCGGTCTTTATTTATAGGTAGGCAGGTACTTTTACCCTGTGAGGTATTTTCTCCCCAGCCCTTCTCACCTTCATAAGGCAGTACCTACCGTTCCATCCCCCTTCCGACCCAGTGAAGTAGTACATTTGTATCCCAAGTCCACTATTAACCCCTCGGAATTTGACGTTGAAAATTGGTGCATTGCCGCATGAAATTCCATGTTAAGACAATATTCGTTCGTTAATAAAGTTTTCAGAAATTTGAATGCGCTGAGGATGCCGAATTTGGTGCGGGCAGTCAAAAATCCTTTTCCAATCGAGATGACACAAATCGAAGACAAAAGGCTCGTGGGACCCACTGTCCCACGAGTAACCCTTTCTAAGACATCCTAACTATCCGTACTTCACGTCGTGAAGGAAAAGGGAAACTTGTTTCAATGCTACAACCACCACTCGTACCCCACTTGGTGACAAGATTCGTCAATTCTTCTCCCGATAACGCCCAGAGCACTAAAACATGCACTTCAAACAGTCCTTCAAAAAACCCTTTTCTACCTCACTCAAAGAAACGAGCGACCTCTGTTAGATGAACCATTAAGAATTTCAGTGTTCTGAGCATCCTTGAGTTTGTTGGTTTTCCCACATCTTTTCGTTAAATCAGCGCTACACCTGTATCCTCCCCGGAACACCCAGCCATAAACCTATATTATACTGTCTGTTATCCCCTCTCCCCCCACCCCCCTCAGCGTATTCCATCGGAGATTACGCCAAGACCTCTTTCCATCATCCCAACAATACAATGTAACAAGCGTATAAAGCTATCAAAATCGAGAATCTTCGCCCTCTTTTCAGGTTGATCTCACGTCCCTATTATTTGTCCAGGTAAAGCCGTCGCGTTGTGGGAGTTTTCGAACAAAAGAATGAAACGACAGAAAAAATCTTTCGTATGTTGAACAAATAAAGTTAATATATTTATTGAACCGAACTTTTTTTTTGCACAGCACAAAAGGGGACAATGGCATTCTCTCTGGGAATGGTTCTTTTTACCTGGTCATGAGACGTTTAGGATCTTGTGTACATAGTATATATCACAGAGATGATCCTATGTGTAAACAGTATATTATCATAACGCCCCAGTTATGTCTCTATTATAGGGAGGTGCCCCCAAGTCAGGCATCTGTTTCGGCGTAAGGGACGGTCACTGGGGCAGGTTGGCTCTGCAAGGGAGGGGAAATCAACTTGCTGACAAATTGATCGCATGAAAGAGGGCAAATAGCCACCGTTATTGGCAGCCGTCATCGTAACGGTAATCGAGTCTATATGGAAATTGAGCGGTTTTTGAGCATTTTTATAGCTTCATATTGGAATGAAATTTACGTCTCCACCAGTGTATTTGGAGAGCAATGGGATGGCCAAACCCATACCCACTTTAGTCAACTCATGTAGCATGTAACGTTGAAATGTTGTAACGTTGAAAATGACCATAATATATTATTATCATAGCCACCGACTAGGAAATCCGGCCGGTCGGCATGGACTGCCGTAACCTTCGTGGTCATCAAGACAAAATGGTACATCATCTTTTGGACATCAAGTAGTTACACATTATAATACCTCGAAGTCACCTCAAAGAGCTTACCTGTAGTTACCAAGGACATCGGCTGGTATTGAACTCCACCATAAAGGTCAGCTACCTACCCAAAATGTATTGACCGCGCCAGGACGTCGGATTAATCTCTGCAAATATGTCGGTTTCTCAAGTAGGTACTGGTATCCGCCAGTGTCTCGGTGTACAGGGGCTCCACCAATGAACTCAATTATTGGCATCTCCGTAAAGCTTACCTGCATTGAAACAAACAGCATGTGAACAGCACACAAATTCGTCCGTAATTTACTGTAGGAAGATCAAACAAGTTCCAGTCATGCAGCATGGCTATATATAGCGAATTTTCATCACATATGAGCGAATTTTCAAAGAAATATTCGTGCTATGGTGTAAAAAGATAGCGAGAAACCACACCACTTTTTAGCAATTTTTTTACCGATTTTTGACCCTTATAAAGTCAAATTTGACCCCTATTCTATTTCAATGGTTTTACACCAATTGTTCGCGATTTTAGCCGTTTTTACCGATTTTTGACCCCTGTATGCATATATTATACACATATATGTATATATTTACACGCTTATACATATAAATTTTGTTAAAATATAGGGATGCTAGGGATTCAGGATGCTCTAAAACGGATTTACCTATTAAAAAAGTTCAACAATTCATGTTCTGAACATTTTGTACCCATTGCAACAGCTTCATTTCTTTGAAAATTCGCCAAAAATTACGTTTGGAAAAATGTGTGAAAAAATTTGTTTAAAGAAAAAGGTTGAAAAATGTAAAACTACTTATGCGGACTTAACTCTCAGCGTTCAATTTTAACCATATTCAACCTGAGACATTTCATTTTGCTTTCGTAACACCGATTGTTTTTATTGGGTTCGTGAGGTCATTTAGCATCGCACGTACACTTCCGCACTGAGCTCACACGAGATAGAAAGTGCAAACGCCAAGCAAAATATCATTTGGACTTGGCGGCGTTCAATACATAAGTTGGCATCGATTTTTCTCAGGTCGGTATATGGGATTGGGGGAGTTCGAGTCCTCTCATGACATCAACCATTACGAGAATGAGTACTTTATCAACATGCTCTACCACCTCTTTGTATTCTACTTTATTATGCTATAAAAATGCTGTAAAGCCCAACTTTAACCTCTTCAAGATCGCCTCTCTAAATTGCGATCTGGGCGACCGGGGAGATATACCTATACTCCACACAAATATTGATAACGACATTTTAATGACATTTGAGTATTGTAAGTATATTACAACCGTAACAACCCTCAAACGTCTCCTTATTAGCTTCACCCTCAGAGCAGCCCGTTCACCTTACATTCCTACTGTTGCCACCTACACCGATTTCTAGCGAAGTCCAACCTCCTTAAGTGAATATTACTTCTGCCGTCCTACGAATTTATGTAGTTAAGGCTCCGATGATATTCCACAGTCGACTTTTGGTGGTTTTCTTAACAAATCTCTGCTTCGGCTAAGAACCCTCTATTACAACACTCGCCTCAGAGCTCTTTACTTTATTCAAGTTTTGGAGCTCTTTTCGTCAGGAGAGCCAAGACGGGAGTTGAAGCGAACCAATTAGGTGGTTAGGTGCCTACCTTTTACAACCACAGTACGGCTTCAGCTGTTCGTAGAAGGTATTGTGCTCCCTGGATTTTCAATAGCTTTTTGTAAGGGCAAACAGGTTTATGCAACATCCCCTCTTCACAAGTCTCGCGGAACAACATCGAAAGGAAAGCAGCTCCTTTCCTTCTAGCTCCCGCTGATTTCACTGAAACTCGTACACAATTTCTTTGAAAATGTCATGGAATATTATAGAGGGCCAACCATTGAGCTTTTCCACCGGTTGCCCTAGCATGAGAATCAACGTTTGTGGAGAGCAGAACCCAAATCGGTCTATTGAAATTTATGTGTCAGCTACAAGGAATTACCCTCTGATTTGTAATACACATCAGTTCTCCATACTTCGAAGCCTTATTCCCATTTCAGGCTGATCGCAAATAGAAACGCCATGTCTAGATCCGTATGAGACTTCATGTCCAATAAATTACTTACAGTTTACATTTTGGTCCCAGAAGCAAGATTTTGTTTTTGCATCCGTTTATTTCGTGATCTTAAAGCCTAGTCCACACCGGGGCAAAATGTTGCCAACCTCCTCAACATGTTGGCAACATTTTGTTGCCGGGTGATGACTAAGCTTAAAGGTTTTCAAATACCTGACTATGGAGAACAAAGGTTTGGAAACACTCGCTTGTGAATGAAACCGTCTGTCATTGATAAGAATCGAGAAATAATACACTCTTTTCCATGTTATGACATCAGACGACGATTTGCACCATTCTTCTGCCAGTCTACTATTTGTTCATACATTATGGCTAGATTATCGAATGATTATATCCGAAGCACTTGGTTGATAGATTTTTATTCAATGAATTTCTTACCTTGAGCCATTTTCCAAATTTGCAAATTTGCCTTTTGTTCACAGGGCCATAATTTGTAATTTATAGGTAAGTTAAAATAAATAGCAACCTGAGGTATAATACTTGCGCTATATTATAATAATATAATTATTCTTTCTTTCAACCTGGGGCCAGAATATCGGAAAGACAAATAGGTAAGGAAACCTGAAAGGAAGGTCACGGTTATGTAGGTAACATGTGTCATAATATTATATGAGAGATAAGTATACCTATTTCCCTTATTCTGACTTCTTTGCGACACACCGAACTCATACTAAGAAGATAGGTAGGTATTCCTATGCAATTCAAGGACCATCCAGCATTCAGCTAGTACGAGTGATCGTATCAAACGATCGACAGGGTCCATTAGTATCGAACTATCGACTACCATAAGTATTGATAAGAAAGATGTGCGTTGGAAACCATGCTTAATTTACAATGAGGTCTAATCTCAAGTTATAGAAAAACTCTCAATAGATCGAACTAATAAACCCGCTAACTCAAAATCTTAAATGAGCTTCTTGAGCAAACATTTACCGCCTATTTACGTAGGAATCTAATACAGAAGTCCCATTTAGGGCGAGCAAACGTGGATGCTAACCCAAGATTGCTAAGTGAGTTACTAGGTAGGTACGGATGTCACTACGCAATTTAAAGTAACATCAGTGTCCAAAGAGTAGGTAATGAAGAAGGAATATTTATGATACTTAGCTGAGCCTCCCCCCTTACCCTACCTTTCGTTTTTGCAATTAAAATACACACAAGGTAAGTAGTTATACGTACCTAACTAGAATAACACAATACATACAGAAGATATCCTACCTCATTTTATTCATCCAGCCAGTCTTTTTCTGACCGAACCACGGCCGGCTTGATCCGACAAACTCGTGTCTCAAGTTAAGACATTCACGCGCACACTGTCCATAATTTCACACCCACACCATCTAAAACTTAGTGTATTATCTTCATGAAAAATATAAATTATATTTTATTACACTGTTTTTGAGAAATCACGAACAAGGATTTCATATTTCACGGTTTTCCCCTACAAGTACTACCTATTCATTATACAAACAACAAGATTATACTGCGGCGAAGACGCTAACGCGTGTACTCTTTGTAAGTCTTTCACTCGAACTCGTACGCAAACTCCGTTCTTGTAATTTAAGAATTGGTGTGGTATCTCGAAAATTCATGGACCTATCAGCGAAACAAAGGTACACCGTTAAATCTCGGAAATTCGGCACCAGAAACGGAGTGTTAACATACTGCTACATTCATGTGAATGGTTCCGTCTCATTGAGCAATTACCCACGGGAACATCACCCATTCATTAGAGTATTGTGAGGAGGCTCACTCAATGCAACTTGGTCAAGTGTTAACAGAACAGATGGCCGGTATATGAAGTCAAAAGGGAAGATTTTCATGAAGTAACACGGTTGTTTGAGCACAGGGGTGAATCATCAACAATCAGTTGATTGAAGATTGAATTCCCCTGCTAGCTTATTTCGCATGCAGCTATCGTTGTTTCCTTGGTATAATAATGACCAGCATGTATTATGCAGTGAGGACATGCTTCACCCCGCAGCTATTAATGTTGCGTTTAATAATACGAATAACAAATACATCATTATAATTGTGGATACTATGTGCCAATTTCGATGATCCTATTTCATTCAAGTAGAATCGCCTTCTAGATGATGCCTAATAGGGTATTCATGGTTTTCTCGACTGGGTTAAATTATGTTAAAATGAAAACGTCGTAAAGTTTTCCCATAGTGGAAGATATTGTGGATCATTTGCTGTGAATCTGTATTAGTTCACTATTATTTTAGGATAATGAATAACGAAAACTTACTTTTATGGCAACTTGGCATGAAATCCCCAATTTGTTATGGAAATTCAAAAAAAGTCTGCCAAGTCGACTAGGCAGTATAGCTTTCTCACTTGAATCATATGAACATGTAGAATATTAGGTAATTTCACTCAGTGGTCAGGTGGATTATCCATCCACCATTAGTGACAAAACGACTCTGGTCACATGGACTAACAGAATTAGTTGGCAAGGTCCTGTCGGTGGACAGGGTGGACAACGGTCAAACGCAACAAGGATCTTTCGTTTTCGCATGCGCAGACATATGCATTTGACACTATCCAACACCTCATTTCTATCTATCTTCCACATTTCACCGCTTTACGATGATTTGCAGTGTATTTATTGGCGCTAAAAGGATCTGACGCTTTCGCATGCACAGACAAAATTTACGGTACGATTTCAATGATTTTGATAATGGACCATCTGCGATCCAACCCGCGTGTACCCTCAAAACTTCAGCTCTCTACGACTATTTTTCGCGTAGTTAGAAGCGTTACAAGGAAATGGTTAACATTTTATATTCGCGCATGCGCAGTCGAAAGTTACAGTACATACGATTTCAATGAACTATCACAGTATTATTCCTGATCGACATTCCAAGTTTAAATTCATTTCAAAGATATATATATTATTATAAGGTAGTTATGGGCGTTCAAAGTATTTCACGTTCGCGCATGCGCAGACGAAAGTTAAAGTTCATTTTCAATGATTTTGATATGGGGCCATCTTGACCCAACCCGCACATACACTTCAAATTTCAGTCCATTTCGACAGTTACGGGCGTTACAAGGAACAGACCACAAAGACAGACGAACAGATGACGTCTGAAACGCAAAATAGAAGTGGAAATTTTCATTTTGGAGGACTTTTTTCTTTTTTTTACTCCATTACGAATACTAGGCTTCTTTCCCTACCTTCCGGTAATGAGGAAGCAAAATGAATTTTTGAAGCAGGTTTTTGGTGAAATACCTTTGTTGATGTAATTTTTCAGTCTCGATTCACCTATTGTGCTATAATTATTGTACATCAATTTTGGGCGAAATTTGGAATTTGTTTATAAAGTAGCCATTGTCCGATATTGTGTGGAAGGCTGAATGCACACACTTATTTCCAGAATCGAAGCTTATGTCCTTAATTATGTAGACACATTTTTGAGCAAGGCATCCAGCGATCTATTCACTGCACACTGAGGACAGTGCTGTGCACGGGTAATAATTATTGGCTACCTAGTTTATTACATTTGTGTGCTGTGTGATTGTGCTGAAGTGGGTTTTTGGGTGAGTGTTGTATTTTGATGCAATAAAATCCAGAATTGGTGACTGCTGTGCTCGTTCCTATAGTCATTTTAACAATATTCACGTCAATTGATCGATTTTCCAAATAATGATCGAAGCATAGCTTTGATTTGGTTCAGTAATCGTTTGGTTCGCGATTAGGTGCAGGTGTGGGAACATAACGATCAACCTTGTACAGTAACTACATTTTAGTCATTCTGTCTGGGTAAATGGCAGATGCAGAGTCAAGCTTGTTCTTTTGAATAGAGACCAATCTATTGATGACCACGATGATAATCATGCCGACAGTGAAAAGAATTCCTTCGTCTCAAGATCGAGTACCTCCATTCCTTGCGAGACTCCGCATAAACTACTTCTTTTCACCAAGTATCCAACACCTTGAATGAAGAGTCATTTTGGCGCTTCTCTAGGTGCAGATCAATGAAAACTTTTTCTCTCCCTCGAGCCCACTCGAAATCGGACAAAGCCTCAAAACGGAACGGGCTCTTTCGGCAAAAACTTCTTCCAGAAGTCCGGAGGAGAAGGAGTTGTTGTGCAAAGCCTCTCCAAAATGATGGACGAGAAACCCTAAAAGGTGGGCTTCCATAGGAGTCCACCTGGCTTTATAGTTAACTATACGAGTGCTCGGTTACCTGGACAAATCTTTAACACCTAGTTAACAACGCTACTGACGCCCTAAAGGGCCTTTCCCTTGCTCTCCTTTTTCTTCCTCCATTGACTCTTTCTTCATTCAAGGGGATTTTTTTGTCCTCGAGATGAAAAGTTGAGAATGGATCCCCGTGACAAACCACTGTTACAAAAGCCGAATCCGTTTAGAGCTGCTACAGTTATGATCAAAGAGGCAGAGTTGTTGAAGAACTTAGGCGTCATTGCCGACTTTTCATGAGGCAAAGCGCCGACGATCAGCAATAACCACTCACATATTCATACCAACATTCATCAGAATCTACGCAGCCCAGAACACCATCCAAACAGATCATCACTGGTACCCTATCAAGTACCTGACAGTAACACCGAGCTTCGAGGACCAACACAGTTAGACCCCAAATGGGACACACAAACCAAGTTTCATTAATTACCATGAACAAAATTTGCACTTTCAATGATCCTGCGTACCTTGAACAACAAACCATCAGATTTTGAGGGGGTTTTATTTTTAAATTTTGATTATTGAAAATACAAACAAAAATGCATTATTATGAATAGGTACCTAATGGAGATTATAACATTACTTAATCGTACTAATTTATTGCCAATACACTAAATCCACGGGTGTCTAAGTTTCGGATACTTATAGAGTACCTAAGGTTTAAATAATAATTTAAGCAAGGCTACAAAATTGATACGTTGCACGCTATTTGATACGTTGCTGTGACGTCGTGCCCGCCAAAGGGTAGAAAAAGCCTTTGACGGTACCGACCGGCGCGGCGGGACAGCCGCTACGCAGTCCCTCCCGGCTATCTTTATCTAATTACAACCCTTTGCCGCTCCCTTTCTGGAGAGAGGAAAAAATCCCTGGGGAAACCTACACCAGCGAGGACAATTCCCAACTGGAACTAATCCATGCAAACATCTTGAATAGGATTAGGTACCAACTACCATGATCCTCACACGGACGCGTCAACACCTTCCGCCTACGAAAACCAGGTGGCTGCTTTTCTACAATGTACGGATCCCTTTTGTATGTAACGAAAAGCGATGAGGGGTCTTCTACAAGGCTGGAATCATTTCATAACTAATACCTCACACCCGAGTCCTCCATGAATGAAAAACCTCTCGAGGAGGAGTTCGTGTCGGCTTTTTCTCCACTCTTCGAGTTTGTCAATGAGACAAATCATCGTCCCTTTGCTCATCGGTGCGTAAAATGATTCTTGTCCGCAGGTAAAAAGGCTCTAAACACCACTTAGCAACAATACCAACAGATCTGATGTATAGGAGGGACACCAGAAGGCACCGCCTTGAGCATCATCTGCTGTTAGGGAAAAGGAAAGGACATTCCGACTGATGTTTCTCTGGTCCGGCTTGTGAGGACCAGAGGCAAACTCAGGCCCTGGCTCTGGCTGTCTTTCTCAGTCGAAAAAGTGTTGTCGAATTAGGTACATCAGCATGGGACAGGAATTGTTCATTAAACAATCATCCTTCAGTATATCAGTGTCATTAGCTAGATCTGTTCACTTCTTTGGCTCAAACCATCAAAATAGTGTTGTGTATCCTCCCTTTGGCCCCATTAACCTGGGCCTTCAGATTCCACGCTACAGTTATGGAAGGGAGTGTTTTTTGAAGCGGTCGGTGTCACAGTTGGGATCAATGGAGCCACCTACAACTTATCCTCCATCTTGATCTGTTCAGATGACTTTGTGGCCTTGTCTGAGGAAGTGCTATGTTCATCAAGTAGAATATTTTTATTTCTGCTCATGGTCTGATTATTGATGCATCTGGTCACTGGCTTCACTAGATAAATTGCCACAAATCGCTGAATGTTCATTTCCATGTTAAATAAGATGAATGTCCGTACAATATGGCATAGTTTTATTGTTTTCAAGCTTCACTATTCCATGACCGTACTTTGCACTTTTCTTAGTTACCATGAACCACAATTAATGATATTTTGACCGCATGTATCATCCCCAACCAGAATCGGGCATTGAAGTTTTGGTTTATTTTCAATTATGAACCATTGGAATCGAGCATGAAAAAAAAATTATAACCCCCCTGTCAACAGGGCCTCAACGTGTATTTTCCATGAATCGTAGTTTTCCCGACCTAATGGTTCAATCTTGATCAGACTCATCTCCTTTTATTTTCTTTTTCTTTCTTTCTTCCCGGTACTTACTTAACACGTAATAAGTCTCATAATCATTGTTGGAGTAATAGTTGATGCAATTTGTTCAGTGGTCACAACTTTAATGAAAACTAAGAAATTCACGTATACAAAAACTAAAACACCCGGTGATGTTGTTTAGATATTGTAGAAGACAATATCAACACCCCCCCCCCCCCCCCTCAAAATTTGATGGTTTACGTTTCAAGGTATGTAGAATCCGAAAATGCATTAAAAATATTTCTGTCGGTCCGCCGTATACCGTACTGACCACTTTTCTTAGTTACCATGAAACAAAATTGATGAAATTCGGGTTATAGGTTCCGTTCGGGGTCTAGTTGGTCCTCGAAGCTCGACGTTACTGTCAGTCATCTCCAAGGGGTTCAAAATAGGGGTTGAAATTTGCAGAACGCCTATACCTTCTTTACGTGAATCTTTTTACGGTTTTAAATAGTTCTTGAACCTGCGAGTTTTTTAAGACCACCCGGAGCATCGTACGTCCAGCCGTTCATTCACAGTAATGCCCCGAAATTTGCACCGACAGGCATTTTCGGCAGCAGGGTGAATGAAATTGTATACATTTAACCCAAATCTCGTCACCAGGGACGCGCTAACAATCGGGAATTGGCCCGAGATAAAACCATTGCTAGGGATCACCTGATTATAATCGAGTATGAAGTCGAGCTGGTTGTTCTGTGATATTATTTCATTTGAACCCCCCACACAACCCCTGCACAACGGTTTATTATTTTGTACAGAATACCCTTCTGTTACAGATCACAACGCTCTGTATAGATAACCCGACTATACCTATAATATAAAATGTACTATTCTATGCATATTATGTAGATCGCAGACCCTCCGTAGGTTAGTACCTAACCCCGTACTCGTTACTAGGTACCTACCTAAAACACGAGTTAAATGTTGCTAAAATAATTCTTTCGATGACAAGCAGTAACTAAAACGGCAAAAAGAAACGCAAATAATGAAGTTCTGAAGGAAAATTGTTGATGTGGAGTGAATAGATGCCCCTTCTGCGTAGATCACTGTTTTCTGTGGTCAATACCTTCGTGGTCAAGTATAACGAACCGTTGTGTAATAAGTTGCCCATCAATAATACTTCAACGGTTGTTCAAGTTGCAAAAGTACCGATCAACAAAATCCAGCCCCTTCTTGGTAGATGTACCGTTGAGTAATAATTTGCCGTTGTGTAATAATTTACCCATCAACAATACTTCAACGTTTGTTCAAGTTGCAAAAGTACCGATCAACAAAATCCAGCCCCTTCTTGGTAGATGTACCGTTGAGTAATAATTTGCCGTTGTGTAATAATTTACCCATCAAAAATACTTCACCGTTTCTTCAAGTTGCAAAAGTACCGATCAACAAAATCCAGCCCCTTCTTGGTAGATGAGCCGTTGTGTAACAATTTACCGTTGTGAAATAATTTACCGTTATGTAATAATTTACCGTTGTGTAATAATTTGCCGATAACAAACAGTAACTAAAATGGCGAAAAGAAACGCACATAATGAAGTTCTGAAGGGAAATTGTTGATGAGGAGTGAAAAAAGTTGCAAACGTACCTACCAACAAACTCCAGCCCCTTCTACGTAGATGGTAAAATGAACCGTTGTGTAATAATTTACCCTTGAGTAATGATTTACCACTGTGTAGTAATAATTTACCCATCAGTAATACTTCAACGTTTGTTCAAGTTTCACTACCTATCAACAAACTCCAAAAGAGCCATCATTTTTCGAATGAAATAATATCACAGAACAACCAACTCGACTTCATACTCTGTGATTATTATAATCAGGTGATCCCTAGCAATGATTTTATCTCGGGCCAATTCCCGATTGTTAGCGCGTCCCTGGTGACGAGGTTTGGGCTAAATGTATACAATTGCATTCACCCTGCTGCCGAAAATGCCTGTCGGTGCAAATTTCGGGGCCTTACTGTGAACGAACGGCTGGACGTACGATGCTCCGGGTGGTCTTAAAAAACTCGTAAGTTCAAGAACTAGTTAAAACCGTAAAAAGATTCACATAAAAAAAATATAGGCGTTCTGAAAATTTCAACCCCTATTTTGAACCCCTTAGATGACTGACAGTAACGTCGAGCTTCGAGGACCGACTAGACCCCAAACGGAACCTATTACCCGAATTTTATCAATTTTGTTTCATGGTAACTAAGAAAAGTGGTCAGTACGGCATAAGGCGGACAGACAGAAATATTTTTAATGTATTTTCGGATTCTACGTACCTTGAAACGTAAACCATCAAATTTTGGGGGGGTTAGCATTTTTTTTTTTTTTTTTTTTTTTTTTTTTTCATGCTCGATTCCAATGGTTCATTATTGACTATAATATTCCAAAACGATGGCTCTTTTGGAGTTTATTGATAGGTAGTGAAACTTGAACAAACGTTGAAGTATTATTGATGAGTAAATTATTATTACACAATGGTAAATCATTACTCAACGGTAAATTATTACACAAGGGTTCATTATACCATCTACGTAGAAGGGGCTGGAGTTTGTTTGTAGGTACGTTTCCAACTTTTTTCACTCCTCATCAACAATTTCCCTTCAGAACTCAATTATGTGCGAACTAAATCAATCGCGAAGAAATCATGGAAACACAAAGAAAAACGGAGTTATTGAAAAAATAGTCTATTTCCACTAATACATCCATATTAGTGGAAATAGACTATTTTTTCAATAACTCCGTTTTTCTTTTCATTATGTGCGTTTCTTTTTGCCATTTTAGGTACTGTTTGTCATCGGCAGAATTATTTTAGCATCATTTAACTCGTGATTTAGGTAGGTTCCTAGCAACGAGTACGGGGTTAGGTACTAACCTACTGAGGGTGTGCGATCTATATCATCTATGGTAAATTATTACACAACGGCAAATTATTACGCAATGGTAAATTATTACACAACGGTAAATTATTACACAACGGTTCATCTACTAGAAGGGGCTGGATTTTGTTGATAGGTAATTTGCAACTTGAACAACCGTTGAAGTATAATTGATGGGCAAATTATTACACAACGGTTCATTATGGTATCTTCGTAGAAGGGGGCACCTTTACAGGTAAATTACTACACAACGGTTTAGATGTGTAATAATTCCAACAACGGATTATGAACTCGAGGAGTTTGTTGAACGGTAGTGAAACTGGAACGAACGTTGAATTATTATTTGGGGTAAATTATTGCACAATGTAAATTATTACACAACGGTAAGTTATTATACAACGGTTCACTATACCATCTACGTAGAATGGGCTGGAGTTTGTTGGTAGGTACGTTTGCAACTTTTTTACTCCCCAACAGTTTCCCTTCAGAACTTCATTATTTGCGTTTCTTTTTGCCATTTTAGTTACTGTTTGTCATAGAAACAATTATTTCAGGAACATTTATCACGTGATTTAGGTAGGTACCTAGTAACGAGTACGGGGTTTGGTACTAACCTACGTAGGGTCTGCGATCTACTTAATATGTACATAATAGTACATATTATATTATATAGAAGGGTTATCTATACAGAGAGCTGTGATCTGCCCAAAATAATGAAGCGTTGTGCAGGGATTTGCAGCGTTTTGTAAATAGGTATCTACCTACCCAGGTAATATTTAATTTGGTGATTGAAATTTAGTAAAACTACGAGAATGTAGGTTCCAAGAATTTCGTCGACGTTCCAATTTTGGAGCACTGCCATTTTGGCGATAAAACCAGGTTCACACTGGTAGGGCAGGCAGGTAGGTACCTACATTTTAAAGTTCTACCAGTAAGCGGCACTCATTCTGGCATGTCCGCCAATACATTTGCTACAGTTGCTATATTTTGCAGCTTAATTGCTTTAAAAAAGTGTACTTGGTAACCTAGTGAAAGTGTAACTAACACTTTATTGACGACCAAAGTCGTTCACCATACATTATTGGGTATTTATAATATTAAGGAGAAAAACCTGTCCATCTACCTACCTCCTACCTATTCTAAGCTTCCATGTTGAAGGTGTTCACCGTGTGAAGATATGGCCGAAATCCTCTCATTCAAGATGTTTACAGGGATTAATATTTCACCCTCGCAGCTGCCTCTTGTGTATGCTCCCCCTGAAAACCCTTTACGAAGGCCCAGGATGAGACGGTAAGTCCATGACGGAGTGGGAAGGGGTAATTAAATAATGATAGCCTTGAGGTTGGCTCCACCACTCGGCTTGACGCGCAAAAGTCCGTTTTCTCTGCTCACCTCTCTCACCCCAAAGGCAATTACTGAATCATTAAATTATTTCCCAAAGGAATCATGAAAGTCCATTTGAAGAGCAAAAGGCGTGTAATTTTTAAAGTTTCTTCTTCATGAAGAAATAATGTGACACGTTCAAATACGTAAGTAAATCGTACATCGTTTGGTTGGTCGTAATAATGTCACGGTGGATGACTGGGAGGAAGGATGACTAGGTACCTACCTGTTTGGTTGGGATTTATCCAGAAAATTCAGTGTGCTGACCATATATTTTTTATTCTGAACGTTTCGAGTACAAAATCGAGACCCATCATTAGTACATCATACATCATCATCATAACCAGCAACAACAAAATAAATTACCGATAAATGAAAGGTCTAGAAAGGCAAACCCACTCAGAGTCCAGTCATGCAGCATGACCAGACGAGCAAAGTACCAAAGTAGCAACTGTAAGCAATTTTTGTACCAATTATAAACAATTTATGACACAAAAACTCAAATTTAACCCACTTCTAAATTTTTTTTTGGAAATTTTTTCTTGTTACTGAAATAGATTTAATGAAATTTTCTGTCTCGAATCATCATTCTACACCACCTATGGTTATAATATAGGAAAGTATAAATGTTGGAGATTTTTAGCATTAGCATTAGCAAAAATGTTTTACTACTGAATAATAAATAGTTGTGTAATAATTTGCATTTTTTGTCTCAAGCCACCTTTCTAGAACACCTTTGGAGATTTTTACCAGTTTAGTGATTTTAGTCATTATTCCGTATTTTGACACCCTTCCCGCCACCTCACTCACAATAAAAATACCAAATTTTACCCCGATTTTTTTCTTGGCTGGCAGATTTTAAAAAAATCATATCTCGGTAAAAAGGTTAGTAAATATTGCAAACAGTATATTTGATTGATTTTTAGATAAGTAGTATATTTTTGTGAGTTTATACTTGTTGCATTTTCCCCTGCTCGCTAGAGTGTTATGGCGGTGTTGGATGTGCAAGATAATCCTGCTTGTCTGGAATTGTCGAGTATCTGTGGGTCACATGGGTGAATAAGCTTAGCTACAAAATCACTAAGCCATCGCTCCTTCGGATTCCTTCTAACCAGACATTCGTCGTCGCATGCCAACAAGAAACCGCCACATATCTACTTGACGAAACTGGCTTGAGGTCAACAGTAGGCTAACCCCACCTCTTCGTACAAGCATAAACAACCTAACCCAATCAATTATCAGAATGATCGAAAATGAAGGAATATCAACAGTTTATACTTAGATTGTAAGTGTGAAGTTTGTAAACTCCCTTTTGTTCCCCAAGTGAAGTAAAAACCTCCAAGTAATGCAATTTAACCAGCTTAGCAATGGAAGCGTTGGAGGTTAATATGAGTAGGAACTTATGTAAGCGAAAAAACCAACATGTGTTCCAGATCTTATATTGTAAAGGATGACTTTAGTTTTACGAATAAAAATCTGACGTGATACAAAGTTAATAAATGTGATGCAGCAAATCAGAATGCAATTTTTCAATAAAGAAGGGCGCTGAAGATGAGCATTCAAAAAAAATCTACAACCTTACAATATGCTATACTTTATATTTACACAATATTTACATTTTTATGTCGACGTCGAACGATGTATTTGATAATTACCTAGCATTTACGATTTCCAGTAGGTATAAAAGATTTTAAGTGAATTTCACATTCCATCTACGGTTTCACAACACCCTAAGAATTGTAAACCAAAACAACTCAAAATATATACACTCATTATATATATAAAGAATACTTGGGGATACGAATTACTGTAGAACTCTGGTTGAATCCGGTTCGCGCTCTAGAAGCGTAAATGAGGCTTGAATTTCATCATGTGTCTGAAAAAATTCAAATTCATTTCAAAATTTTTTTTTTACAAAAAATATTAATTACTCGGTTTATGTGAAGCAATTCGAGCATTGAGGAGTTCAGCTCCATTATTTAATCTATATTTTTTATATTCTAAAATTATCAGAGCTAGGTGGGAAATGAATTTGACCCATTATACACCATATTATATAGTATTATGAAATAAAGGTACATATTATTATTATCAGGCATAACAAGTATGTAGGTAGCAAGGCATCCAATCCAAAGGAATCTCCAAACCAGCTGGATACAACGCTGTGTTTGATCGAATCCTGCTAGATCCAACCCCCTCTAAAAAGGACAATCACACGTACACTTATTTAAACCAAATTCAAATTCCACATTTCACAATTCAAGGTTTCTATACCTTGAACCAAATCATCAATCCAAGTTAATATCAGGATGAAAATGCTGAATTTTCATATTGTACACATTGAATGTTAGGTTTTTTTTGCAAATTCTGCTGTGAATATATCTATTTTCTGAATTCCCTGAACATGGATTTTACAAAGTAAGACTTGCAGATGCTTTTTCAGCAATGAACAGTTTCTCTATTCCCAACCTCCTGACTTTTGTAGAGGTGAGTGGTGAGAGGAAGAGGATTCACATCGTTCAAAACTGTGGTTCATCGGGCATGCTGCATTTCCCCGTATATATTTTGGGGTGCTGGATTCAGAACCAGCTTGAATGTGAACAAAGCGCTGGATTTTGCTGGGTTTGGATGCCTTAGTCACTTACTTACTTCAAAAATTAAAATGGCAAATTGCAAGTTGGTAATGTAAAGAACGTACTTATCCAACTTTTCCCAGAATATCATAAGAGCAGCTCTGTCTAAATGCCGTTTTGTACGCGAGAGCTGAATCACGCAAACGGCCCATCTCGCGACGTTGTTGTCCAATTTCATTTCGTCGTATTTGAGATGGAAGGCAGATACTGGAAAGTAATAGATCGATCGCATTATAACACTTTATTTGAACCATCTATCAACCATAATAATTAAAGCAGTGGGTTTACAGTATAGTTTTATTCACTTGTACTTAATTTATTGTACGCGTGGGGAGTATTGCGTGAATACTATGATAATGTATTGTTTATGTCGTGAGTCCCTCCCGGGAACACTCCTATCATATTAAGTTCTCACCAATATTCAAACGCCAAACTAAAAGCTCCGTAAATAAAGACATGAGTGGGGACAGGCGACAGAACCCAGGGTTACTCAACCTGGGGCCCCACTACCAGCTTCCAGCAAGGAGCTGGAGGGAGAGGCCCCCAAGTACTATATAACCCCGGATCCTGGCGCTCAAGCTTCATTCGACACTTCCTCTAACCAGCTCTCTCTTCTCTCTCTTACCTTACCTCCCAGATGATCGGTTGAATACAGCCGCCTGGGAATTTCACCTCCTCTCTCCTCTCTCCTCCTTCCCCCCTTGTCTAGATGATCGGTTGAATACAGCCGCCTAGACAAGGGACCTCTCCTTTCCTCTCCTTCACCTAGATGAACGGTTGACTACAGCCGCCTAGGTGAAATTCCCTCATCCACCTCTCTCTCCTCCAAAGTCGTAGATGTTCGGTTGATTACAGCCGCCTGCGACTTTTCCTCACCTTCCTTCCACACCACCTCTCTCTCCTCCAAAAGTCGTAGATGTTCGGTTGACTACAGCCGCCTGCGACTTTTCCTCCTTTTCTATCCTCTACCTAAATTCACTCACTCACCTTCCTTCCACGCCACCGTGATGAGAATTTTAAATTCATCACAGTGGTGAACCCGACGTTCACTCAACCTTCTTCCTTCCCACCTTCCCACCTCATGTGTCGCCCCAGTCAAACAGTTCGGTGTCCCGCATTTTAAATCAATTTAAAATTCACAAAGTTCAGTAATTTTTGCAATTTTGGCCCACCCTCAACCGCACGGAGATCAACTCTCAACATTCAACTCCAACGCTCAACTCAACCACCGCTCCCGCCGATATTGCAAATTTCAAAATTCAAAACCACGCCAAATTTTTGAATTTTAATTACAGAAATGGACCCGAACTCCCCGACGCCGCCGCTCCTGCGACCAGCCACACTGCAGCCGCCCGCCGCTGCGACATCCGACGCATCGGCCGACAACCCTTTCTCCACGCTCTCCCCGCCCACCTCTGCGTCACCAGACGCCACCGCCGCCGCCGCTACAGCCGCTGCCGCCGCCAACGTCATGACGGCGTCCGCTGCGTTCCCTCTGTCGCTGCCCCCCTTCTACACGCACGACCCGGCGCTCTGGTTTTTTCAAGTTGACGCAGCGTTTTCGGCCGCCAACATCCGCAGCCAGAAAACTCGCTATTCCCGAATAATCTCGTTACTGCCCTACGAGATCCTGCTGCAGACCTCTGACATCTCCCCCGACGCCGCCGCTGCGTACGACGACCTCCGCGGCCGCCTCATCAGCACCTACCAGCCGTCGAAGATCGCCCGAGTCGCCGCCCTCTCCCAACCTCAACACCTCGGCGACCAGAAGCCCTCCCACCTCTACCGACGGCTGCGACACCAGCTGCAGGGTATTATGACCGCCGACATCGCCCGCACGTTCTGGTTACGTGCCCTTCCCCACCCCGTCCAGATGGCCCTAGCCAGCCATCTCGACGGCCCCGACGAACCCCTCCTACGGCTCGCAGACACTCTACACGACTTGGCCGCTGCGGCCACCGTCGGTGAGGTGCGCACACCGCACCACCCCCCGCCGTTCCGGGACCGCACACAATCCCGGGACCGCGGCCGCACACCCTCCCTCAACGAACGTCGAGCCCCGTCGGCGGATCGCCGACGCGACTCGTCCGCCGACCACCGCAGCCGGCGCTCACCCGAGCGCCGCAACGCATCCCCTCCCCGCCAACGCAGAGGACGGTCCCCAGCAGCATCCAAACCGGGCCGCCCCACCCCAACCAACTACCTCCCTGCGGACCCCCCCCCACCGTTGTTTCTATCATGTAAACTTCGGTGGGGAGGCCCGCAAGTGCCAACCCCCCTGCTCCTTCGCCCCTAAGCAGGGAAACGCAGCCGCCCGCCGGTAAATCCGGCGGGCCCCCCTCCTCGCCAACACGGGGGGGACCATGCACTTACCCCCCCCGCCCGCATTCACACAACCACCACCACCAAGCCTCGCTACCCCTCCTACGCCGCCGCCACGGCTGCCAACCTTCCGGCCGCGCCTGCAGCGCCGCCGAAAAATCCACCCCACCACAAACGAAACAACCCCTCCACGCCCGCCACCAGGGCAACCAACACTCCGGCCGCCACTCACGCCGCCGCATCCGCTTCCCCACCACGAAACGTCACCTCCCCGCCCGCCAACAGGGCAGACACCCTCCCGGCCGCCACTCACGCCGCCGCACCCGTTCCCCCACCACGGAACGTAACCTCCCCGCCCGCCTCCAGGGCACAACCCCCTCCAGCCACCACCCAACCCGGGGAGAAGCCGAAACCTACCCCTCCCAAGCCGGCCAAACCTCCCAACAACCCACCCCGCGTCTCCTTCGCGGAGGACCTGCCACCACCATCACACATCCCTACCTCCACCATCAAACAGAACGCCCTACCGACCCACCAGCGACTTTTCCTGCGCTGCGGGAAAACTAATGTCCCTTTCCTGGTGGACACGGGGGCGGCGCTGTCCATCTTCCCTAACAACATCCTCCGTCGTCAGGCGCGCTGCTACCGGCAGCTTCTCTACGCCGCCAACGGTACCACCATCCCCTCGTACGGGACGTACCGCTCCTCAGTTCACATGAGCGGGCTCGCGTACGAGTGGGAGTTTACCGTGGCGGACGTGGAGAAGGCGATCCTGGGGGCCGATTTTCTAGCCTATTTCGGTCTCCAGGTCGACGTCCGAAACGCGCGCCTGATCGACCCCGCCACCAAAAAACCCATACCCGGCTTCATCCACGCAATCAACCACCCCCCCACACAGTTCGAACGCCTCCTCCTCAACTACCGTCCCCAGCGCCGCCCCTCTGCACACATCTCCACTGTCCAGCACCACATCGAGACCACAGGACCACCCATCACCGCCAAAGCCCGCCGCCTACACCCCCTGCAGTTGTCGAAGACCCGCCAACACTTCGACAAACTCATCGCCGACGGTATCATACGCCCCTCAAAATCCCCTTGGGCTTCTCCACTCCACATCGTACAGAAGCCCAATGGGGATATCCGCCCCTGCGGGGACTACCGTCGGCTCAACTCGAAAACTACACCAGACCTCTATAATGTCCCCCACCTGCGTGACTTTTCGTCACATCTCCATGGCGCCACTATCTTTTCCACCCTTGATATTTCGCGAGCGTTCCACCACATCAACATCCACCCCCCCGACGTCCCGAAAACCGCTATAATTACCCCGTTCGGGTTGTTCGAATATGTGAAGATGGGCTTCGGATTACGGAACGCCGCGCAAACTTGGCAGCGCTATATGGATAGTATCTTGCGAGGCCTGCCTTTCGTATTTTGTTTTCTCGACGATATACTGATCGCCTCCAAGACCCCCGAAGAACACCTCGACCACCTACAGCAAGTCCTCAACATCTTCTCCACCGAAGGTCTCCTGGTCAACACAGACAAATGTGTCCTCGGCCAACCCTCCGTCCGCTGCCTCGGCCACCAAGTATCCTCGGACGGCATCACACCCCTCCCCGACAAGGTCCACGCAATTCTTGACTTCCCAGAACCCCGCACGGTCACCGAGCTCCGCCGCTTCCTGGGTATGTTAAATTTTTACCGTAGACACATAAAACACGCCGCCCAACATCAACAACCACTCGTACACGCCATTCCCCAACCCTCCAAAAAAAATGATAACCGCCCCATCACCTGGACCCCCCAACTTTCCGCCGCGTTCAAAATTTGTAAACAGGACCTAGTAGACGCCGCTCTATTGGCCCACCCCGACCCTCACGCTCCCCTCTCCATCACTACCGATGCGTCCGATTGGGCCATCGGGGCAGTGCTCCAACAGCACACCGGCGCCACCCCCCAACCCATTGGCTTCTTTTCTAAAACCTTATCCCCCACCCAGAAAAACTATTCAACTTTCGACAGGGAACTCCTCGCCATCCACGAAGCCATAAAACACTTTCGTGACTTCGTGGAGGGCAGGCAGTTCTCTGTCATTACAGACCACAAGCCCCTGACCCACGCCCTCCTTCAAAATCGTAAGTCCGCCTCCCCGCGTCGCCTCCGGCAGCTCGAGTTTATCGGGCAATTCACGTCCGATATTCGATATCTGCCGGGGGCCGACAACTGCGTGGCGGACGCACTATCCCGACCCACCCCTACCCCGGCGCCGGTGGCGGAGTTGCTGCCATTCCCCTCTCCTCAATCCATCAAATCCAAACAAAACCCCACCTCCGACCCTGCCCTTTCCAACCTCATTTCCGCATCCAAGTTGGAACAACTGCCTCCCCTCGACCTCTGGTGTGACGTAACGGCCGACTCACCGCGCCCTTACGTCCCACCGGAGTTGAGGAGGCAGTTGTTCCTCCACTATCATTCCCTCCATCATCCCGGCATTCGGGCGAGCCGGGACCTCATCAAGACGCGGTACTTCTGGCCCCATATAAATACAGATATTCGTAACTGGGTTCTCGGGTGCCAGAAGTGCCAGCGTTTCAAAGTCTCGGCCCACCCGCATGTACCTCCTCAACCAATCCCCGACTCCCTCCCGTGGGAGCATGTACATTTGGACTTAGTGGGCCCCCTTCCCCCATCCGAGGGGAAGAAATACTGCCTCACGATGATCAATCGTGCCACCAACTGGGTGGAGTGCATCCCCCTCTCCTCCATCACCGCGGACACCGTCGCAACGGCTTTCCTCTCTCAATGGGTCAGCCGTTACGGTTGTCCGCGAACAGTCACGGTCGATCAAGGGAGGCAGTTTGAATCGGCCCACTTCTCCGATTTACTACGCTCCCTCGGGATCCAAAAGATCCACACCACCCCGTACCATCCCCAATCCAACGGGAAAATAGAGCGGTGGCACTCGGTCCTGAAACAGGCCATTTCTACTTCAACAAATTCCCCTTCCTGGACTAAATCCCTTCCCTACATTTTGCTCAGCCTTCGAACATCCGCCCGTCCATCAGACCAAACTAGCCCCGCGCAAAATGCATTTAAAGACCCACTACGTTTACCGGCCGATATTTTCACTCCACGCCACACACCGTCAATTAACAGGGAACCACTACACTCAACAACACCGACAAACGACACCACTTATCCCAAACGATTTTTCACCACAACACACATGTACCTGAAAGAGCCCGGCATCCATAAAACTTTCCAACCACTTTACGCCGGGCCCTTTCAAGTCATCCGCACAACACACACCACCGCGACCCTGTTAATTGACGGCAAACCACATACAGTCCCGTTAGCCAGGTGTAAACCCGCACCTGTGCTAACCCAACCCACAAACTCTATCAGTCTCCCACCGTCCGTTCGCAATGTCGCACCTCTTCCCATCGCACCAGTCACCTCCGTCGCCGTTTCCGGATTTCGATTCGGATCCGGAAATGGCGGCAATTCTCCGGGACGTTTTCGTCCCGGACCCGCTCTCCCCCCTACCCCCTTCGCCCGGGCCGACTTCACCGCTTCTTTTCGTCCCGCCACGGATCACCGGACTACCTCCCCGGCCCCGGCGATGGAAGTACCCCCAGTGGAAAATACTGCGCGAATTTCGCACGGCGCAGGCCACGGGGGTACACCCTCCCTACTCCCCCACAGATCCCCTAATGTCCGCCATCCTCCGCGAGTTCCACCTCGCGGAACTCATGCCCCCACCGCCCCCCGTTCAAATTTCCTTGCCCCCGATAAATTTCAAACCCCCGCCCCCCGTTCAAATCACCAACCCCCCCGAAATTGTAACCCCACCAAATTTACCGCCCCCCCCATTTTCGATTTTCGACCCCCCCGTATCAACTTCACCCCCTCCAACACCCCCTCCCCCCCCTCCATCGCCGGGGATATCCACAATAGTCTCCGCCGGGACGAAACGGCCCGGGCGGCGAAACGGACGGAGGGAGCGTCCCCATGTTCCCCTCGTCCCGGCGGCCAAACCCCCCGCCCCGCTATGAGCAATCACGGCGGGGCCTTGAGATTCCGGGACAGTGCAAGTGTTTTTTTCATCCACTCGCACTGTACCGGAACTCGGAGCTCCGCCGTGCCCGCCTCGCCACGAGCTCGGAGCAGCCGCCGCCCCCACACAACATACTCACACACACACACACACAAACACTCGCCACACCACACCCAGGAACCGGCGGATCCTCGCAACCGCCTCCCACAAAGCGACCGAAAATTTGTACACACCTCTGTACTATCTGTATATACTAATTCGTCTGTAAATACTGTAAATATTCACCCGTCATCTGTACATACTCCATCTCATTGTAAATATTGTTCATCTCATTGTAAATATTGTTCATCTACCTCATCTCTCCCTTGCCGATCACTTCCCTAAACGCCAATGTTTAGGGATCATGACCACTGCACTGTACATACTCTCGCCTTCTCATCCTACTTATTCTACCTTATGTTACTACTTATCATCTACTTATTATCTACTACCTTATGTTACTTACTTATCATCTACTACCATGTTACCTGCCTTATGTACCACCTACTCACTTATCATCTAACATGTTACTACTTATCTACTATGTTACTTATCTACCATATTACTAGTTTTTAAGCACCGCCTTCAGCTCAACCTCTGTTTGCATCGGCCCTCAGCCCCTGTCTCTTTGCGCCTTCCGCGCCTCCTCTTGTTTGCCGTAGCCCTCAGCTCCTGTCATTTTTGCGCCTTCAGCGACCACCTCTTGTTTGCCGTAGCCCTCAGCTCCTGTCATCTTGCGCCTTCAGCACCAATATTGGTTCAAACTGGGGGGACCTCTGTCGTGAGTCCCTCCCGGGAACACTCCTATCATATTAAGTTCTCACCAATATTCAAACGCCAAACTAAAAGCTCCGTAAATAAAGACATGAGTGGGGACAGGCGACAGAACCCAGGGTTACTCAACCTGGGGCCCCACTACCAGCTCCCAGCAAGGAGCTGGAGGGAGAGGCCCCCAAGTACTATATAACCCCGGATCCTGGCGCTCAAGCTTCATTCGACACTTCCTCTAACCAGCTCTCTCTTCTCTCTCTTACCTTACCTCCCAGATGATCGGTTGAATACAGCCGCCTGGGAATTTCACCTCCTCTCTCCTCTCTCCTCCTTCCCCCCTTGTCTAGATGATCGGTTGAATACAGCCGCCTAGACAAGGGACCTCTCCTTTCCTCTCCTTCACCTAGATGAACGGTTGACTACAGCCGCCTAGGTGAAATTCCCTCATCCACCTCTCTCTCCTCCAAAGTCGTAGATGTTCGGTTGATTACAGCCGCCTGCGACTTTTCCTCACCTTCCTTCCACACCACCTCTCTCTCCTCCAAAAGTCGTAGATGTTCGGTTGACTACAGCCGCCTGCGACTTTTCCTCCTTTTCTATCCTCTACCTAAATTCACTCACTCACCTTCCTTCCACGCCACCGTGATGAGAATTTTAAATTCATCACAGTTTAGTATTTTTATTTAATTTTATGACAGATGAGTTGTCCAAAAAGATACAAAACGGTGGGATCAGCTGAATAGTTGAAGATTCAACCATGAAGCACATCAAGGGCCAAGAAGGGGTACTTAGGTAGGGCAATACCTAATGCCTTGGGACGTATGGACCAATAAGAGGAGAAAATCTGCGCAGTATGCCAGGGTGGATGATGGCACTAATCCATGTGTCTCATTTTATTTCTCATCGTGCACCCTGATTACGCACTGACTGTCCCTGTCAGTCTGTCAATTTTCGCTCTCGCCATATCGAACAACATTCCGCCCAAGTAAGCAAAAAAATAAAATTAAATAAATAAATGTAAATAAAATTAAGCTAAAAGCGTACCTACTCTCAATTATTTTCTGCTCAATTTGTAACTCAGTTCCAAGGTTCTGATGTGCTCTTCAGATTTCTTGCAACAGTGAATTGAATTGGTTTTAATTCATACACCGGTCAACTGGTACAGCAAACTGACTATTCAAAATCAGTCGTGAAGAAAAGCTACGGTTAGGTTGTAGGAAACGTTCATTAGAAACGCGTAAACATGACGTGACTATCTTAGTTAATAAACAGGAACATAAGACACATAGATATTCCCCAACCAACTATACATCATGGATACTACTCAACGGACTCATGGATTACATCTGCCGAGTATCCACCAGTGAAGGCAGCCAGTGACTTCATCAGTTCTTTGCGAATTTAAAAAATAAAATGACTACAAACGTCTGGTGCAATCCCAAAATAGGTACCCAGCCCAAAAACATACTGAACATTAAAACTTCCTCATCAGACTGTTTACCACTGGAATAATCAGGCAATAGGCAGAGGTATGACTGGACAATGCTCGTACTCACTTTTGGAAAATATCTCGACAGGGTTTCCATTGAAGGGCCAGCCTTTGAACTGCCAGGCGGGACCCATGACGAAAACGGCTACGACGCGGTCCCAATCAGTTGGGCTGAGTTTCTGGGGGTTGTCGATTACTCGGTAGGGAACTGTAGTGTTGCCATCTTTCCGTCGCTGGAGTAATACCTCATTACCCCTCTTTTCTCCGGCCTGCCTCTTCTCTTCGGTACTCACGTACCTGTGAAACGAACACATACATGTAGGTATATGAACAGTATGCAACCGATGACAGGTTCGTTCCAGTCGCAGGGTGGTCGTTTCCAATTCGCGTTCAACTCAACGGTATGCCAACTTCATATCATGATCGAAGTATGCCCAAAAAGCAGCAAGTATTAAGTGAATGCAAGTCGAATATTAGAGCAGCACCTCACTGCAAGAATCAAGATCAATACTGATTGTTATACATAATCACCAAAAGCCTAATTCCAAGTCTTGGAATCGGTACATTCGTCAACATCCTAAATAGGCCACGGACACCTCATCTCTGTCTGTTTTTAATGAGAGCGGTGTTGTGTAAATTGGATGACTTCTCCCTGGACTTGGATCTTTTCCCAACGGGAAAAATTTAGGAGATAAGACCTATAAGAGGATTTTTGAGGAATTTCGGTTATTGAGTCAGGGGGATCTGAGAGAAAAATGAAAATGGGCAATTTTCGTGGGCTACAAATTCTCCTTTTTTGGTCAAATTCTGTTTAATAACGAAAATTAACACTTATCGACCACATAACGAGGTTTTTATGTCAGAAAGTCTAGGCAGAAAACGAGAGTGAAATTTGGATTTCTGAGTTCCAGATAGAAATATGAATCAGGTAAATTGCGGAACTGCAAATTTATAAATAAATTTAAAAAACACGTCCTCAAAATTAGACGATTGGGGGGGGGGGGGGGGGGGGGCGCACGAAGGTCACGGCAAAGGTTCTTGAAGGTTGCCACTAAGGTTTGCCAAATCATTTCTACTCCAGGGACATTTCTAATGCTGGGACATTTCTAATACTGGACATTGAGAACCTTCGCCACAGTAGCTTCCCTCCGCCTCCTAGGGCCAACAGTCAATCACATGTCGATAGACCTGACACGTCATTTTTACTTTCAATCAACCCCGTTTAAAAGCTAGGTACCGCTTATTTTTGCTTCAAAATACCATTTTTCCAAGAGTTCTGAATCCTTTTTTTTCAATTTGACGAAAATTCGCTGTTGGGGAGTACCTACTTGGGGTTTTTGTTCAAATATTATTGGTTTGTTTGTATTCAAGTACCTATCTACTATTATCAGGTTAGAATGAATAATGTCGCAGACTAACCTCAAATCTTGAAGAATCTCCTTAGCGTTGTACATAGTAATGAGGGAAGTGGTAGCAGATGGGATGATGATAATGGGCGTTCGAGACGTACGTTTGCTAGGCTGCACGCCTGAATTGAGTCGAGCCTGAAAATGAATAAGTTATATTTTGATAGTATTTTCTATCACTTATATGGAAAATTTAAAATGGTTCAGGAACATGAGTTCTTGAACCTCTGGTTGGCTTACAAATCCTTAATCTTGCCTAGCCACTTTAAACTTGGTCTAGATCAGTGGTTCTCAACCTTTTTAAACCTGCCGCCCCCTTTAGGAGTTGAATATTTTTCAACGCCCACCTAATGTGAAAATCCTTAAGTTTGGGTATTTGTTATGAATGTAATACACACAGCTGTGTGTGGGATTGTTGTGGTTCAGAGCTCATTTCTTAAAATGAGGTTCAGTGCTAGTGAGATGAAGGCGCAAGTCTCATGTACCTTATGTCGATTTCTTTTAGCATGGACCTACCGGCCAAAAAACGTCACGTCATGAAATAGCGACCCAAAAAACGTTACTGAAGTGACCTATCAACTGTTTCTAATTTCTCTCGCGACGTTCTTCCTTTTCACCGTCGTTGCTCCGTTGGTCCCAGACATTCCGTGGAAATTTCGAAGATGTATAAAAATGGGTTGTTAAAGGGAGGTTCCGACACAACTTTCGACCAGTACGGTTGTGAATTTTCTGTCATTTCCCGGAAAACGCACGGGTACAAATGGATTCTAACAAAAGGAACTCACCTCCCATTTAGGACCCCCTAGAACAGGATGCAAAAATCTCCATCAAAATCGGTCCAGTCGTTTAGAAATTGGGCACAACTGACCTTCTATCGTCTCATCGAACCTTGAATCGTCGCATTATCGGTATTTTGAGCAAGAGCTCGTACACACCATGTTTCATAGTTACATTCGAACGAACTAAATCAGTCGCGGCGGAATCGTGGAAACCAATTTCAAAGAATGAAAACGGAGTTATTGAAAGTGTGTATGTTTCCACTAATACACGAAAAATACGCCGGTTTCCAGCTATACCGGCTTCGTAATAACTAATAACAACAACAGTAACAATATTAGTTATTGTTTGATACTGACGATGGTTTGACGGTGTTACTAGAGATGGACAAGCAAAGTTTAGCAACTCACCTGTGCGCTGCTCATGATGGGAGTGGGTTGAGTTTGCGAGGGCTGTTGTGAAGGAGCCGGATTTGTTGGTTTCTTAGGCTGATTTCCCTCAGTCACGGATTTGAGGGTCATGCCGTGATACGTACCCATGGTATCGATCTTGAATCCCTCAGTTTCTGGAAAATTATCGACAGAATAGCATTTAACGTGTAGGCAAGTACTTCACCATAGATTTGGGTTTCCTTTTTTCCGCCAAGAAAATAAGGGGTTTTTTTGGCGGCATTTCGGAATGATTGCATTGCACTATCAAAGCCCTAAATCAAAATTTAAGACGAGAGTAAGTCTGAATGCTATATGAAGATGAATAGCTATAATTCTACGATGTATTAAATTCAAAACTTTATGTAGATATACAATACATTCAATGTTATAGCTGGTAGCTGCCCAGCCATTTAGTTGTAATATACGACGGAAACTCAGGAAATCAGTACGACTGAAGATAACATCATTATAAAGTAAGGTTTCCTTTCTCAAATTTCAACAGTGAAGTTATCTGGGGAATTTAAATCAACGTAGTCTGTAATTTACACGGTTTACAGTTCTCTATTAGATGAGAATACAACCTGTTATATTAAGGAACACACGGTTGAACAGGCAGGATTCAGAATGCATAGGCGTCCCACTGAACTGATTAATACACTCCGTATAATTCTGGAACAAAGTGCTGAATGGCAAAGCCCCCTCCCTATATGCCCTTTCCATTGACTTCCAGAAGGCGTTTGACTCGATCAAACGGGAAGCAATGTGGAAAACTCTCCAGCTATACGGAATTCCTGAAGATCCTCCGCCTCATACAGGGCATTTAGTATGGCTACACCTGCCGGGTGATCCACAACGGACACTCTCTTCTCCTGTCTCAATCAGCAAAGGATGTCGGTAAGAATATCTCTCCCACCCTCTCCTTTTTTAGTTCTGGACCTACTTACAAGGAAGGCTCTCTGACGAAGGAATGGGGTCTAAGCAGATGAGGATACGCAGTTCAAACTAGGACAAGCCAACCAGTATTCCTCCGTGGCTGGTGTGAAGAGTAATGCCAAGAAGATTAAAGAAATTAGGATGAAAGTCGCCAGATGCGAAGCCCTGGAGGTGGACAGCCAAGTTGTTGAATGGGTAAATGCTTTCGGGAGCAACGCTGACACTTGGAGTGGTGCTGATAATGATATTCAGAACAGAATTAGAAAGGCAAACGGCGCGTTTGTTCAGCTTTATGTTTAATACACACGTAAAATCGGTCCTCCTATTTGGATGCTTCACCTGGAAGTTGAAAAGTCAAAAAATTTTGATCAGGAAGCTCCAGGTCTTTGCAAACCGCTGTCTGAGGTGAATCCTTTGGATTTGGTGGCCAGACGTGATCTCCAATGACGAATCACCACGGAGAACCGAGCAGAAACCAATATCTCTTGAGCAAAGACACAGGAAATAAGAGTTGGATAGGCCACGCACTGAGAAAAACAGAAGGTGATGCTGAACGGAGGGCTCTAGAGTGGAACCCACAAGGATTGTGGCAAGGAGGACGCCCAAGAGCGATGTGACCTTCCGTTGAGGCAGAAGCCAGCCGAGCAGGGGAAGCATGGCAAAAAGCCAAGAGCCTGGCTAAGGATCGTTCAGGATGGTGAGGATTCATTGAGGCTTTATGCTCCATTCCAGAGTGTCAGTAAATAACCAACAACCTGTTATACGTCCCTAACTCTAATAGAACAACAACAGCAACCATTACACACTGCGAAATTAGAGGATTTGAACTAGGTATTTACGTAAACGTATACATCTATATCACGTCTACATACCTTCTCTGGTTTTGATAAAACGTTCCTGATCGTAACGATTGTAGACAGCCGGCTGAGGAACGGCCTTGATGGGGTTTGTTCTGGGAGTGACGACGGGAGTCACCTGCGGTGGTCTATGCCGTCCCTCTTCCCGGGCTTTCACGGTCTGAAGTGTGGCGAATATGCTTTTAGCAAAAAGCTGGAAGTGGTTTTCATGCCAATTAGTTAAATTTGTCACTGATTGAGCGCATTCATCTATGTAGGAACATGACGAGGGATATGTCCCTTATCCTTCATTATTCCCTACTTAAGTCAACGCAATATCTAGTGTGCCAATTAAGGGCAAACTTTATCTACCTAAAGACGACGCAAATGGCTCCAAAGTAGCATCCTAACACTTAGTATGCAAGTGTAATTACATCGCCATAACTAGCTCCAGAGGTTGCGATCTGAGCGATCCATCTCTATCACTAAGGATACACAGTTGTGACTGTACATCCTCAGCTGTTCCCACCCTGTCGCAAGTCAGAGTTATAATTAGGAATCACCATCATCAATGATGGATTTATCCTTTAACACCACTCTGTCGTGTGATTCTAGTTCATTTAAAAACATTACCAGTGACAACGAGTAGCACATTGCAATCTAAATTAATTTTACCTTTCCAGCACTTTGTAGAATGGTCGTGCGAGTTCGCCACTGCCGCTCCCTAGATAAGATGTCTTTGGTAACATCCACGTCCAAATCCATGATGGCTTTGAGATCGGATCCTATATGGATGTCGTCCTGACTTTTGATGGTGGTCCTCTTTTTGGCCAAACGTTTCGCTTTGATGGCAGCTATAGTTTCGACGGACATAGCCTCCGAGAGGGACCTGTGCCGATTAATGAGTAGCTTGAGACATTTTATGGCAAAAAGGTCTCTGTCTGAAAGTGTGATGAAATGAACTTTTCTTTTCCTTTAGCCCAAGTTTCGTCTAAAAGTACTAGCAATTTAATAATTCCCCGTACCTGAAGTGAATACATTAACTAAATAAGCAAGACCTAAGTGGAGGTTAACTAAATAGAAGATATGTGGAGACTGGATTTCTGAATGCAATAGGTTCATTCAAAACATGTCTTACTGAATAAGCTTGAATTAGGTTAAGTAACGTACCTATGTAGGTAACCTAACAAATGAAGAAAAAAGCTTCCCCAACCCTGATAACAAAAATACTGGTAAAATCGAATGTAAAATCAGGAGGCGGCAGCCTTATTTTAGGAGTCGAAGTATTGCATGTAAATGTGAATAGGTATTTTTGTTTGTTCCACGTGAGTTATGGGGAGTGTAGATGTCGATGTACGAACTTTTAGTTCAAAATAGAGAAGTGAATGTCAGTGGCGGACTCAACTTTGGTGCGGCATGATGCCGATTCCCCTATGCGGCCCTTTTTTAGTTATAGTAAGCCCAGCTTTGGTTTATTATTTTCAATAACGAACTTTTGGCATAAAAAAAAGAAAAAAATATCGTTAACCCCCCTCCACAAAATTTGATGGTTTACGTTTCAAAGCAATAAAACAATTTCTATCCGTCCGCCCTACGGACAGTTACTTAATGAAATTTGGTTTGTAGATCCCATTTGGGGTCTAATTGGTCCGGGAAGCTCGGCGTTCTGTCAGTCATCAGAGGTGAAAAATAGGGGTTCAAATTTTCAGAACGCCGTTGCTCGAAAACTTTCAATAGAAGGGTGTGGTTTTTTTACGTTTTTAAATTTTCTTGAACTAAAGAATTTTTTGATACCACCCGGAGCATTGTACGACCAGCCGATCGTTTGCATGGAAAAGCTTCGTCAACATGATCTTGAAACAAACGGTGCTAGGGAGCACCTGATTATAATCGTGGATGGCTGTATGAAGTCGAGCTGGTTGTTCTGTGATATTATGCCATTTGAAAAATGATGGCCGTGATTGATGGTGATAACCGTACTTTTCCAACTTGAACAAACGTTATGCTTCATGAATAACAACAAATAGTAATTAATGTCTGAAATGTTGAACCCCACGCGTTTTTATGAAATATAATTCCCGGGCTTTCCTGGGGGGAGCTCGAGGGTATTGACCACAGAAAACTGATCAGCGCAGAAGGGGCATCTATAAGGGTAAATTATTACACAACGGTTTCTCACAAAACTGTTTATTAGACAACGGTTTATTATTTACCTTATGCTTCATGAATAACAACAAATGATTAATGATTGAATTATTGAAACCCGCGCATTTTTATCAAACTGTAATTCCCAATACTCGATACTCCAATACTCGATTTAGGGCTTTCCTTGGGGGAGCTGGAGGGTAGAAACTGACCACAGAAAATTGGTCTAGGCAGAAGGGGCATCTATACAGGTAAATTATTATACAACGGGTTCTTACAAAACGGTTTACTACACAACGGTTTATAATTTTACCTTATGCTTCGTGAATAATAACAAATAATAATTAATTATTGAATCATTGAATCCCTCACATTTTTATGAAACTGTAATTTCCGGACCGATTCCGGTATTGACCACAGAAAACAGTGATCTACGCAGAAGTGGCACATCTATACAGGTAAGTAAATAATAAACCGTTGTGTAATAATTTGCAGCGTTTTTTATGATTAACTAATATTTATGAAAAAAACGGAATAAGCCGATTTTTCTTTAAAAATGTTTTTGATTCCTCAATAAGGAGGGTCGCGCGCCAAGAAATGACCGCTTTAAGAAAAACGCTATTACAAATATTTTCTCCTTGTAAATTCAAATATAGAAATACTTTAATTATCGTTTAATTTGTCTTTTTTTACTCTGGATTTATTTTTTACATAAATTGGGCCATTTCTATAAACAAATATGACATGTGTTATGTTACAAAATCGCAGCTCACAAAAACATAGATTCCTTGCGGCCCCTAGGCAATCGGCCTAGTGGTAAATCCGCCAATGGTTAATGTATCAAAAAGGAGTGTAGTTAGGCCTACATCCTAAAAACACGTATCCTACAGCCTATACCTAAATTCTAAGACAAAGGAGCCTCACTTTATGTTTTCAACGGTAACGGAAGCTTCTTTGGGTGTGTCCAAGCGGGCAGCGAGCTGCTGCTTGACTTTCTGCACTTGGATGTCCTCCAGGCGCGGTTTCTTGGCGAGGTTTTCGTTGATCTCCTCGGCGGCTCGTTTGACCTGGGTGGGAATCTCCAGTGGAGCGCTTTTGTCGATGGCAGTCGAGTTGGGGGTCTCGCCATTGAGGTAGGCCAGGAGGTCTTTTCTGTCAGGACGACGTACAACAGGTATGTTCTCGGCCTGTGAACAATTTCCAAATGCAGGTAAACAATTCATCGAAATATTTGAAACCAAGTACCAAGCAACGTCTACCGCTCAAATTTGGGTTCAAATGAACAACATGCGACTACGATCAAAACTCAGATGGGGGCGCATCTAAGTGATTTTGTGACTGCACGTACCTATTAACCTAAAACCCCACCCAGAATTTCAAAACTTCAGCGCGAACACTACCCCAGGTATGTAAACTATAGAGTATAATCAACAAGCCGTAAACATAAGCCGTAACTAGTGGGTCTGCTGACTAGGTGCCTCACGCAATTTTAAAAAAACGCTGCAAAGTCCTTGTCACGTGGGTTTATTATTCTATTGGACATACCTACAGAAATGCTGGCTGTTCATTTATTGTTGCTTTCATGTAAAATAATTTAAATAGCTATTTCTGATGGTTTCCACCAATTTTGGCCCCCAAAACTTAAATTAGGTGGTACGCTCCTTTTTTTTTAAATTATCGTTGATCATTGGTAGTGCCATTTAATCGTCTTGATCCACGTGTTGACACTTTTCCTAGTGTTATTCTACAAATTTATGGTGATTGCAGACGATTTCCCAGGTTTTTGACTCATAAAAAATCAATTTTGGGAGCTGAACATCTGGTACAACCTCAATTTTCCACTCCTTGGTCAAAATCAACTTCATATTCGGTCTTCTCGTCCAAAAAAACATGGAAACCGATACCTCAAAAGCTCATGTTACCAACATGTTGCTAAAACGCTAAAAGTACCTATTTTTACACACATTTTCACTCATAACACCCCTGGGTGTATTCCGATCGGGCTGAAAAGTTTCGGGACACAACTAGGGCCCAAATGGAGCATGTGTGCGAAAGAACGACTTTTTTAGACCGAAAATGAAGCCTGTACACGTGATAGGGCGTACGGCGTAAGGCGGACGGCGGACGGCGTACGGCGTAGTGGACGGCGGACGGACATTGCATTTTTGGAATCTACGCACCTTGAAACGGAAAAGAAAAAAAGTTTGAGGGGGTGTTATAAAAATTTTTTGCTGAGCGATTACATAGGTGTATTATTCACAGAATAATAAACCAATAGCCTCAAACTCTGCCTAGGTCCACGCTCGATAAAGCTATTTTTCTTCACGTTTTATGGCTTAAGATTCATCAATCGCTGTAAGGATTTACAGAGCTTTGAAATTTATCCCCATCGATTCAGCGTGCTGGAAAACATGAAAAACTCTACCAAACACACATTTTTCTGACAGATGGCACCACTGGTGCCAGCGTGGCGCCGTTCCACAAACTCTACAGCAAACTCCGGAGGCCTAAGGAGTATACTGTCAATGCTTCTAATAAAAATACCCAAAAATATCGACGACTGTAAGTAAGCGCCTCACTGACGGCAATAAAGAAATTATCTCATACGAGCAACCTTTTTTTTCCCCTTCTTCGTTAGAGTACTGAAGCATTCAATGTAATGCTATTGGCCGTCCAACTTTATTCGTCGAAAAGGAAAAAACTAAGTAACAACTAATATCCAAGCTATCTTCAAGTATTGGGAGCCCTGGACACACTCCCAGTTTAATTAAACGGAAAGCGTAGAAGTTTAGCTTCTGTTTGTTTGAATCAAAGAGATTCATCACAGTACGGTTTGAATTGGATGAGAAAGTTCAAATTCAGAGAACGAGTTTTTTCTTTGAATTGAGAGCTTGAAAAATTATTGCTACAACGTGTTCAAACCAGAAATGAATGTAGTTCGCTCTTGTACTCGGAGTTTTAAAAACAGGATTGAAAAGTATTATTTAGGTAGTTCGATTATTCCAGGGGACGAGAAAAAACTAGGTACATCAATTGAATTTCGCACAATCGAAACTGAATAGACGTTCTAAATCCTTTGTCTTATTTCAACGGCCAAGCATTGGGCAGGTACTTAGATAGCACTTTTTTTAGCACTGCAGCGTAGAAACAAGTTCAGAACGAGAGGAATTGGGTATTTTAATTCATTTGGTGGACTGGGTGGTTTCTGTAAACGCCACCTGAGAGTCAGCAGTAGTGGCCAGCGAAATGCGCCCAGGGGTATACATGAGACATAGATCACGGGACGGGAGTCGTCCGACAGGGCTGTCCGGGTTAAAACGTATAGTGTGGGATTAAGCGCTCAGAATGATGGGAATGGGGACCCGAGTAATCGCGGTAGTTTGGGAGGGCTTTAATTCCGTGGGGTCAAAGGAAAAGAGACTTATCTCAGTCACAAGCGCACAAATGGTACAACACAAAGAGAAAATGGCCCGACTAATGGAGAACCCAAATTTAACGTGAATGAACGTTAGATAGGGGTAGAATGTGTTGTTTGGTAATTTTTGTCTCGATCCACATAAAGTAGGGATAGGATTCGTATGTATGCACATATTTTTTGTACGCTATTTATCCATGATTTTCAACTATGTGTTCATCCTGACAATTTTTGAACCGTTTTAACGCACTTTAATTTCACATATTTCGCTGTTAAGACATATTTTCAGATATTTCATTTATTAAACATATTTCATTGAATGAGACACCTATTTTTCAATTTCAACTCTTTTTCAAAGTTTTGAAGAACATGGCCATTTGCGGCTGGTTGTGGGGAGCTATGCAAACCGTATTTTGCATTACATTGTTCACTGTTGAAAACTCATTTAGACTTGACCACTCTGTTCTCTGGTGAGAAATGTCGCGCAATTCACACTCGAATAGACGAATGACTTGAACTGATTGCTAATTATCTACGTGAGTTTCCGGATTTTTTCAAGTTTTTAAAAATTTCATTTTCTTCAATTAAATAAATATTACGTATTTTCACAATTGATTTTGACTTCGAAATGTTTACCCATTTTTACATATTTCAGAAAAAAAATGTGTTATACACTTCACATAGGTAATTTTTGCGTATTTCAAAAAATAAATACATAGTTTAGTTATATATTTCGAATTTTTAAATACATAAAAATCCTATCCCTCACATAAGTGCGAAAACATCATATTTGAACTTTTTTTAAATCTTTTTTTACCAGATCTTTCGAAACAATTAACAAGTGCTCCACACTGGCGTCTCCGCAAATCCCCTACCTATCGAATTTTCAAGTAAAATAAGTCGGATATGGCAACAGATCCTAAATTATTCATCCTTTGGTTGGAAGGTATGTTTGTTCGCCCAATGCTGATAAATAACTCGTACGACAAACACGTGTTCCATTATGGATACCGAATTACAAACTAAAGCATGAGCAAACTAATACAGGAATTACAAACGCAAGTGGGCGCGTTATAAAATAAAATATATTCAAAGTCCAGAATTTTCAAGATATCCGATCTTATTGATACAAATGAATATAATAATCTGTACATTATCGAAATCATTTAAGTATTTTCGAATATTTTGATCTGCGTTCTGTTCCAGACCTATAGGATCCCCCTCTCCTGATCTTTCGAACCTGCAGTAATCATAATTATCATAATATGAAGCGGAAAAGAAATATTATACTTAAGAAATGTTGATACAAAAAGAAATAAAGTTATCACAAAACCACTAAACTGAAACTCTTTTTCTAATACTTTTGTAATATTATTAACCTCACTAAGACAATGTGAGATTAACCTTACGCGTCCTCCATTAATAAAGCGATCTATTAACCTCACGAGGACGCAATATGCTCCTGGGTTAGCGCTTCTGTAACTGGGACAGCGAAGGATGTCGAGACGATCGGTGAAAATGATTATTTTTCGTTGGATAGGATCTGACACACCTTTACTACGTTCTTAGAAACCTTACAAAGGAATAATTCCATGGTTTCAGCGGTGTCCATATGAAGCATTTCAGCTGAAAGCCAATTTTTGAGCTAGAAATCCTTTTGTCAAAAACAAATCCCAATAAATTTCCCACCGTCCTCGAGCCCAAACGCGTTGAACACGGGAATCGGTTCAGCGATTCCCTCGCAATGGGGTATGTGCATTGGTCACAAAGCAGTTTATATTTATTTTTATTACTATTATAATTTTTTTGTTGTGGAACTAGATTCCAATCTGAGAATTTCTACAGCAACCCAGCACTGCCCAGCGATAAGCAGTTCTCTTTCTATGATTTTTCAACGTTTCCACCAATTCTGAGTCAAAGAGGGCAGGAGAAGTCCAGTCGACAGGGGCGCAATGACGTTAGAACTGGTTGAAATTTTGAAGTCACAGAAAAAGAGCTACTTCTCGTACGACAGCACGGTTGGTGTCAGCATTCTCAGAATGTAATCTACTTTCATTAAAATAAATAAATACGTGCACGTATTGATACCTTGGGCTCGAGCCCCCAACACCAAGTAGTGTGTAGCAATTTTCTCCAATTTTGACTTTGGACGTTTTTTGAGGTTTATTAACTGGTACATAATACTCCTATACAAAGGATATCAGTGATAACTAAATTCGAACATAAATTTCGTGAAATAAGACAATAAATTGGCCGCTGCCCTGGTTCTCTTCTGGGTGGTAATACTCCTAACATTTCACCACCATGGCGTTAGCGAGATAACATGCAACAACGCACCTTACGAAGCACCTACCTAAGCAGAAGGTAATTTATAATAATTTTCGCTACTGGATCGAATGTCGAGTAACTGTAAATAATTTTAACGACGCTGATTAAATCCAAGCTCCATAATAGAGATTATCTTGCTAGAGTACGCAGATACGACGCTCGAGATCTAGAATACGTGGGACAATTTATTATATCGTGCTGAAACCTTGGTAAGTACGAGAGAAGCAGTCACATGAATTTTTTAATTATGAATATTAGTTATTCAAAATGAGTGGATATCCCTGCGATGCGTCTATGCTACGATACCTAATCAATACTTCCCAGCTAGTTATCTCCATCGCATGGGCACCTGGCGTTGTTACACTCAATCGAATGAACGAAAGTCTGCTTGGGCATTTAGCAGGCTACATGAATGATTTCGGATGGATTTGGCCAATACTAATGACCAGTATTTATTAGGTAGGTGTTGAGGAAAGTGTCGATTAGGTACGTGGCGGACCAAGGTGGTGCTAGTTGTTGCCTGGCACGGATTGAAAACAGTTCCGACGCTCACAATAATAAACAACATTTAAAAAAATGAATTATACTCACGGCTGCTTGTCGTACGTAAACAGGATGGCTGAGCTGCACATTTTTCAACAGGAACAGCAAGCACTCTAACGTGTAGTATTCCTTCTGGAGTTCTTTCCCGGACGACGGGCTGGAAAAACAAACGTGCACAACCGGAATTATCTATCTGGTGACCATCAGTTACTTTTTAATGCTTGCGTTCCATATCATAGAAGTCTCTACTTACCCGGGATACATCAAATAATTGGTTTTGACATTTTTGGGCCACGAGAACTCTCCAAAAATGATCTGGTTGTCCCTTTCGATGATTTCCTTCTTGTTGACATTGTACTGCCGCAAAATGCTCAAAGGATCCGCCATCGTATACTGCTTGGTTAGGATGAACTGCTCAAGATATAGACACTTGACAAAGAAGCACGCACTTCACAATTTAATCAAAATTTGCAAATTTCAATCAGAATTGGAAATAAAACAGCTTGCACGCACAATGACATCAACAACCGAGAAGAAAAGAAAGGTTATGTTTGCACTGCCGTCTTGATATGAAATCGACAAACTGAAAATTTTTTTAGAAGTTGATTTCTTACGCATTAATGTCCAAATTTATCTCGAGCCACTTCAAGCCGTCATCAATAATTTCAATCTTAATTATTCATATTAGTCTTCACTTCCAATGAGAAGTTTAGCTGCGCTCGTAGTTTGTATATGACTTCAAAAGAGCGCACTAGTATCCATGGACGAGGACGACGCATGAAAGATGGAACGCACATGGTTCTAACGTACTTGTTACAGCTGCACTCTGTTGCTTTTTCCAGGAACGTTACGGCTTGGCTGTATGGTGCTGCGCTCTCACTAACAAGTTCAGAACTTCACTACCAACTTCGCGGGACATTATGAAATTCACAGTTAAGTATAAATTAATAGTATAATGCAGAGTTACACAACATGATTTACCTATATCTAGTGCTTCTTCTTAATAATAACAACTTCTAATCTTTACTCAATTAACTATAACCCAATCTTGTATTCTTTTACCTAAACGGTGTAGATATCTCCAGATGGTGTAATTGTACCTAGTAAAGTAGGACAAGCTGTACACGAGCTTCATCTTGTGAATGATTGGTTCGGTTAAGGTGACAGAAACACTGTATTTTGTATTTCTACATCACTTGGGTAAACAATAATTATAGGAAAAAACCTATAGGCACAGAATAGTCTCGAACGATACAATCCAACGACTATTGCCTAATGTAGGTACAACAAACATTTTTAGGCACTCTTACTCAGTGCTTTTCGGAATACACCAAGGACACTAAAAATACACGAGGCCTTTCACACTTTAGGCAGTCACTACAGCCAAACATTATGCTATCCATAACAGGAGATTTTACTGGTATATTAGAATTTACCTATTTATGCTGTAACAAAATGCTTTGCATTGACAAAAAATAATTTCGAAGTTATTCAGTAGGAACCACCCAAGTGTATTTAAAAACCAGTATAACTGCATAAGCATAAATATCGATTCTATCGTTCTCCCTCACAAAATTCGATCCTGTTCGATTCGATTCTGTTTCTTAGCAACTTGAAAAATTAGCTTAGTATATCTACACTATTACACATTGCCTACGTAGGTAATGCGTTCATCCATACTATTCCTTTTCCTAGAGATGCTTAAGAGGCTCACCGATATCCACGAGACACAAATTCTCGTTAGCGGTGGGAAGTGATGACTTGAACCATGGTGTGCTCGAGAGCTCAAGTGATGGGTCGAGGACCAATGTATGTATTCCGACTATCGTGTTATTACTCCATTTCATGGTTTTTTTAAAACCATTTTATTTTGTCATAATATACAGCTAATACAGTTTGTATTAAATCTATTCTTTTAAACATATTGTAGGTACACGAAATTCCATATAGTTGTTGGGCCTGAAGTCCAGGCCTTCTCTTTCGCAGGTTCTTGTTGACAGCAATAATTAGCATAATAATTTAATTATAAGCTAATCACAGTGATTCTAGTTTCAATAAAAATTGCCTACCTAACGCAGTGTAGGTAGGTACTGTATACTTTAAAAAGTAAAGAGCGTCTTATTTCTAAAGTTTGTAAGCCGGATTCATTTCCTTTCTGAATAGAGATAGTGACTTTTTTATTGCAAAAAAAGAAGGATGGGGCTCTTGAGGTTCGGTCGAGAAATAAGATCAGATGGTTTTAGGCCGTCGTTTCGATGTATTTATACATCATCTTCAGGGCTTAGATATCATGTGCAGTTGTTCCCGGTGATGACTATATGATCGGTTGCTGAATTGTGATTACTTAATTTACATCGATGTTACATTATAATAATGAAGAAGACTGTCAGCACATACGTTATTTCTTCATTATTATAATGTAACATCGATGTAAATTAAGTAATCACAATTCAGCAGCCGTTCATATAGTCATCATTGGTAATAACTGCACATGATACCTAAGCCCTGAAGATGACGTACAAATACATCGAAACGTCGGCCTACAACCATTTGATCTTATTTCTCGACCGAACCTCAAGATCCCCATCCTTCACCTCGTGTATATATATAGGTATTATAATAAGTTATATGATACATATAGAAATAATTTATTCCTGCGGTTTTTGGGGATTACCTCATTGGTTACTGTTACAGTTACCTCAGTGGGTACATTGGTTACAGCTACAGTTGCCTTAATGGGTACATGTGTAATAATTATGTAGGTAGGTGGGCTAGTATTGCGTAGTTTCCAATTTCCTAGTGATTTCTTTTGGGAGATGAGCAACAGAGAGCCTGATGGTTTATACTTATACTCCCATCGCTACTCCTTCGCGCCAAATTCCACCACAGCAACGGAAGCATTATAATTACTTTCGGAAGGAAAAAATGCCCTTTTGCAACGAAAATAATTCCACTCGCGGTCCTAAGTAGTTAGTAAATACACTTGATGCTACGAAGGCTGATTTGTATTTTTATCCTAATTTAAACTTATTTATAACAACACTTTCGTTATTTTCAAGCTCAAAATATTCTAGAACTAGTTTTTTAAATTTTCCTGTTGACGTTGAAGTCACGGTTAGGAGCGGTAACTGTTCAAATAGGGCTGGAGCTAGCCATGGAAATTGTCGAGTGTAGAAATCATTATGTGCCTGTGGTATCTGGAGGAGATAGTTGGCATTTGTTCGCGTCGGTCCAATCACCGCATGCTTAGTAAATAAATGCAGGTGCTTATGCACATATAAAACAGTTCTGTGAATACAAGCCATTCTGGGAGTGAGAACACCGAAGTGTTTGTATAGGTAACTAGTTGAAGTACGTTTATGGGAATTAGTTGCAATTCTCAAAACTGTATTCATTGCTATGTTCATACTATTATAGGTTGACGCATAAGTACCTCACCAGACAATGATACCATAAGTTAAAATGCTACATACATGAGCATAATACACCTTGCTACACATAATAATCCTTGCTAATATTGTATTGTAATGATTTTGTTTTTCAATATTAGTCTACAATACAACAACCGAATATTTTTCAAGAAAATTTTCAGCCGATACATACAAACGGAAATTGGAACTGGACAAAAATATCCTGACGCATGGTTCAGCCGGTTTTTGGTTTATTATTTTCAATAATGAACCATTGGAATCGAGCATGAGAAAAAAATAATTCTAACCCCCACCCACAAAATTTGATGGTTTACGTTTCAAGGTATGTAGAATCCGAAAATGCAATAAAAATATTGTCTGTCTGCCGTACGCCGTACTGACCACTTTTCTTAGTTACCATGAAACAAAATTGATGAAATTCGGGTTATAGGTTCCGTTCGGGGTCTAGTTGGTCCTCGAAGCTCGGCGTTACTGTCAGTCATCTCTGACAGTAGTTCATCTCTGGGGTTCAAAATAGTGGATGGAATTTTAAGAACGCCGTAGCTCGAAAACTTTCGATAGAAGAGTATGGTTTTTTTAACGTTATTAAATTTGTCGTGAGCTAAACGATTTTTTGAGAACACCCAGAGCATTGTACGTCCAGCCGTTCGTGTGCACCGAAAAGCTTCGTCAACAAAATCGTGAATCAAACGGTATAAATCCTGCCCGGATTTCATCACTAGGGAGCACCTGATTATAATCAAGGGTGGCTGTATGAAGTCGAGTTGGTTGTTCTGCGATATTATTTCATTTGGCAAGTGATGGACTATTGGATTTTGTTGGTAGGTACTTCTGAAACTTGAACAAGCGTTGAAGTATTATTGACGGGTAAATTATTACACAACGGCAAATTATTACACAGCGATAAATTATTACATAACGGTAAATTATTTCACAACGGTAAATTATTACACAACGGTTCATCTACCAAGAAGGGACTGGATTTTTTTTATCGATACTGTAGCAACATGAACAAACGTTGAAGTATTATTGATGGGCAAGTTATTACGTTCATTATACTTGACCACGAACGTAGGTATTGACCACATCAACAACTTTCCTTCAGAACTTCATTATTTGCATTTCTTTTTGCCGTTTTAGTTACTGTTTGTCAGCGACAGAATTATTGTAGCAACATTCAACTCGTGATTTAGGTAGGTTATGTACCTACCCTACCATAAGAGTAGCGGTTATGTACTAACCTATGGAGGGTCTGCGATCTACATAATATGTATAGAATGGTACATATTATGTTATTCAGACGGGTTATCTATACAGAGAGCTGTGATCTGTAACAGAAGGGTATTCTGTACAAAATAATACACCGTTGTGCAGGGATTTGCAGCGTTTTATAACTTGTATGCAAAAAACACTCACAGATTCCGATCCGCTATAAAACTCTCAAATGAAATTCTGTCTTCATTTTATCTGATCAACTTCCACGTTTATGACTATTTAAAGATGAAGAATCCCCTCCGATTGATGATCCGACCGCTCGAATTTGACGCTGTGGATGATGTGACTTTATCGGAGGACAAGGGACTGCTGCAGACATCACCCGTCGGCTCATTACCTGTGGTTAATGACCTTATCACCGTTGGCAACCCCCTGTGAGGAGGCAGGGTCAGTTACGACCATGAAGCGGGTCTTAGGGTGTTAGTGTTAGCTCCTAATGCTAATAGCTTACATTCGCCGAAGTAAACTGCGAGTGATTCAATACAGAGATACGACGTTATAATGACGTCATTCGGGTGGGTGCTGCGATTCCTGCACTGATGATCCTACTACCTGAGCCGAAAACATGATCGTCCCCCAGCGTCCTCACCAAGGTCGATAGTTTGCGCCTGTCATCATCATCATCTGCCAGTGCCGTACTGCCACTTGAGCACGGAGCCCCGCATTGTTTCGTCCGAGTGCGCTTCACTAACATTAAAAAACACCTCGGTCTCGCTAAGTTGGGCGGGCAAAATTGGGTAGAGAATAAAGTAGATGGCAAAAAAATGAGCACTTGGCTTCTCAAATTTCATTTGCGTTGCACCCACTTGGTTATCTTTCACACCAGAAAAGGTTTTAATTAAGACATGCGTCACCGTCACCACGCACCTCTCGCTTTCCTATTATAGTACAACTACCCGCACACTCATCATTCTGGTCTGGGGCCTAATATTATTCGAAGTTAATTTCATGTACTGATTAATTCATTTTGTTAAACATGTTGGTTCGGTGATATTTTCAACCACACATAATTCGAAAGGCTGGGTTTGCCGTTTGTATTGAAGGACTTTCAGAGAGCTACCTATTGGATAGTTAAAAGAGAATACAGTTCTAGTTAATTATAGGGACGATGAACGCGACTATCGAGATAATCGATGAACTAAAGAATTTTTTGAGATCACCCGGAGCATTGTCCGACCAGACGTTCGTTTACACCGATAAGCTTCGTCAACATGATTGTGAATGAAATGTTATGAATCCGGCCAAGATATCATCGCTAGGGAGCACCTCATTGTAATCATGGATGGCTGTATGATGTCGAGTTGGTTGTTCTGCGATATTATTCCATTTGCAAAAATGATAGCTCTTTTGGATTTTGTTTATAATTACTTTCGCAACAAGAACAAACGTTGAAGTATTATTGGGTAAACTATTACACAACGGTAAACTTATTACACGGTTTATTCTACTATCTACGCAGAAGGAGCATCTATACAGGTAAATTATTGCACAACGGATTATTACTTACCTTGTGCTTCATGAATAACTACAAATAATTAATTAATTATTGAATCCCGCGTATTTGTATGAAACTTTAATTCCCGGGCCGGCTCCAGTACTCCATTTAGGGCTTTCCTAGGTGGAGCTCGAAATACTACACCGTTGTGCAATAATTTGCAGCGTTTTCGAAAGGGAACACTTATCCGCTGTTTGGGAAAATGTGTTTGTTTTTTTGCCTTTTCTGTTTCTCTTGGATGAGCCTAATCGAACCCCGCAGCCACTAGCATTCCAAACGGGAAAAATCTAGTTTACTTTAACGGTAAGTTTGGGCTTTCCAGTCAAAAGGTAAATCCATTCCCTACAATTTTTCCAGATCATTTTGATCTGAACAATCACCAACAACATTAATTTATCCTAATCTAATTACTTAATTCATTGATTTTTTTTTTTCAAAAGGCTACCTGCATACCCAAAACATTCAAACTACAACCTGGTGTTGGAATTCCAAATTCAGAAAAAATTCATCAGGGCCGATAGAAAGCAGGTACCAAGACGTCATTTGTTATCCACGGAGTGCCACTGCCTACTTCGTCAAGTGCCGACTATTAATCAGAAGTAGGTAAGTACTTGAGCACGCGTTTATTTAGTGTTTTAATAATATTCCCATTAATAGCATTACCATTGTTCCACCTTATACCTACTACATGAATAAGACGAAATTGAATACCCAAAAGATCATTCAGGTTTTTTATGTCCTAACAGGGTTTTCAATTTTTAGTCCTATTTAGGTTGTTGAAGGTCGATATTCCACATTTAGGTATATAAATTATTCCCCGTATATACCTATTATTCTACGTATGTTTGTTCTTATTATATAATATAATTCTAGTACCTACTTTAATTTGGTGATCTGAGGTGAAATATTGGGGTTCTGGTGAAACTGGAGCACTCGAAATTCAGGTTTTCTTTCAAAAGGCTTAAAGGGGTTGCCATTTTCCATCAAAATGGCACATATCCCAACACTAAAATGACGATTTCCTCTTGATGTTGACTGGATGTAATAAGTTCATATTCTGGGATGTCATCTGGTACGCCTATTTGTTCAATACCTCCAGAAAATACGGGAAAACTATTTCGCTGGTAGTGCAATTCCTTTTTTCCACCTCCTAAACATTTTTCGAAGTTGGATAATATATGTTCCTTTTTGAAAAATCACTCCTCAAGTGACCTATAGTACTACTACTACTAATACAACTACTAGATATAGATAATATATTACTAGGTAATATAATAGATCTAGCAATCATGCACCTACGCAGTTGAAAATTGTCAGTATCGCGCCCATAGTTACGCTAATCGTTTCCAAGAGCTTCTACGCAGCAATAAAAGAAAATGTACTGTCAAGAAACGATTCATCTACCTACCTACCTGTTGTTCTGTATCGCTCGACTCTTCAACACAAGAAGCGGTACAGTAAGCAATTAGTATTTAATTAAAATGGAGACGTTTTATTGAGAATAAAAGAGGCGATATAGTAATAAAAGTTAACTTTCTTCTCGGATTGAGGGTAGGTACATCCAAGAAGGAAAATTTTACCATCTTCCTAGACCTACGGGGGGGTAGGTCTATTTACTACAGGCACTCGGATTCCTATATTTATGTTGTGACAAAGTTTATAGTATAATATTACATTACAGAGTGCGATACATCTTCTGTCACCTGAGGGTGTTCAAATTCTGGTTGTTTCAGATGCACACTCACTTTGATCTTGTCTCTTCCAGGTTCCTTTGGCCGTACTAATCCCCCCAAATATGGACATATTTATGAATTCATGTTAACGATGAACGGATTCACTATGACTGCAACACGAAGGCCAAACGTGTTTTCCAGCTGATAAACAATAATAATAACGATAAAAACAACATTCAGGCAACTTACTGCTAATGCATCATTTCATTTTCAAGTTTCTTCTACTGTGATGAGTTACTTATGGGAATCAGGCGTTGGATGATTTTTGTGTTGGTAGTTTGGGGGGAAAGTTGTTATGTATGCCGATTGAACATTTAGAGTGGTGACCAATATATTTTCCGCTATTTCTGTTTGAATAGGTACATTCATTCAAGCCAGCGCCACGTCATCTCCAAGTGGAGGCAACTATTTAGTACCGAACTGGCTCACCCCCACCTATTACAGTTTCTCATCAGTGGGCTTGCGATGCAACCGTAGAACAGCTTATACTGAATATAAATTCCTAGAGGCACTCATTATATAACATGGAATTTCTGCTTTTCATATTGTTGAATCATCTCTTCATTATTATTGTATCTGGGTTTCCAGACAACACTTTCGATTCGAATTATGCGTGGGGACCTACTTCTTAAACTGCGGGCAAAGAAGATCACTGTCCTTGCAAAACAATAGTGAGTTATTAGTAGTAGTGAACACCTACCTATAAATTCGTGTCTATTTCGACACCTCAAGGAAGAAAGTATGTAATTCAACAGCAATATTAGAAATGCTGCTTGGGAGAGGTAAAATATTGAGAACCAAAATTATGATTCTCTATAATTGCTAGTATAACTAACTAGCACCAGAGGCATCGTTTTATACCGATCTTCTCCAATTCATCATTTTGTCCACAATGTTTAGGTACCTATATCTATGTAACATACCCTCAATAATACCTACTGGACTGAGAATACACTGTTTACATCTATAATATAATCTATCCTCAATAATACTGGATTTTTAAAACTCGAAGCTTACTGCAAAATGCTGCAAGTAGGTGCTCAAGACAGCTTGGTCTAAAAGGAGAATTGCTCTGTGCTCATTTTCTTTCACAAATTGCCTACCTCCCCGCCTAATTTTACGTCCCGTCTAACTTTACTTTGTCTGTTTGGGTAGGAAATATTGATAATTTGATCGCATACCGCCTGTACCTAAACAGCGATGCAGGGTGATAAAACATGCGTAGTAGGTGGGTTATTTACTCATCATTCAGACTAGGCATCAAAAACATTAATTTACCAAATAAAATTGTGGCTCGCCTTGCGGAAATGGGTGTACTACATTTAACTGGTTACTGAGATGAGACCTAATCAAATTTACCAACGTAAGCGTGAAATTAAGCCCAAGCTATCTACCTACGGGTAATAGATTTCCGTACAGCAGAGCTTTACATTCTATGAAGCAAATTTATCACGCTTGTACTTATGACCTGCAAACTGTTAAACAGAAGAGTGAGACGATGAAATCACTGTTTCCCTCGCGTAGGTTTTGCAATGAACTTACAATGAGGCTACAGTAAGGCTCCACAATAGCTCAACCTTGGAAGGTTGGTGATTATGTTCTAAAAATATACATTTACATGAAGGTTTAAAGGCAGGTGACGGTCTGTTGTCTCTTCCTCAACATCAGTAAAACCGGCTATGCAATGCGACACTTCAATGCCCTGGTTGAGGCTTTGCGTCTGGACGAATGCTGGTCCCGTGAGTGCTGTCAAACGTAGAAGACCTACCTGTACGGTGCCTTGCCAGCAAGGGGATACGGAGCAAACCAGATATTACCAAGGAGCAGAAGAGATGATCCTTCGAGCCTGAGGATGATGCTGCCCAAGGGGTGGGGATGTTCTTAGCTGGGAAGAAGTGCGAGGCTAGAGCGGCGTGAGTAGGTCAGAGCGGGGAGGGGACGGTGCGAGGCTAGAAGTCGACCTTGGCCCTCCCCTTCCAACCGGCCCCTGGGGGTCAAAGAACCTTCTCAACAAGAAGAGGGCACTCCCCAAACAGAAAGACAGCCAGCCGCTCGGACAACCCGCCTCCTCCTCCGTCCCTTCTTCAGCTCCAACACCGATCAACATCGGAAAGAGGATGAAGAAGATGGGAGAGGCAATGAACCCTGTTTTCTCGCAGTCCGCCCAAATGGTTGTGCTCACATGGAGGGGTTCCAAAATTACTGCTATTTTCCTACTTGGCCTCAAAGCTTTGACTCCCAGAACTTCCTGCAGACAACAACAGACTACTTCAGAACTCCATTATTGGTGAGACGAGCTGCATCGGCACTCAGCATACCTACGTCGTCTGTGAGCCTAACTCAACTTAACTTGGCCAATGTCTATTTGAAATACAATACCAACGCCTAACATAGGCATGCATAACAATTTAAAACGCTGCAAATTATTAAACAAAGGTTTATTATTTACCTGTATAGATGCCCCTTCTGCGTAGATCACTGTTTTCTGGGGTCCATACCCTCGAGCTCCCCCCACGAAAGCCCTAAATCGAGTACTGGAGCCGGCCCCGGAACTAAAGTTTCCTACAAATGCGCGGGATTCAATAATTCAATAATTAATTATTTGTAGTTATTCATGAAGCATAAGGCAAATAATAAACCGCTGTGTAATAATTTACCTGTATAGATGCCCCTTCTACGCAGATAGTAGATATAATGAACAGTTGTGCAATAATTTAAGTTTGAGTAATAATTTGCCGTTGTGTAATAATTTGCCCATCAGTAATACTTCAACGGTTCTTCAAGTTGCAAAAGTACCCACCAACAAACTCCAGCCCTTTCTATGTAGATGGTATAATGAACCGTTGTGTAATAATTTATCCGTCAATAATACTTCAACGTTTGTTCAAGTTTCACTATCAACAAACTCTAAAAGAACCATCATTTTTCAAATGAAATAATATCACAGAACAACCAACTCGACTTCATACTCCGTGAATAATCAGGTGCTCCCTAGCAATGATTATCTCGGGCCAATTCCCGATTGATACCCGCGTCCCTAGTGATGATATTTGGTCTGAATGTATACAAATTCGTTCACCCTCCTATTGAAAAAACCTGTCGGTGCAACTTCTGGGCCTTACTGTGAACGAACGGCTGGACGTAAGATGCTCCGGGTGGTCTTAAAAAACTCCAAAGTTCGAGAACTATTTAAAACCGTAAAAAAATTCGAAATAATGGCGTCCTGGAGATTTCAACCCCTATTTTTCACCCCTTAGGGATGACTGACATTAACGCCGAGCTTCGAGGACCAACTAGACCCCCAAATGGGACCTATAAACCGAATTTGGTCAATTTTGGTTCATGGTAACTAAGAAAAGTGCTCAGTACGGCGGACGGACAAAAATTTTTTTATTGCGTTTTCGGATTCTACATACCTTGTAACGGAAACCATCAAATTTTGAGGGGGGGGAGGGGTTAAAAATTATTTTTTCATGGTCGATTCCAAAGGTTCATTATTGAAAATGATAAACCAAAAAATCGCTGTGATCGCTATGTTTCAAAAACACGTAAATACCTACAATAATACGAGGGCTAACCAATCTATTATATTGGTAAAACCATGGCCATCCAATGATTTTTAAACGAGGCAATCGTCCTGGCTGGCATCATCACTATTTGAGGGCCTATCCTACGCAGTTAAGACTTCTGAAACACTTGCAATACTTGGAAAAGAAACAAGAAAGTTTCTGGAAAGTAATCAAATTTACAGCGCAATATTACAGACATTATTGTAATATAATAAATTAACTAAATTAAAAATTAAAAATAAAATAGCTACGCTGACGAAAAATTCGAGAAATTTGTTGCACTATGCTATCTTGTACTTGATCAAAAACTGAGAGAGAAAGGCCTGGACAGGTCATTGTGACCGATATACAAATCGTAAATAACAGGGAATCTAGCAGTAAGCACAGTATGTAAACTGCTTAGAAATGTATGAACAAAACTGTATTTTTGTGTGAATAAATAAATAATTGGGGGGGAGGGGGGTCTTCACACTAGATTAATTCGGTCGAAAAAAATCAACGCGTTTGGGTGCTGATTCCCAGTTATGCTGGAGGGCGTTTGGGTACAAGAGAAGAAATGACTGGAAAAAGGTTTCTATCATGCTACACTACCGTTTGGGTAAGAACCTCAACAGTGAATGAATGGAATGAGGAAGCTTGCGAATGTGTAAGACCTGATAAAAACATGGATGGATGTGCAAACATTGATACAAGGCGGTGCAGCTAGAAACAACAAGTGATGGGGAAAACTGGTATTTGGTGCTTCTTCTGGTTAGGCTCTTCTGCTTAACCGAGTTGATTTTTGTGAATGCTCCAGTAATGCTTCATATTATGTTTCCCTCAGTTGGGCAAGTGAAACATGAAGCGTGGGTAAATTATTATTATGGAGAAGTGGTGGTTATTCTGGCAAGTAAACGACCATGTCAGAGATTAACGCGCCCTGTGACAATAAATAACCATGGAGAGGTGACTTTTTGACAAACTCAGCCTACTATTCAATTTCTAGTTGGATACATTTCGTGGAAAGATTAAGGACAGTGGCACTTGCTGAGAAGAGAGTAAATCTTAGGGGTATTATTGCGAAATCCAGATGCTTGCGTATACAATTGGCATCTCGTCTCACGATTATCCGTGACAGTCGTTAATTAAAATCTCGTCTGTCCCTATTGAGCGTTAGCTTCACTACCTACTACGTAATGTTTATATTTAACGTGGAACGGGGGAGGGAGAAGGCAGCTGCTTGTGAAGTAATTACCACCAGGAGATGATTAGATATCAAGTCTGAAAGAAAAGAAAAAAAACCTCTTAAGACAAATAAAATAGAAATAAGGCTTGAAGGTCGTCGATATACAACGAAGGCGATCGATGAGATACTGGATACAGCACAATGAAGACTGGCGACCATGCAGGTGGGTGGACCTCGGTGAGATCATTCCCGTTTATACCCTGAATATTTATAGAAGCTTACTTACTGCATTACTCAAACCTACTCCTTATTTTATGTATTGCACGGTCTTGACTGATTTACGAAAGGTGCCCCTTCAAGGTGAACATTGTTGCGGATTTAAAAAATAATAATAATAATAAATTAACGGACATTAACCACTGCAATATCACCCGTCAAACGGCGGTATTTTAAAAACTATTTTGCTTTTTTTCCAACCCCTTCTTCATGCAGGTTTTACGGCGTCGTTAATGGTTACCCGTGGGAATGCCCGTGATAAAATGGTTTTTACCGCTTTATATTACCGCGACTATTGAAAATAACATTAAAAAATGTGCAGAGTTGCGAGAGGATGAAGCAGAAGCAATCAGAACATAGCTCTGTTTCTTTCCCCGATGAAACCCATTTGCCCAGGCTACAAGGAAACGTACGTACGGTTTTGAAGAAATAAACGACTAGGTCCGAACTGAACCGGCTATTGAGCTTGGATTAGCTAGATGACATTTAATGATAAAATAGTTTATAATTCCTGGGTACCTGAGTGACAGCATGAAAAGGAACACAAATAAATCCGTCGTTTGAATAGCGCGGTATGTCGCAAAATCCAGATTATGTGGAAAAACGTATCACACCAAACAATTGACGACGATTTTTTTTTTCCTTTGCAGATTTGGACGTTCTTCTTTATTTCTATCAACAGTGGCAGTACTATCTACTTCATGCCTTGCAATGGAAAAAATAATAAAACAATAAATAAATCAAACCAATAACAACTAATAAACCTAATATACCTACGTATAGGTATCTGCTGGTATTTGATAAATGTACAAAACGAAATGGATTCGACTGTGCCCGTATTGGGAGTACTTATAATTTCCTTTTTCTCGTATTTTTAGAACTATCTGTTTTTGAAAATTTGTTAAAAATTTCATTTTGCTTCCACACTGCCGAAGGTAGAGCCTTATATTCGTGCAAAAAGTAGAGAAAATTCCTCCAAAATTAAAATGTCCACTTGCTTTTTGCATTTCAAATCATTCTGAACAATTTTGGTTCCGTGTCTCTCTGTCGTCAATCTCTTTTCCCGGGCCAAACTATATGAAATTATGGTCCGATTTTGATGAAATTTTCAGGGATTGTGCGGGTTATCCCCTCCTAGACGGTCTCCTATAAATTTCATTACCGTCGGGCTAATGGTAGTGTGTGCGTATGCGCAATTCCTAATGGACCGATTTCGCTCAAATTCGGAGAGTAGTTGGGGGCTGGTTCCAAATCGATTGCCTATGGATATCGTCGCAATTGGATCAGTAATAGCCATTGCGCATGCGCAAACCTGAAATTTGTTATCACAGACAACACTTCAGAACTACTTGACCAATTTTAGTGAAATTTTCAGGGACTGTCCGGGAGACGGTCCCCTATGAATTTCTTCGCCGTCAGGCCAATGGTAATGTGTACAGTTTTTAAAATTTGTTATCTTAATACAAACAGCTACAACAGAAACCAAAATAACATACTTCATGGCTCAATATGGTCCCATTTAACGCTGAATAATGTTTCCTACAGCGTTGGTAGGTATGAAATGTTTTTCGATTTAAGCGTTTCTTTTCGTCTTTTCTGCCCAGAAACACGCATAAAACAAGGTTGAAAAAGTGGAGGTCCATTTAGCGACCCATAAAACATGGTACGAGCTACGGTACTCGTGATCAGCGTAAAGTTCCTTAAGACCTCAAAGTTCGTAGGTACGGATGATTGGAGAACACCATGTGTTATACATGGATCCTGATTTCCTTTACACCTACACGATAGAAATATTGACTGTGATTTCCGAGTACCAGCTAACTACCTTACTAGGATGATAACTGGCACGCATAATTCAAGAGGAACAAAACATTACTCAAATCGTTTTACTGATGACCTGAGAAGTCTGAGAGTAGGCACATGGAAGTACCAAAGCAGTGGTAGGTGCAAAACCACCTTTTACGCGCCAGAATCAACAGCCAAAGGTCGATTCAAGGAAAACTAACGTTACAGCCCCGTTCAACAAGTCGCTTCGTGTGCAACTAACAAGATTCTGCAGTGTGATATTAGCTATCACCACCAGACGCCATTTCATCCTCTTCCTAGCAGAACTATCAAGATCCCGTTATAACAGCCTTGCGATCCCCCCACATAAAATTCTTCCCGACCTAGGATAATAAATATAAAACGTGCGAGGAGGACTTGGATGGAAAGGTCGCGCCTCGCCTTAAGCACGGATAACGGTTTCACTGTAATGTCTTGTGGCATTGTTGCCGCGATCTTTCAGCTTGATTTCGCCTCTCGTTTCATTAAAAAGTTCCGGTTGATATAAGCGAATTTTCGATTTTGATGGCATTCAGCGTCTTTTGAATGCCGTATCTCCAACATATTTTAACTGCCAAATTCCAAAAGAAAACTTCTCTTTTGTGCTCAGGATAATGTTTTAGTTATCTTGAGCGCCTACGTAACTGCTGATGCCCATCCCACTCCATCCTCCCGTATTCCATTTCATGTAGATTTTTGATTCGCATTTTTCCTTGAAGGTAGGTAACTGAACTGGAACTTTTTCAACCTCATCATCCAATCATCAGCAAATTCTGTGTCTTGGCTTCCAATATCTTGATTAGCCCTTTTGCCTTCTTCCTAGCTCATCCATGTAGTTTTAACTGATGCTGATCTTGCATAGGCACTAATATTGTCCTGTAGATCCTTACGGCTTCCTTTACGGTTATTGCCGTAAGGCGGCTATTGCTATAGTGTTGATGGTTAATTCACCAGACTGTATTCCCTAGGCGAATGGTTTCCTTACTGGCATTTGTTGCCCCATTATCATATCAAATGTCTGTTGAAAAATACATCCCATTGTTGACATTGGTAGAATCTTCGATTCCCCGTTGAATATTCAGTTGTGTTGCTCAATATTTTATGAATGACGACGAGATTATCTGGGGGCCTCGTCACTAGTCGGCAATGACCTAACATCTGCGCACCCGAACGGGATTTACGTTGTTGACGGAGGGCAAAAGCGAACTGCCGGGGTCAGAGGGAGACGATTTACGAGCCAGGGAAAAGAATGATTCAGACGTACCTACCTTTAATGTGAAAAGGAAATGTGGGGGCGTATATCTGATAATATTTTGTGGTATCACAGTGAACGTGATCTACTTACTCCCATCTGAAGATTCGTAGGCAAGTATCTGATAAAGAGTATAATTAATGCAGGTGAAGGTAAAAAAGCATTAGGTAATCATTTAATCAATGGAACATACCAATGTCTAAGACTGATTCATGACGATTCCACAAAAGCCGAAGCCACTGCCTTGGTTATCATATATCTTCAATGAAGCATAAGCACTTTTTTTTTTGCTTTCTCACAACCGGAAGGGGGACGCCTTGGATTCGCGATTGAGTAAAAATATTCATGTCCTCCAAAATGAAAATTCCCACTACCATTTTGCGGTTCAGACATCAAGTAACATTTCTGGTTCCGTGTCTGTCTGTCTCTGGTTAATTCTTTGCAACGCCGATAACTACCCGAGATAATGGTCGAAATGGGCTGAAATTTTATTTAGTACTGCAACTTTCGTCTCGCATGAACAAATGTTGAAATATTTGATCCCATTACGTATATTAGGTAATCTATTACTACTCTATTTATTGCTATTCAATCATTTTCATACTCGTACATCTTTTTCGGTTTATTATTTTCAATAATGAACCTTCGGAATCGAGCAGGAAAAAAAATGCAGCCCCCCCCCCCCCCCCGCCCCTCTAAATTTGGAGGTTTACGTTTCAAGGTACGTACAATCCGAAAATACAATTTAAAAAAATCTGTCTGTCCGCCGTACTTCGCACTTTTCTTAGTTACCAGGAACCAACACTGAAATTTGGTTTTCAAGACCCGCTTGGAGTCTAGTTGGTCCGCGAAGCTCGGCGTTACTGTCAGTCATCTCTAAGGGGTGAAAAATAGGGGTTAATTTTTTTCAGAAAGCCGTAGCTCGAAAACTTTCAGTAGAAGGGTATGGTTTTTTTACGTTTTTAAATCGGTCTTGAACTAAAGAATTTGTTGAGATCACCCGGAGCATTGTACGACCAGAAGTTCGTTTACACCGATAAGCTTCGTCAACATGATTGTGAATGATGCGTTATGAATCCGGCCAAGATATCACCGCTAGGGAGCACCTGATTGTAGTCATGGATGACTGTATGATGTCGAGTTGGTTGTTCTGTGATATTATTCCATTTGCAAAAATGATAGCTCTTTTGGGTTTTGTTGATAGGTACTTTCGCAACAAGAACAAACGTTGAAGTATTATTGGGTAAACTATTACACAACGATAAACTATTACACGGTTTATTCTACTATCTACGCAGAAGGAGCATCTATAAAGGTAAATTATTACACAACGGTTTATTATTTACCTTATGCTTCATGAATAACTACAAATAATTATTAATGATTGAATTATTGAACCCCGCGCATTTGTATGAAAATTCAATTCCCAGGCCGGCTCCGGTACTCCATTTAGGGCTTTCCTGGAGGGAGCTTGAGGGTATTGACCACAGAAAACAGTGATCTACGCAGAAGGGGCATCTATATAGGTAAATAATAAACTGTTGTGTAATAATTTGCAGCGTTTTACCAATGATTCTATACGACTATGTTACAATAAGTGAGGAATCTTCAAACAATTTTCCACGTTTTTGACTCATAAAAATTGAATTTTGGGAGCTTCACGTCCGTTACAACCTCAATTCTTCACTCGTTGGTCAATATCAATTTCATATTCGGTCTTATGGCCCTAAAAACATAGAAAACGATACATCAGAAGCTCATGTTCACTAAAACCTGCAAAACCACGAAAAACTCTATTTTTACACCCATTTTTCTCCATAACACCCCTGGATGTATTCCGATCCGGCTGCCGGAGCACAACTAGCACCCAAAATTAGTTCCCCAGTGGGCCCAAACTGTGTGCGGAAGAACGACGATTTTATACCAAGATTTTAGACAAAAATTTAACGTAATATTAAGGCTGAAACTTCGTTAGAACCTCAATTTTCCACTCTTTGGTCAAAATTGAATTCATATTCGGTCTTTTTGCCCTAAAAAACATGGAAAACGATACCTCAAAGGTCATTATATTAAAACACAAAAAACGCTGCAAAGTCCTCGTCACATGGGTTTATTATTCTACTGGACCTACCTACAGAAATGCGTTTTATAATTATAATCTACGACGTTGAGGTGAGGACTGACATCGATACTACCTACTGCCTGGGAAGTCGCGGTGTCTGTTCTGCTATACTGTAGCTTAGGGGAAGAAGCAGCGGCCCATGTAATCATGAAATCTAAACAAATATTATTATGCTATTCCTGCGAACCGATTTGATTTTTCTCGTGAACAAACAACACAAAAAGCAATTTGGAAAAGAATCACCAATTCCAGAATCATGGGTATCCCCATTACCTTCTACAAGCGCCAATTATACGTATCGGCATTCCATCTTTTAATTATTTATAATAACCTCAGTTTCCTCTTGAACGATTCTATAGCTAGATACTGTTTATGGCTATCGAAGACAGGAAACTCTAATGGTTGGGGGTCCATCGTGGAAGTCGTTTAAAAGCACTGTTCTTTTGGTTTTCTAATGGACGGAAAATGTTACGAACACTACACTTATTACATCAGGTTTTCAGGATTTGCAGCAACCGCATTTTTATTTAGAATAGAAAAGATAAATTTAGCTGTTTCAATGAGGAAATTGCATAAAATCTTTCTAAATATCGTGGGAGCGAGGATGAATATAAATGAGGTCCAAAAGCTATATAAAACTTCATTATGCCCGGATATCATTGCTAGTGATCCCCTGACTGTATGAAGCTGTATGAAGCTGAGTTGGTTGCTGTGTGATAATTATTTCATCTGAAGGATGATCTCTTTTGGATTTTGTTGATAGGTACCTAATTTTGTAACTTGAACAAAGATTATGCTTCATGAATAACAAAAAATAATTATTAATGATTGAATTATTGGATCCCACGCATTTTTATGAAAGTGTAATTCCCGGGCCGGTTCCACTACTCGATTCAGGGCTTTCCTCGGGGGAGCACGAGGTACAGAAAACCGTGATCTACACAGAACGGGCATCTATACAGGTACCTAATTAATAAACCGCTGTGTAATAATTTGCAGCGTTTTTTATTCTTAGTTACCAACCGAGGTAGGTACAGTAAAATCGCGTCTGCTGTTATCTAATTTCCACGGAATGGACAACTAAACGTTTCATTCCCATTACAGCGCTGTTCTGTCTTCAGCTAGCGCGTTAATTTGCTGTTCACCTTGGCTGGTTTGAGTAACTCAGACCTGACTGACGACTGGTGATTCATATCCTCGCGCTATGTGGAACACTCCTTCGGACCGCGATGAGCAGTTTGCCTCGAAATACCCGTAGGTGGGGCCGAAGAGCATCGCTCAAGAACGTGATTTCCCGCATCAATCAGTGGGGGAACTGAGTCAAATTGACGTTTTCAATCAGCCTATTGAATTATGGGACATTAAACTTCAAAAATCGGACGGGGCTGAAAAATTTGAGCGCATAATTCATTGGTACCTAAACGTTTTAGTGATCTCCGATTATTCATAATCCTGACGCTAATTCATTAATGACAACAGCCTACATGACAGCAGTAATGACTAAAGCGAAACCTGATTATTTATTTCGCACAAACAAGAACGTTTCATGAAATTGAACTTGAACTTGGTTGGGAACTTGGTGCTCTAATAACCAATTTGGGTTTTGCTTCCTTCACTACCGTTGGGTAGGGAAACTTTGGATTCGTGATTGAGTTTAAAAAAAGGTATGTCCTCCAAAATGAAAATGTCTACTACCATTTTGCATTTCAGACATCAAGGAACCTTTTTCGTTCCGTTTTTGTCTGTCTGTCTGTGGCCAATTCCTTGTAACGTCCATAACTACCCGAAATAATGGTCGAAATGGGCTGAAATTTGGAGGGTAGTATCGAATGTGGTAACCTTGCACCACTGTGTAACCCGGATCGTGGTAACCTTGCAACCTGTAAATGATTTCGTAAATTATCCCTAAATTGTTGTATTTCCTTTCAAGTCCTGAATCAAGATTAAGGAGAGGTTCCTTTGTTAATAGCGATTACCCGTTTTGTGTGCGAACAGGTTCCTTTGTAAATTGCGATTACGTAGTGTACGATGGATTCGAAATGGTTTGAAAACATTTTTGTGTGAAAGAGCGCAAAATTAAGAAATCACACCATACAGCGTTACAATTTCTTTTCTAATGATGAAGAAAGAACAAGCGAGAATGATTCTTAGTTACCTACCTACTGTCAAGATAAAGCTTGTGATACAACATGAAAATGTCTCGCTGTGTTGCGGACTTGTACGCAAGCGTTTTGGGCTGGGGGTCAGTCTGAATTTATTATTATGTGCAGATCTCCGATTTTGATGAAGCTTCTCAATAAAAGACGGTAGTCTAAAAATACAGCACTGAGGTAGGGTTGTACTTATTCGCAGTTCAACATCAGCCGGCGTAGAGGTATCTTCCCAGATGCCAGCATGGTTTCAGTGTGGGTGCAACAGCTATCGAGTGCCCCATTTCATTTTCTTCCACCTCCAATCATTGTCATTTCTGTACATCTCCATACACTTATTCTCTTACTGATATCAGACTAGTTCCATGCCAAATTTCCAGTCAAGCTCCTGCTGACGAAGAGCCCAGCGCATTTTATATTTGTTACAATGGTGGTTGGTGTTGTGGGGGGGGGTGGGGGGGGGGGGGGGGGGGGGTCCTGCAGGGCATGACGAGGCAGGCGTGGTTGGCGGAAAGAGCCGAAGATGGGCGAAGACGTCAGCCGAGCTGTAAGTTCAAGGGCCTGAAGAGACCAAGGTCAAACGCTCAACCAATCAAAGAAGCTCGTCGGGATGTGAACCTCTTCAGGTCTCCGACCAGCCTACCTTAACCGCTTCTTCCGGTGGTATTTTTCGTGGATGCGATGATTTTTACTTCTGGGATGGTGGGAACATAATGACCGAGAGGGGAATAATACATTTGAGCCGGCATATCAGATCGGTCTTACGACGGCAGGTATTTGAGACTTCGCTTCCTTATGGAAATAAGAACACGAATAATTGCAGGGGTTCAACGGTTGTGCAGTGGAAGCTGCTGCTCGACACCCAACATTCAATATAAGGATTTCTATTAGAAAAGATACGTTCTACCTGTCTGTAACCGATATTACTTGCACAACCTGCTTATAAAACCAGAGGTCGTTTTACACCACTTGATTAATGGATATGATCGACGGAAGAAGTAAATACCTACCAGTCTCAAGTTTTAGATCTTCATAACTCATGATGAACCGATGACACATTTCCTTTAAATGCCGCACATTCATGGCTTTGAAACTGATTCTGCACTCCTCCTCCTCTGGTCGATTTTCAGTCCCAATACAATACAGACAGAAAAGTGAGCAAGACATCACAAATATTAGGTCCCCCTATTATTATCATTACGGTGGGGATGGGGACAGTGACTATTATTGTCACGGCCATTTCCTACAGTCAAAGAGCCGACATATTTTGAAAATCAACTTCGATATGTTTCACTATGGGGAAAAGCGCTGCAAAATTACACAACGGTAGATTTTCCTGCACTGATACCCCTTCTGCATAGATCATTGGATTCCTATTACCCTAAGATTAATAATAATATTAGGGTCTTTTTTGTGGTGGATGAATTTACCTACTCACGCCCAAGCACAGATACGACAAAAATGCCACCAGAGTCGAACTATGTATAAGCTCAGCAATTACATTTAGACAAATACGCATTTTCCCACCGACCCCATATCCTCTAACGCGCCATTTCGACCGCACGAACCCACTACCAGGACATTTTCGAAATTCCGATTTTTGCTGAACCTAAGTAGGACCCTCGACATATTCCCGAACTTCCACTTAATTTGGATGATTCTTTTGGCCAGGAACAACAAATTTCTACCAATCAACAAATAGGTTAAAAAAAAGTACCTATCAACCAAATTTATAATAAGAATAACTATCCTTCTTGAAGTGTAATAATATCAATTATATTTATATATCTGTTTCCGTGCTATGCCCTTTTGAATGAAAAACACAATCAATTCGGGTGGTGGGTGTGGGGGGGGGGGGGGGGGGGCAACAATTTAGTAGTAATAAACCAATAGTGCGCAAATTCCATTTACTATGTTGATAAACTCACAATCGCATTTCTATTATACATAATTACCTACCAAGTGGAATGTACGTTTATCCAAGAAGCCTCTTCTGCTTTGGATATTTTTCATTGCAAAAAAAAAATGTGTCATTAAAAAAGCTTGTCTACCCAACCAGCGATCTCACTCATCACCAGTGATAGAATCATGTGAAGCATTCAGAAATTAAAGGTAGGAAAAGCAAGCAGGTAGTGTCTTAGAGCTTTCGAGTAAAAATTTCTCCCCGGGATATGAGGTACCAAGAGAGGTTAAAATCCAGGGTTTTTGGCATTTTCATGTCTTTACTTTGGCACACAAACTCGAAGCGTTACCAGAAAGCGACAGGAAAACGCGTTACGCGCCATTTCTGATGATTTTCGCTTATAACCGATTCGTCCGTTCATGTTTGCCATTTTTCATCGTACAAAAATCGTTCACCACTCGTTGGAATCGTGTGATTTTATTGAATATTTTCTTATTAACCGTACCCTTGTACCTTGCGTGGTAGCTGAGCTGAACATGATGAAAGAAGGTGGGTAAACAAGGTAGTCAGCTGCATAGTAATTAATGAAGAAAGTCATTGGTAACTAGTATCGAATGTGTTAACCTTGCACCACTGTGTAACCCGGATTGTGGTAACCTTGCAACCTGTAAAATGATTTCGTAAATTATCCCTAAATTGTTGTATTTCCTTTCAAGTCCTGAATCAAGATTAAGGAGAGGTTCCTTTGTTAATAGCGATTACCCGTTTTGTGTGCGAACAGGTTCCTTTGTAAATTGCGATTACGTATAGCGTACGATGGATTCGAAATGGTTTGAAAACATTTTTGTGTGAAAGAGCGCAAAATTAAGAAATCACACCAAACAGCGTTACAATTTCTTTTCTGATGATGAAGAAAGAACAAGCGAGAATGATTCTTAGTTACCTACCTACTGTCAAGATAAAGCTTGTGATACAACATGAAAATGTCTCGCTGTGTTGCGGACTTGTTTTAAGTTCTTAGGTACGCCTTCACTTGTTACGATTTTATGGGATAAGGCAAGTGAAAGGGGGTGAAAAATAACTGTTAAACAAACCGCTTACTCATTGCCGTATAATTCATCATTCCTGTAGCCGTGTTTCCGCGTAACTAATGTAAATCAATAAGACAGAGTGACTCCTAGACCAATAAAACATTCCCTCTAGTAGAGCGTCGACGGCTCTGAATGTCGCCACTTATCAACATCTTGTTTGTCACGTCAGAAGGATTGATTTCGCACTGGAATTATTGGCCCTTTCACAGTTTGAATAAAGTAACAAGTTAGTCTATTTCAGTTGGAATATTGATATTTAAAATCAGTAATTGAACTTATATGAAGAAATTATGCACATGTGATTAAATGTGATTAAATTACGAGGAACAGAGGATGCTGTCCAATTGGGATGACATTGTCTTTATTCAAAATTATTCACAAATTTCACCGAACTACCGATTGTTTGAGAGAAATCATTGCTGGTGCGGTGTATTTTTCGCGCGTGCGCGTGTTCTTATTTGTCCGTAATAGGATCCTCTACATTCCTTTTCCTGTACGCTGAATTATCAAAAGGCGTACTGACCTACACTGAATCAAATCCAAATTGAGAGGATATGTTCGCCTGTGCAATTGTCTTATAAAACGTTTTAAAGAACGTTAGAACGAATACACCTCTTCCCTGCATTAGTAAAAAACAAAAATATTAATAACCAGGGCCCCAGAAATCTTCAGGACCATTTTGAGATGGGCTTCTTACTATGTTCCAATACTTATTTGCG
>OX940980.1:19118965-19251951 GCA_954871275.1 Leptopterna dolabrata | reverse complement strand
TTCCCAGCAACCCACCCATCAGTTTGCCTGATAAAAGCCTTCAGTTCACTGAGAAAAATACACTATCACTGCACACTATCTCAGTGATAGATGAACATACCCACTATCGGTTTCCTATCAGTTCCCTATCAAAGGGTTCCTCCTCCGTGGCCCAATTTGCCCTCAAGTGGCACACTATCAGACAACTATGAGGCACCTATCAGATAACTATCACATGACAAAACTCATCTATCGGGAACCTATCACTTGGTTTTGCATACTATCAAAAGTCTATCAACATGGATGAGTCACCCTTAAGTGATAGTGTTTGACATCCCATTCTATCAGATACTATCAATCTGATATATCTGATCTATCAGAAACCTATCAAAATGTGGCAGTGATAGAGTGAAAGAAAAAACTCTATCAAAATTGCGGCCTGATCACTATCAAAAGACTATCACATGATGAGAATGATAGATAGCATCTTTCACGTCTCTCAAGAATGCGGTCTGTTCACTATCAAAAATCTTTCACTCAATTAGAATGATAGACAGCACTTTTCATCTTTATCAAAAATGCGGCAAATCACCATCAAAAAACTATGATGCAATGAGAGTGATAGATAGCATTTTTCATCTCTTTCTGAAGAACTATCGAAAGGCTATCATTGGGTGAGAATGATAGATAAAATTTTTCACCTCTATCAGAAGTTCAACCTGGTTACTATCAAAAGGCTATCGTTGGATGAGAATGATAGAGGGAATTTTTCATCTCTATCAAAATCTCTACCTGGTTACTATGAAAAGACTATCATTGGATGAGTATGACAGATGGCATTTTTCACCTCTATCAAAAGCTCAACATGGTTACTATCAAAACGCTACCATTAGATGAGAATAATAGATGAAAATATTTCAAACTACTAAATGATCAGCTTTGACACCGTGAAAAAACTACCCTAGTTGGAAAACGGTAGATAGGAATATTCCAAACAAAATTATTGGAAAATCATAGAAATCATCTATCATTGGAAAATATAGATGGGAATATTTCACCCTATTAAATGATCAGCCTTTTTAGAACATTCTCTTCAGTGGAGAATGATAGAAATATTCCATTTGATGAAATCAACAGCCTTCATGCTATAAATGTGGCACTGCAAAAATCCCAAATCCTACAGTGGGGGGGGGGGGGGGGATTTCTTTTTTTTTTTAGACTAGTGAAGAAGGTGATAGTGTTCTTATAGGGTAATGATAGCGTTGTAATAGCGTTTTTACAGACACAGTTCTATCAAAAGGCTATCATTGGATGAGTATGATAGATGGCATTTTTCACTTCTATTAAAAACTCAACAGGGTTACTATCAAAACGCTTCCATTAAATGAGAATAATAGATGAAAATATTTCAAACTACTAAATGATCAGCTTTGATACCGTGAAAAAACTACCCTAGTTGGAAAACGGTAGATAGGAATATTCCAAACAAAATTATTGGAAAATCATAGAAATCATCTATCATTGGAAAATATAGATGGGAATATTTCACCCTATTAAATGATCAGCCTTTTTAGAACATTCTCTTCAGTGGAGAATGATAGAAATATTCCATTTGATGAAATCAACAGCCTTCATGCTATAAATGTGGCACTGCAAAAATCCCAAATCCTACAGTGGGGGGGGGGGGGGGGGGTTGGGATTTCTTTTTTTTTTTTTGAGACTAGTGAAGAAGGTGATAGTGTTCTTATAGGGTAATGATAGCGTTGTAATAGCGTTTTTACAGACACAGTTCTATCAAAAGGCTATCATTGGATGAGTATGATAGATGGCATTTTTCACTTCTATTAAAAACTCAACATGGTTACTATCAAAACTCTTCCATTAAATGAGAATAATAGATGAAAATATTTCAAACTACTAAATGATCAGCTTTGACACCGTGAAAAAACTACCCTAGTTGGAAAACGGTAGATAGGAATATTCCAAACAAAATTATTGGAAAATCATAGAAATCATCTATCATTGGAAAATATAGATGGGAATATTTCACCCTATTAAATGATCAGCCTTTTTAGAACATTCTCTTCAGTGGAGAATGATAGAAATATTCCATTTGATGAAATCAACAGCCTTCATGCTATAAATGTGGCACTGCAAAAATCCCAAATCCTACAGTGGTGGGGGGGGGGGGGGGGGTTGGGATTTCTTTTTTTTTGAGACTAGTGAAGAAGGTGATAGTGTTCTTATAGGGTAATGATAGCGTTGTAATAGCGTTTTTACAGACACAGTTCTATCAAAAGGCTATCATTGGATGAGTATGATAGATGGCATTTTTCACTTCTATTAAAAACTCAACATGGTTACTATCAAAACGCTTCCATTAAATGAGAATAATAGATGAAAATATTTCAAACTACTAAATGATCAGCTTTGACACCGTGAAAAAACTACCCTAGTTGGAAAACGGTAGATAGGAATATTCCAAACAAAATTATTGGAAAATCATAGAAATCATCTATCATTGGAAAATATAGATGGGAATATTTCACCCTATTAAATGATCAGCCTTTTTAGAACATTCTCTTCAGTGGAGAATGATAGAAATATTCCATTTGATGAAATCAACAGCCTTCATGCTATAAATGTGGCACTGCAAAAATCCCAAATCCTACAGTGGTGGGGGGGGGGGGGGGGGTTGGGATTTCTTTTTTTTTGAGACTAGTGAAGAAGGTGATAGTGTTCTTATAGGGTAATGATAGCGTTGTAATAGCGTTTTTACAGACACAGTTCTATCAAAAGGCTATCATTGGATGAGTATGATAGATGGCATTTTTCACTTCTATTAAAAACTCAACATGGTTACTATCAAAACGCTTCCATTAAATGAGAATAATAGATGAAAATATTTCAAACTACTAAATGATCAGCTTTGACACCGTGAAAAAACTACCCTAGTTGGAAAACGGTAGATAGGAATATTCCAAACAAAATTATTGGAAAATCATAGAAATCATCTATCATTGGAAAATATAGATGGGAATATTTCACCCTATTAAATGATCAGCCTTTTTAGAACATTCTCTTCAGTGGAGAATGATAGAAATATTCCATTTGATGAAATCAACAGCCTTCATGCTATAAATGTGGCACTGCAAAAATCCCAAATCCTACAGTGGGGGGGGGGGGGGGGGTTGGGATTTCTTTTTTTTTTTTTGAGACTAGTGAAGAAGGTGATAGTGTTCTTATAGGGTAATGATAGCGTTGTAATAGCGTTTTTACAGACACAGTTCTATCAAAAGGCTATCATTGGATGAGTATGATAGATGGCATTTTTCACTTCTATTAAAAACTCAACATGGTTACTATCAAAACTCTTCCATTAAATGAGAATAATAGATGAAAATATTTCAAACTACTAAATGATCAGCTTTGACACCGTGAAAAAACTACCCTAGTTGGAAAACGGTAGATAGGAATATTCCAAACAAAATTATTGGAAAATCATAGAAATCATCTATCATTGGAAAATATAGATGGGAATATTTCACCCTATTAAATGATCAGCCTTTTTAGAACATTCTCTTCAGTGGAGAATGATAGAAATATTCCATTTGATGAAATCAACAGCCTTCATGCTATAAATGTGGCACTGCAAAAATCCCAAATCCTACAGTGGGGGGGGGGGGGGGTTGGGATTTCTTTTTTTTTTTTTGAGACTAGTGAAGAAGGTGATAGTGTTCTTATAGGGTAATGATAGCGTTGTAATAGCGTTTTTACAGACACAGTTCTATCAAAAGGCTATCATTGGATGAGTATGATAGATGGCATTTTTCACTTCTATTAAAAACTCAACATGGTTACTATCAAAACGCTTCCATTAAATGAGAATAATAGATGAAAATATTTCAAACTACTAAATGATCAGCTTTGACACCGTGAAAAAACTACCCTAGTTGGAAAACGGTAGATAGGAATATTCCAAACAAAATTATTGGAAAATCATAGAAATCATCTATCATTGGAAAATATAGATGGGAATATTTCACCCTATTAAATGATCAGCCTTTTTAGAACATTCTCTTCAGTGGAGAATGATAGAAATATTCCATTTGATGAAATCAACAGCCTTCATGCTATAAATGTGGCACTGCAAAAATCCCAACTCCTCCAGTGGGGGGGGGGGGGGGGGTTAGGATTTTTTTTTTTTTTGAGACTGGTGAAGAAGGTGATAGTGTTCTTATAGCGTAATGATAGCGTTTTTACAGACACAGTTCTATCAAAAGGCTATCATTGGATGAGTATGATAGATGGCATTTTTCACTTCTATTAAAAACTCAACATGGTTACTATCAAAACGCTATCATTAGATGAGAATGATAGATAAAAATAATTCATACCATCAAATGATCAGCTCTGATACCATGAAAACACTATCCCTGTTGGAAGATGATAGATGGAAATATTTCGAACTACCAAAATGATGGGCATACATACCATGAAAACACTATCGCTATAAATGCTATAAATGTCCTACCAGTCCTACCCCTAACCATCCCGAAACATTGAAGAAAGTTGAAACCGATCTGTATGTCCGTAACTTGGTTGAGAAAGCGTTAAAGTATGACAAACAGGGTGGAGGTATGTAAAATTTAAATTTCATTATATGAAGGAGTGCCTCTATCAAAAATCCTGTAGTGCAGGTCTACCAAAAGATAACTTGTGATAGGTTTTTGATAGATACGCCATTGTCTGATAGCGTCCTGATACGTTGTTGATAGTCTTTTGATGGAGAACTCATGGTGAACTGATAGGGTTTTGATAGCCCTAGGTAGTATTTGAAAAAGTTTCATTCGGATTTGCTGATTTATATCCGAATATCAAATTTTGCACTCCAGGTATCATCACACGAAGGTTTAGGTACGTATCAATGGTTTGGAACCAGTCCTATCCCTAACCATCCCGAAACATTGAAGAAAGTTGAAACCGATCTGTATGTCCGTAACTTGGATGAGAAAGCGTTAAAGTATGACAAACAGGGTGGAGGTATGTAAAATTTAAATTTCATTATATGAACAGGTGTCTCTATCAAAAATCCTGTAGTGCTGGTCTATCGGAGGATAACTTGTTATAGGTTTTTGATAGCTGCGCCATTGCCTGATAGTGTTCTGATAGGTTGTTGATAGTCTTTTGATGGAGAACTCATAGTGAACTGATAGAGTTTTGATAGCCTTCGGTTGATAGTGTTTGAAAGACTATCTTTCGGATTTGATAATTTATATCTGAACATCGAATTGTCGAAAGAAGTTTATTTATAAATAGCTTATTTCATGGGCAGTTATGAGAACCTAACTCTCCAGTGCATGACCAGTGAAAACAAGTGAAACTGAACAATTAATGTTGAGAAGAGAGAACATTTTGAGCGGGATATTACAGAAGTTCCTCTTCGAACCCAGATTGTTTCAAAAAGTTTGAAAGTGTGAAATGTATTATTATTTCCCAATTTTCAAATCTGTATGTGCTGTATATTATGGTCAAAGAAGTGTTGAGAAGTACGAAAAATGGGGTAGAGATGTTGTAAAATTTAAATTGTGATACATTAAGGGGTGTCTCTATCAAAAATCCTGTAGTGCTGGTCTATCACAGGATAACTTGTGATAGGTTTTTGATAGATACGCCATTGCCTGATACCGTTCTGATAGGGTGTTGATAGTCTTTTGATGGAGAACTCATAGTGAACTGACAGGGTTTTGATAGCCTTCAGTTGATAGTGTCTGAAAGAGTTTCTTTTGGAGGTTGTGGAGTTTGGCGGTTTTGAGTGGAACACTTGATATTCCTATAGAAATGTGGACATAGATATGTGCTTGAAGGTGATTTCAGGTAGAATAACTACATTTATTTATGGTTTATGTGATGGAAAATATAGAGAAGCTAACGCCCCGACCCATAGAAAGTCAGGATAGATGTGGGTTACCGTTTGCTAATGTGAAAAGTGTTGAAATTTGTGTTCATGATTTCCTTCTCATTTTCGTCCCACTCCAATGAAGATTTCCCTCACATGATCCAGTACTGTGGCAATGGATGAGTTAAGAGAGAGATAAATATATTTCTTCAAAAATTATCTACAGTTATGGTGTTCTTATAGATGATAATAGTGCACAGAGTTGCACACTTTCAATACATGTGATGCATGAAGGGGTGTCTCTATAAAAAATCCTGTAGTGCTGGTCTATCGGAGGATAACTTGTTATAGGTTTTTGATAGATACACCATTGCCTGACAGTGTTCTGATAGGTTGTTGATAGTCTTGATGGAGAACTCATAGTGAACTGATAGGGTTTTGATAGCCATTGGTTGATAGTGTTTGAAAGAATTTATATCCGAATATGAAATTTCGCACTCCAGGTATCATCACATGAAATTTTAGGAACATCTCAGGAACATTTCAGCAACGGTTTGGAACCAATCCTACCCCTAACCATCCAGAAACATTAAAGAAAGTTGAAACCAATCTGTACGTCCATAACTTGGTTGAGAAAGCGTTAAAGTATGACAAACAGGATGGAGGTATGTAAAATTTAAATTTCATTATATGAAGAGGTGTCTCTATCAAAACTCCTGTAGTGCTGGTCTATCACAGGATAACTTGTGATAGGTTTTTGATAGATACACCATTGCCTGATAGAGTTCTGATAGGTTGTTGATAGTCTTTTGATGGAGAACTCATAGTGAACTGATAGGGTTTTGATAGCCTTCGGTTGATAGTGTCTTAAAGGGTTTCTTTTGGATTTGATAATTTATATCTGAACATCGAATTTTTGTATTGTTATATAGGTAGGTTTTGGTGGTTTTGAGTGGAAAACTTGATATTCCTGCAGAAATGTGGACATATGTGCTTGAAGGTGATTTCAGGTAGCATAACTACATTTATTTATGGTTTGTGTGATGGAAAATATAGAGAAACTAACGCGCCGACCCATAGAAAGTCAGGATGGATCTGGGTCAGCGTTTGCTAATGTGAAAAGTGTTGAAATTTGTGTTCGTGATTTCCTTCTCATTTTTGTGCCTTCCAATGAAAATTTCCCTCACATGATCCAGTAGTGTGGCAATGGATGAGGTAAGTGAGAGATAAATCTATTTCTTCAAAAATTATCTACAGTTATGGTGTTCTTATAGATGATAATAGTGCACAGAGTTGCACACTTTCAATACATGTGATGCATGAAGGGGTGTCTCTATCAAAAACCCTGTAGTGCTGGTCTATCACAGGATAACTTGTGATAGGTTTTTGATAGATACACCATTCCCTGATAGTGTTCTGATAGGTTGTTGATAGTATTTTGATGGAGAACTCATAGTGAACTGATAGGGTTTTGATAGCCTTCGGTTGATAGTGTCTGAAAGAGTTCCTTTTGGATTTGATAATTTATATCTGAACATCGAATTTTTGTATTTTTATATAGGTAGGTTTTGGTGGTTTTGAGTGGAAAACTTGATATTCCTGCAGAAATGTGGACATATGTGCTTGAAGGTGATTTCAGGTAGCATAACTACATTTATTTATGGTTTGTGTGATGGAAAATATAGAGAAACTAACGCGCCGACCCATAGAAAGTCAGGATGGATCTGGATCATCGTTTGCTTATGTGAAAAGTGTTGAAATTTGTGTTCGTGATTTCCTTCTCATTTTTGTGCCAGTCCAATGAAGACTTCCCTCACATGATCCAGTAGTGTGGCAATGGATGAGGTAAGTGAGAGATAAATCTATTTCTTCAAAAATTATTTACAGTTATGGTGTTCTTATAGATGATAATAGTGCACAGAGTTGTACACTTTCAATACATGTGATGCATGAAGGGGTGTCTCTATCAAAAACCCTGTAGTGCTGGTCTATCACAGGATAACTTGTGATAGGTTTTTGATAGATACACCATCGCCTGATAGCGTTCTGATAGGTTGTTGATAGTATTTTGATGGAGAACTCATAGTGAACTGATAGAGTTTTGATAGCCCTTGGTTGATAGTGTTTGAAAGAGTTTCTTTCGGATTTGCTAATTTATATTCGAAAATCAAATTTCGCACTCCGGGTATCATCACACGAAATTTTAGGAACATTCCAACGGTTTGGAACCAATCCTACCCCTAACCATCCAGAAACATTATGAAGAGGTGTCTCTATCAAAAATCCAGTAGTGCTGGTCTATCGGAGGATACCATGTGATAGGTTTTTGATAGATACACCATTGCCTGATAGTGTTCTGATAGGTTGTTGATAGTCTTTTGATGGAGAACTCATAGTGAGCTGATAGGGTTTTGATAGCCTTCGGTTGATAGTGTCTGAAAGAGTTTCTTTTGGATTTGATAATTTATATCTGAACATCAAATTTTTGTATTGTTATATAGGTAGGTTTTGGTGGTTTTGAGTGGAACCCTTGATATTCCTATGGAAATGTGGACATATGTGCTTGAAGGTGATTTCAGGTAGCATAACTACATTTATTTATGGTTTGTGTAATGGAAAATATTGAGAAACTAACGCCCCGACCCTTAGAAAGTCAGGATGGATCTGGGTCAGCGTTTGCTAATGTGAAAAGTGTTGAAATTTGTGTGCAACAGAGTTGCACACTTTCAATACCCTATACTATGATAGTTTTCTCATAGTGTTTTGATAGAGTAAGACCCTGCACACTATCATACCTCTATCAGCTTAGGCGGAGGAGGGGACTGACCCTATATAATGAGCAAGCGCTGCCAACCAGTATCAGTGCTCTCTCAGCAGTTGTGCAAGTTGTGTCAGTCTTCTTCTTCATTCGATTCACACCAGATTCCAGTCAGTCTTAACGAGTTGGTTTTGTGTTTTCTTTGGGTTTCCAAACCTCCATATACCAGTGGAATATTGTGAGTACATATTGCACCATATATACGCACGGTGTGGTTTTTGCTTTGTAGCAATGTCCCAGGCTAGTGAAGTGCGTGACTTGCTCATAAGTTGGCATCTGCCTGAAGAGGCAATCGAGAAAATCATATGTAAGTACCCCACCAAATTGTCAAAAACACCTCAAGTTCATCGAGATTTCAACATTTTCTGGTATACCTACTATTACCAAACATTTCCTTCAACTTGTTCAACTTTATTTCATGAAAACTGGAAGTAGATACCTTGAAGAAAGCCACACTTTAATCATTTCTTCGTGAATTTTGCTTGCTAGAATGTGAATTTACAGTTTAAATTACAGTAAAGTTCCTGGGGAAACTAATGAGAAAGTGGGTAACATTTAAAAAAAAAAGGTAAATTTAATTTCAAAAATGTGGTTGGTACGGATTTGTCGAAGACTTTTTTGTTGTTATTCAGGTTGATGTTGACTTTGGTAGATAGGTGCTTAATATAGGTATAGCCAGATGTCTTCACATCTGGTGTAGGGGTAAATTACCTGCTGTAGCATAATGCATGTTTTCTTTTTCTTCACATCTGGTGTAGGGGTAAATTACCTGCTGAAGCATAATGCATGATTTCTTTTATCATGGGCTTTATTTGGTTGGGGGGAGGGGGGGCGACTACCTAGCAATGTTTGGGGTTAAATCAACCGTTCTCCCAAGTGGCGGGAAAGGCGCAGACGGATACATAGGGCGTTAGAGAAGCCGTTACGCACACTTTCCCTTCTCGTTCCCAGTTTTTCTGCCCGGCCACAGAGCTTATTACAAGGAATACCCTCGTTTTAGTTCATTTATTCTGAAATTATTCAAGCTCTGTTGCTATTGAAAAGTGTTAGTTTCCTCAATTTTGGCATCTTTTTCACTGGCTGGATTACGCAAGGATGCATGGCATACCTCATCAGTTTAAGATAACTTTGAAAATTGCAATAACAAGAAGTAGTCTCAATGTAGGTTTAAGTATGTTCGTTATCCTACATTTGAGTATAGTACGACTCTCTTTCCAATTGTTCTGACTGGTTTTGTCTTTATTTTTATTCAGCGTTATCACGTTGACTACCTGATGAGGCATTTTTAATTTAATTTTGAGTCCCCCCCCCCCCCCCCCCACCACTCCTACTCGGTCTCAAATGTCGATGAAATGTTGTATGAGCATGCTCTTCAAGTAGGGATATGTATCTATCGATGTTTTTTTTATCCCACAACTTCTAAATTTTATCGAATTTTCCAAGAAAAATGTAACAACTAGGTATTTGGCTTGTTCCAAAATTTCAGAGATACAGGGAGTGCACCGGAAAACCCTCCAAAATTTGTTTATATTAAAATTGAACTAGAAAAATTTGTCATCCAAAATTTGTTATATAATCGTCGGGTCAGAGGTGAAATTGAACAAGTAGCATTTGACAAATTTTACAGGAGAGCCATCTGAATTTTTGGTCATTTTTGAAATCGGGCCAGTACCAGGTTTCCTCAGTACATTTCCTCGTCTAACATGATTTTTTCTTTCGTTAATACCATCTTCTGTTCATATGAGGTGATAATATTTCCAATAGTAATCTTAAATTGAAGTTATTTAAAAAACTAAAGAGAAACTGGACTTGTTAATTTTTACCTCGAAACACATAGTGAATGCTCAGCAGTTGTTCACATCACTAAAACTCGAAAAAAATACTACCTATTCTATCTATTTAATCTGGTAAATCATTGTTTTCTCACCTTCTCAATTCCGTTATTTTCAGTCCAGCAGAAACAAAAGCCTCTATTAGGTTTCAAGCACTTTATCAGTTGTCCCTGAGCAAACGCGGCATTGACTTTAGATCACCCTAGTTACATATGCCGTTTGTTCATTTTTACCTGAACAAAATGAACCCTTTGCTTTAATTTGGTAAAAATGAACAACTCCCACTTGTACATTTCTATTTGAATGAATAATTGCCAAATTCACATTCAGTTTATAAGTAAAAATGAACTAATGACATTTGTACGTTTTTACCTGAACGAAATGAATCCGTGTTCAATCTTCAATTGTGGCAAAAGTTAATAGCTCCCACTTGTACATTTTTATTTGAATGAATACTTCCCCCGTGCATATAAGTAAAAATGTACACATGGTAGGTACTTGATAACTTTTACCAGACTGTAGGGTTGAGTTCTTTCCATATTTTTCCTTCAGGTAAATCCGTATAAATGTCATTTGTTCACTGAAGACGTTTTGTTTCGTTAAGGTAAAACTTTTTTTGGAATTTTTTATCGATTCGACGAATTGATTCAACATTTTAACCTATTTGGGAGACGATAACGTTCCCTAGCACCGGAATAACTAAAAACATTATTTTCCGAAAAAAATGTTACTTGTTCACTTTTACCTCTCACCCGACGATATAGGTACACTTTAATTTTTTCCCAAAAATGATTTTTGTTAACATAATTTTTGTGCAAGACGTGCCACTCTGGTCTCAACAAGTGCCAAGTCAGCCTCAATTTCCCAGACTATTCCTTTGAAAATTCGCTCATTAAGCCATGCTACATGACTGCAGTTTTTCGTGTTATCCCAGGTCTTCCGCATGTTTGATGAAAAATGGCTATTAATTTTTACTAGAAACATCTGGGAATGTAATAAATTATTATTATTAGAATCGCCACATTTTATTATACATCATTACAATGTGAAGCAACATTGATAGTTATTCTTAGCATGTGATCAACCAACCACCCGCCTCTGTTTATTCAGTCATACTTCGATTGTTCTCATTTCTTTTAAAATAATTTGTTATAGGTGTATACAACAATATCCATCACCTGTAATGTGCCTTTTCCTTAAATGTTTTAGTGATTAAAAAAAAAATTGCTTTGAATTTTCAATGACCAACCTAATACACGGTGTCTCACTTATGATCCGAAAAACTTTAACCACGTGTTCTACAACTAATTTCCAACAAAAAGTGTTCTATAAAGTTTTTTTGTAAGCCACTAAAAACCTGAGTTTTTTCACTGTTAAGATTTTTTTCGAGTTTTCGACCTTTGGTCACTGAAAAGGCCATAACTCCCCTAATATGAAAAGTAAAACCAAATCTGAGTACACCGTTGGAAAGGGCGTTAAATTTCCCGTCTTTTGAGCCTCTAACAATAATTTTTTGAAGAGAACTTGAGGGTGAACAATGAGCCCGAAAAGTTAATTTCGTCAAATCTTGAAAACTGCCTGTTTTTCAAACGCTCATTAGTCCCCCATAATTCTGGTGATAAGTTATAGCCTGTAAGCCTAAAAAATGCGCAAAAGCCTCAGCGTTCGAACAGTATAGTCAGTTTTTATTTTTTAGAAGGAACGTTTTCGAGAGAATTTAGTTTTTATGCGAAAAAACGTGTGTTTTCAGGCACATTTGAGGGGTTTTTTCTTGGGGAAAAAAGAACTGCATGACTAACAGGATTTGGAGGCGGGTTTTCTAATTTTTTACGCTGAATCTAATGGTGACATGCCCAGACTCTATTCGAAAACACACTCTCTATTCACTACAAACAACAGAAACAAACCTCACTCTGTTTAACACGCGTTTTTTCGCATACAATCCCACCGACAGACGAGCGACGTTTCTAGGAAGGTCTGGGTATGTCACCATTAGATTCAGCGTAAAAAATTACGTAAATCCGTCTCCAAATCCTGTTAGTCATGCACTATGTACTTTTGGTTTATTATTCTGTGAATAATACACCTATGTATTCGCTCAGCAAAAAATTTGTATAACACCCGCTCAAATTTTTTTCTTTTCCGTTTCAAGGTGCGTAGATTCCAAAAATGCAATGCCCGTCATCCCCCCCCCCCCTGGTGGTTTTTGTTGACTTTACTTATCGGGATCGGCTGTACACTGATTATGACAGAAGTTTGTGGGATAAGTTCATCGATTTCCTGATGTTCTTGACGTAATTTTACATAATTATGACGTTATCCTTCTTTTTCAGCTCAAGGATACGAGACTATAGACGATCTGAGAACATTAACTCCAGAACACGTCTCTGATATAGGGTTCAGTAAACTTGCCCACAAAACCCGATTTATTTCCTCATGGAAAAACTGGACTAATGTAAGCATAAAACAAGAATCATAAAGAATACGCCAGTTCCTTAGTAGAAACATTTCTCACAAAACAAACTGAGTCTTAATAACCCAAGTAACCCATTGTAATTTCAGGCAGGAAACCTGGATTATGTATCTATCTCAAGTGAGGTTCTGCGGAACATTGCAATAGACGACCTAGAAGGGATAAGCCCATTACAGACCTCTCCGCCCGCTTCTACGTCGAAAGAACAGGAAGTTGGCCTAAGGTCAGAATAATAGCCGCGAATTCCCTTCCCCTTCTTCATTCCTGAATTTGACATTTAGATCTCATACTTATTGATATGGTTAATACTGTTTAGGTAGCTGTATAATCAATACTTGTGCTGACAGTTTTTTCTTCTTTGCTTGTTGTAGAGAGAAAGAACGGCTGAAACGTCTACCTTGCAACAAGATTTATAAATTACTTCTGAAAGCCAATGCAGCTACCCTTCTGCTGAAAACGAAAACTTCCTGTGCTCGCCTCGACCACTACGAGAGGCAGGTGCTCATCAGGTTGTGGGAGGAAGACTGCGTGAGGGTAGCTTCCGATAGAGGCTCCTGCAAGTGGAAGTTGACGTACGACGAGTTTGAGGAGTGGGCAGTGAGCATATCAGAGTGCTTTGCAGGAGAAGACCCCAGCGTTTGGTTCAGACGACCAAACCCCATAACTCCAGAGGTAAATATTGATATTTCACCATATATGGCGATGGCTATGAATTAACTTGATGCGATTCTTTTTGACCCAATCTTCTGAAAATGCGTCCACTTGAACCCTCTATTCTTCCCCAATTTATTCCACCCCCAACTTATTGCTGTGCTATGCAGTATATCGTACCATCCAATGTGTCGTATGTTTGCAGACTTCCAAGTTCGCAGGCGTTCAGCGGCCCCAAAGCTCCCATCCGTCGGGGAGACTTTACAACAGATATAATAATTTTCCAAGAAAAAGCGGAAAGAAAGGCTCGCCAGCTACTCAAAGCACACAGTCCGACAGCCAAGGTTCTGCCGAGGGAGGGAGCACTGCCGTTGAGAGTGACGGTGAAGGTTCCCAGCCAAGAAAACCATCCAGGAGAGAGCGAAGGAGAGCGTCATCTTTAGCGGACACCTCAACGGCGCTAAAGGGTTGGTATTTTTTGAACTATGTAATGATATGCTTTTGGTAACATGTGATGTGTACGCTGTCCCTAATCTTCCTTCTCTTCAAAGTGAATTTCCACCTGATGTGCCGTTATGCTAATATTCTTTGGTTTCAAAACGTTGCAGACGCAGAACATAGAGTGCTGTCTCACCCTGCTCTTGCCCAGATACAGTCAACACCTGTGGATGTGGTTGATCTGAGGACTTCTTTCCTGGAAGCGTGGAGGTCTACAGCTTCCCTCAGAAACCAGTGGCTGCTGGCTGGGGTGCCTCTTGAGGACTACCTCGAAACATTTCCTCTGCTCAGACACCCTAAACACGGAAAGCGGTTGGTGAGTACCTATGGCGAAATTTTTAAAGGTATTTTTCTGTCAACTGACGGGGGGGGGGGGGGGGGGCATGTGCGAACAGCCCATATGTTTTGAAATTGTCGACTCATCAATCGTAATTATTGTTGAACTAAATTCTGCAATTTTGCTCATTAGAAACGACACTTTTCACGATTTTAAAGATCGCGGTCAAACATATTTCAAAACATGTTTGACCGCGGTCTTTAAAATCGTGAAAACTGTCGTTTCTAATGAGCAAAATTGCAGAATTTAGTTCAACAATAATTACGATTGATGAGTCGACAGCCTGTGTCATAATCCTAGAACTGACCTACGTTTCACATGATATTCAAGGTATCATAGGTATATGAATATTTATTTATCATACCTACTTTCAGGTTCAAGAAGACTTCATTACTCTCCATCCCCAATTCCAGGAGGGGCTGTTCTTTTATAACCTGTCGAACGTGCGGAAAAAAATTGTGCAAAAAGCCGTGGAAAACTTCCCTTCGAGGAGGGCAGGGGCCACCCAGGCAAACGCCTGGGTTCACATTGATTGCTACAATCAAGCTGTCAAAAGCGGAGGTTCGTTGAAATGTTGCATATTAATCTGTTGATTGGCTCTTCGATGCTACTTGCAACCGTTGGCAATATGTAGGTACTGTGAAATTCAACAACTAGTCATCCAGGACCGGACCGATTTGATTACTTTTATTTGGAATATATGTAATATCCTACAGATATTATATTAAAGAAACGTGAATTGCAATTCTAAGAAGTGTATTTTTCTAAGTTCGTATGTATCAACATAGGTATCACCTGTGGTTTCATGATAATAACGTATAGTACGTAAGTAGTGTATCGTTACTGTATAGATTTCCAATGTTCCTTCTGCTTTTAATCGGCGGTTTACTGCAAATTCATCTTTTCAACAAAAGTGACGAAATTCATGAAAATGCCTTTGAGCGTTCTATTTCAAAACCATGCTGTTAGTATGATTTTTAAAATTTTTTTTCTATCCCATACCAGGTCTTCAGGTGGGTATAGAATAACAAAAGGGGTTATAAATAAATCAATATTAATCGATTTTTTTAAACCACAAATGAAACAATGCCTACTAATAACTGGTGACTTATTTTCTAGAGAACATTGATAACAGAGCAATAATAAATTCAATCGCTGTCCATTTTATACTTTGAAATATTTTCATTATCATTCTCATCTGAAAATAGCATTTTGATAGCTCAAAATGCTGTTTTCCATAGATACAGCCCCCCACCATTCACGTAACTTGAATCAGTTTGTATGCCACATCTATTTAACCAATTACTTATTTCCTATTACAGACACGATCAAACAGTGTGAGGCGGCACTTCTGCTGCTGCCCTACGTCGTAGCTGCAGGCCCAGTGGAAACAAATCGTCCAAGAACGAAGGCCACAGTGATAGAAGCTACAAGATTTTTTGTGTTTAAAGCCTCCAGTGACGCTGACGTCGACAACTTCATCGCAAGAAGGGTGGAAGGAATAAAACAAAACCTCCACAAGGAATACGATCGTAAGAAAGTACATTTAAGCGAGAGTGAATTAAATGCACAAGCTTGTAAGATAATTAAGCCATTTTTGATAGCTAGAGGGCAAACTTGGGATTCAATTCAATCATACACTATTAAGATTGGAGTTGGGAGTAAAAAGGGGCCCTTTGAGTACGACTTCACGGATTTGTTCGAAGCAGTAACATATTTTATTTATACTGTGTTTTCGTTGGAACTAAATTTCCCAAACCCATGCCAAGTAGCCTGGCATATAATACAGACGGATCTATTTGGTATCCCTTCTGAAGACAGGTATATCCCAGGTGGTTACTTAGAGTCCCGCAGGGATTTATTCAAATCTGAGGGTGAGGGGCGAGTCGAAGAAGAGGGGGTTGGAGAGACAGGCTTTGGAGAGATCGATTCTCAGGGAGCGGATGATCCACTGAATCTCTTTGAGGGGGACTTGCTACATTCATCTGACCCTACAACTTCTGTTCCCATCACCAGAACTACCCCATTTATTGCACTCTCAGTTCCCGAGACAGATAGATCAGGTGACCCACCGAAATCAACACCTCAACAAGGGATAACAACTAAAAATATTAGGAGGACTGAACTGAGGATATCCAGTTCATCTGAGGATTCTGATCAATCAGGGGGCGAAGAGGAGGAGAAACGGTGGGGGGAGGAGGAGGAGCAGGTGCAGGGTGAGGAAGGGGTTGACAAGGAGTTGAGTGATACAGAGCAGGCTTCTCAGGGCAAAATCAATGATAGCGTTCGAAGGAAGTCAAAACGTACAAGGCTGACCTGATATGAAATATCATAATTACAATTAAATATTACAAATATAGTACCACCCCCTTTTAACCCCAACTCCAACCATATAGTCTAAAGATATTTACCATCTTTAAAACAACCTTGAAGATATCCTATTAGGTGGTTAACATTTTTGTAATTTCCATATTGGGACTTGTCATTCATAATTATGTTGACGTGCTATTACTGCAAACGCCAATTTGGTGATTTGCTGGGGTTGTGTCACCACATAAACCTGGATTGTGTAGAGTATCAAAAGGTAGGGGGTAATGTAGGAGGATTACACTGCGGAAATTGCCAGCGAATATACAATGATCATAAGACGTGGAGGAGACATATCAACACCAACCATGTCCCAAATGTTGTTTTGTCTCCTTGCAAATCCTCTGGCATGGCATCTCACTGTAGGACCCCAATTAAGAGCCCTGCACCTTCTTCACCCTTGATTGTATACACCCCCATCAAGTCTCCTCAAGTCGCAAGGGCTACTCCTACACATCACAGTCTTGCAGATGTAGAGGCGTATCTTGGGAACCAGCTGGCGATCTTTGTCGCTTCTCTCCATGAAAATCCTGGTATGACTGAAAAAACAGTTCAAAAGTTTGTTGACGGTTTCACTGCTTTTCAGCAGGAAGTCCTTTACACTGTACTCAGTCGAATGATGTCAAACTTTGCAGCTAACGATAAGAACTGCTTGTGTTTGACAGAGTTTCTGGATCAACTGAAATTGATTCTTGACCATTCCCTGACTCCTCTTCGAACAATCCACTCTCGTATACGCCATTTCAATAATTTGGGGACGCTAATTCTTCCAGAGGCTGTTGCTATAGGTTATGTACGTAGGCGGAGAGGCAGAGATTTCCCTACTTCTACTCAAGTACTTGCTCAATTCATTCCAATACGCAAAGTCTTGAAGTCAGTATTTGAACTCCCAGGATTACTTGCAGAAATGGAAGAATACATCTCTGCTATGGCTGACAGTTCTGGGGTCTGTCATTTTATGCACTCGTCCACTTGGAAACTGACTATCGGCACATCAGCTGATGGTTGTAAATGGTTCCCCATTCACCTCTTCTTCGACGACTTTGAGGCTGGAGACCCACTCAGTGGCCATTCTGGGGGGAAAAGTAAATTAGGTGCTGTTTACATGTCTCTACCTTCATTGCCCCCTCGGTTAGTTTCTAAAATGAAATTCATTTTTTTGGTAATGCTTTTTCAGTCCTCAGACCGAAAAACGTTTGGCAACGAGATTTTTCGCCGTGTTATAGAGGAACTGAACTTCCTCAGAAACACTGGTATTGAGCTCCAAGTTTCCGAACATGAAACTGTCAGGGTCAAGTTCGCTTTAGGTTGCCTGTTGGGGGACAACTTGGGTTTAAATCAGATATGTGGTTTTGTGGAGAGTTTTTCAGCTAAGCATTGTTGTAGAGTCTGCAGATGTAATTATCAAACTGCCCCTTTTAGGGAAGATCCTACAACACTTAGGACTTCATCAAACTACCCTGTTGATCTGTCATTGGGTAATGTCCAACTAACTGGAATCAAAGAACGCTGTGTATGGTATGATGTTGATGGTTTTGACCTATTCTTGAATTCATGCCCAGATTACATGCATGACGCGCTGGAAGGTGCTTGTCCATACATCATGCATACAGTTTTGGCAGGATTGCTTGAACATCTCCCTTTATTCTCCATTAATCTACTTCACAACCGATTGCAGCAGTTTGACTTTGGTCCTGAAACCAACTGGCCCTCTCAAGTTGCAATGACCCCTGATAGAATCACAAAAATGTCTGCCAGCGAAATGAGAGTTTTTGTCACCTACTTTGGATTACTGATTGGTGACATGGTAGAGGAATACGATCTATACAATTTGGTGGTGATTAAGAAAGGGAAGGTTGTCGTAGAAACACCCAAGTACAGAGGGAAGCTGTACAGAGCTCACTCATATTACAGGCTCTTTCTCCTGCTAAGGAAACTTCTAGATCTAATGTCATGTGAGCTGGTACATTCAGCTGTAACACAGTCATTGGCCTCTGTCATTGAAGCTCTCTTGAGCTCCTATCTTGAGCTATCTCAGCGCACAGCCATTCCGCCTAAACTGCATTTCCTCACCCACTACCCCTCTTCCATGCAGCGTAATGGTCCCATTTTCTCCTTGTCCTGTCTTCGTTTTGAGTCAAAGCACAGGGCTCTGAAAACTGCTCTGCGTTCTGTCGCTACCACCGTCAATACCCCCCTCTCTGCCTGTAAAAAAATTCAGCTTCAGCTGAACAATTTATTATTAATAAGCCGGTTACCATCTCTCACTTACAAGCCAGGAGCTCTTTACTCTGTGGATCGTACTTCCATTAATTCCTTGATTGAAGAATTCGATCTCCCTCCACTCGTAAGTTTGAAGAGAACCAAAACTCTTACATCCCCTAACAACATAACTTACAAGCCTGGTTATGTCCTGAGCCCAAAGTTTGTGGACGGCCACCCTTTATTTGTCCAATTGGACCGTATTCTTTACTCTTCAGTTTTAGATAAGGCATTTGGGGAGTGCCAAGTTTTCCTTACTGTTGGCTTCTCGGAACATTTCTACGCTTACGAAGTTACCCCAACTTGTGTTTTAAAATGGTACGATTTAGAAAAACTCGAATTCCCCTTCCCCAACAACATGCATAAGGTACGCAGCAAACAATATGTCACCATGCGTAATTCTACCGCCCATTTAATCTACTGACTGGGATTTTAATAATTTTTTTCAAGGGGAGGAGTGGAACAGGACCAGGAATTCTAAGATGTGTTACTTTCGAAAGGTCAGTAGATTAAATGGGCGTAGATAAATCTAGTTACACTTGTTTTCTCTACTCACTAGAAGGTATAATCATCGTATAAAGCTATGTTTTTTTGTTAGAAATGTGCATGATCTCCACAATCCTGGTTTCATAATATTTATCTATCTGTTTACTCAATAATTACATTAATTGAAAATTCTATTTTAAATTCAGTGAATTGAGTGTTTACTCAATGTAATTATTGAGTAAACAGATATAGATGAATTATGAAACCAGGATTGTGGGGATCATGCCAATGTCTGAAAAAAGCATTGCTTTATGCGATTATTACACCCGTTAGTGAGTAGAGAAAATCATGAGCATGTTCGTGAAGTAATATGCTTGATAACGTTTCATCACTGGTACACTGAATTTAAAATATAATTTTCGTATAATAATAATCAAATAAATCGATTTTGTATTTACACTTGGGGAGGGGAGAGGATATTTTGTGGGGCTGAGCTAAGAACCCTAATTATTTCTTTTGTATATAAATATGGAACCTATATTTCAATATTACTCAGTGATTTAAATTGAATTTTATCTAATCATAAGCTATATTATTATATTAGGCTCACTCTGTTGTATTTATTTCGTATCTATTTGAAATTGACTCCAATCCTTTAATGTTACAAATATAAATATTCTGTACATATTTTGCACATACTTAAATTGAATTTTATGTAATCAAAAGCGTCATCATTAACTATATTTTTTTATATTAGGCTCACTCTGTTATATTTATTTCGTACCTATATTGAAATAATTGACTCCAATCCTTCAATGTTGATATGTAAATATCCTGTACATATTTGTTTAAATAGTATGATTTTAAACAGCAGTATTAGTAAATGTTCTCATATATGATTCAATATTCCAAAGAAACGAATTGAATCGAAATGTTATTATTATACACTTGTGTTTGAAAGCCATAAAAATATAATTGGTGTTGAACTTCAAAATTTTTTCACCATTACTTGCATCCTTTTTTTCTTAGTTACTAGTTTGCTACACCTACTTGTTTTTTAATTTATTACTATCATTTATTCAACAATTTTGTTTCAATTGACAGGGGTGACGTCACTGTGAGTGAACTCTTCGTCCATCAGCATGCTATACCTGTGATATATCGTCATTAGGTTTAAATAGTAGCGCCTTTAGCTTACGCTGCATCCCCCCACCACCACCGCCATACACCTAGCTTATTGCTTGGTGTAAGGAAGAGGGGTTCAGAGTAACCTGAAGGCGCTATTGTTTCAACCTTAAGACGATCTATCACATGTATAGCATTCTGATATACGACGATTTGACCACACTTTCACAGTGATAGATCAAATCTATCACTGAAAGTGTGGTCAAATCGTCGTATATCACCTTTTGATAGATGGAAGGGATAGATGTTTGATAGAGTTCATCTATCAGAAGGTGATACATGAACTCTATCAAACAACTATCCCTTCCATCTATCAAAAGTTATGAAAGAGTAGTGATAGGAAACGATAGGGTTTTGATAGGAAATGATAGTCTTTCGATAGATATGGATGAAAGAGTACTGATAGGAAACAATAGGGTTTTGATAGGAAACGATAGTCTCTCGATAGATATGGATGAAAGAGTACTGATAGGAAACGATAGGGTCTTTATAGGAAACGATAGTCATTCGATAGATATGGATGAAAGGGTTGTGATAGGAAACGATAGGGTTTTTATAGGAAACGATAGTATTTCGATAGATGTGGATGAAAGAGTACTGATGGGAAACGATAGGGTTTTTATAGGAAACGATAGTATTTCGATAGGTGTGGATGAAAGAGTACTGATGGGAAACGATAGGGTTTTGATGGGAAACTATAGTATTTCGATAGATGTGGATGAAAGAGTACTGATGGGAAACGATAGGGTTTTGATAGGAACGATAGTATTTCGATAGATATGGATGAAAGAGTACTGATGGGAAACGATAGGGTTTTGATAGGAAACGATAGTATTTCGATAGATGTGGATGAAAGAGTACTGATGGGAAACGATAGGGTTTTTATAGGGAACGATAGTCTTTCGATAGATATGGATGAAAGAGTACTGATAGGAAACGATAGGGTTTTTATAGGAAACGATAGTATTTCGATAGGTGTGGATGAAAGAGTACTGATGGGAAACGATAGGGTTTTGATGGGAAACTATAGTATTTCGATAGATGTGGATGAAAGAGTACTGATGGGAAACGATCGGGTTTTAATAGGAAACGATAGTCTTTCGATAGATATGGATGAAAGAGTACTGATAGGAAACGATAGGGTTTTTATAGGAAACGATAGTATTTCGATAGGTGTGGATGAAAGAGTACTGATGGGAAACGATAGGGTTTTGATGGGAAACTATAGTATTTCGATAGATGTGGATGAAAGAGTACTGATGGGAAACGATCGGGTTTTGATAGGAAACGATAGTATTTCGATAGATATGGATGAAAGAGTACTGATGGGAAACGATAGGGTTTTGATAGGAAACGATAGTATTTCGATAGATGTGGATGAAAGACTAATGATAGGAAACGATAGGGTTTTTATAGGAAACGATAGTCTTTTGATAGATATGGCTGAAAGTGTACTGATAGTTAACTATAGGGTTTTGATAGGGAACGATAGTCTTTCGATATTATATTGATGAAAGTGTACTGATAGGAAACGATAGTCTTTTGATAGATATTGGTGAAAGTGTACTGATAGCAAGTGATAGATTTTTGATAGGACACGATAGTCTTTTGATAGATATGATGAAAGTGTACTGAAAGCAAATGATAGCTTTTTGATAGAAACAGATAGGTTTCCGATAGATTTTGCCTGTAATGAATGGCAGAGTACTGATAGGAAATGATAGTCTTTTGATAGGAAACGATAGTTTTCTGATAGATTAACACTATCATAACTGATAGATGGAGGTATATCTATCAAAAAATGGCCACAACCCTATCAAAATACCCTATCAAAACCCTATGAATTACCGTCCCAAACCGAGCCTACAATTTGATAGATGGGACACTATCTTCAGGAACCAATAGAGTACTGATAGTGTTTATCTATCATACGGCCTTTCATTTATTGGGCCGAAATTCGGCCCAATAGACTATCACACACTATCGGTACTCTATTGGTTCCTGATGATAGATACCATCTATCAGTTTTGATAGAAAACACCCCCCTTTTTTTTCTCAGTGTACATAGTAATGTTTAAAATGGGATCAAGACAAATAGTTAGGTACGTAAAATAGGTAATGTTTAAAATGGGATACGGTATAGTAATGTTTAAAATGGGATCAAGACAATAAAAAATAGGTATGTAACACAACTTTATCTTAAAAATATGAGATTCATTCGGTTATACCTCGAGACTATACTAAGACTCTTTAGTTTTTCTTTCTTCTTCAATAATACACCATTCAGTTTACTAAGTAGGTTTGATTTACTAGTGAATTTGCTGCATTCCTACAGCGTTACTGCAAGAAGGATAGTGCAGTCAAATGAAGTAGAATGGGTATGTTCTCTTAAAAACAACACCGAAAACCCTCGATCTGATCAATTATGTAGGTATACGGCTTTTGCAGTTCCCATTCTGTATCGGTGGAATCCCATTCGTCAAAGTGCTTTCAAAAATATTCGAACGTCGGCTCGCGGAACGGTTTCATCGCTTCAACTAATAACGTACGTGGGCAGATGAACTTTAACGTTCCTCGAATCGATCAAGGTTTCCATTACGGCTGTTTCATACACGACGCCAGTTTTTTGCGTACAACAAAAGCGAACTGCCAAAACATCGCCCACTTTTTAAAACTTCGTCAGACGAACGAGCGTGCACTTGATATCGTTTCAATCTTCGCCTCGGCTGTGCCTTCGTTCCGATGTAATTGAATCCGTGGATTTTTTTGAAGTTTCCAATTTACCATAACAGGTGCCTGGTAAACTAGGTGGTTGGGAGGTAGGTGTGATTATGCCGTGAAGCCGTCCTGTCTTTGCCTTCAAGTCCTTCTGTTCATGGTTTAGCAGGAACAAACCCGAATTTGATAAGATCTGCAATCCGATATACTTATTTGTGTCTCGCGGTTTCAAGCGTCCAAAAAATTTTCTAATTGATGCCCTATAAGTCGCACAGATTCTTGAGTATTCATACATCCTCATATTCGGAGTACAACAAACCTACTTGGAATTAATAGCAGCACAATAATCTTGATGGTCAAAATCCACGGCCATTAACACGAAAACATTATCCAAGTAAGTAGCAAAAAGAAAGAAAAATTTCTTTAGTTTATTTCATATTTTCACTGGAAGGAGGATGGTTATTAATTGCATTCAACCGGATCTAAATGGAAGAATGAACCATAAAAGGACCGGTTGGAAGAAGCAGGCGCCAAGGGCTGTTTGTATGAAAATTAAATTTAATTTCGCCCCTACAAAGCATGTAGGGTCGGGACGGAGTTATGGTTAGAATCTACACTTTTAATTAGGATTATGAATAATTGGAACATTTCCTTTCATCTCCATTTTCAGGAGAAAAAAGAGAGTGAGACAGAAAGAGGCAGGCAGGGAGAAACAGAATGCGAGAGATGCACTTATAATAAATTAAAGTTTGTTAACTTTTTTTTTTCATTTCCACCCCATCATTTTCATTCGTGAAAAGACCGTACATGTGTTCGGAAGCTCGGTAGTAGTCTACGTACGGTAACTGGTAGAAAAATATCAACGACATGAGTTTTTCTTCTTTTCCACGAGATAAAAATCATCTTTGAGAATTATTACGAGGAAGGCTCTTCGCTTATTCTTTCGTACCACGAAGTAAGCCCGGTCGCTCCAAATGAATGCACTCGAGTGAGAAATCAGGTTATTGTATCCTTTGTAAATTGCCTTCAACTCGAGTTTCCAGACCCAAGTTTCCGCGTTGTTTTTACATAAGTTTTGTTTAATAAAAGTGGGAGAAGATCTGAGTGGATTTTAGATAAAGGAGAAAAAATATTCTTTTTTGTAAATATTAGGCGTATCCTTCTCCCACGAGGGACGCGTGCGCTCCAAAGTTCAAGTGCTGATCTTGATGAAAGAAGAATTATAACTTCTGGGAAGAGTGGGAAATGTTTAAGATTGATGGGTAAATATTTGAATGATACTACCCCTCCATGTTTTTCTCCATTACTGCGTTCATTTTTGTAAAAGCTTGGTTCCTTCAAGTAACATCCTTTTTCCCTCAGACGAAAAAAATTCCTCTGCTCTTCGGCTCTTCCCTCGCCGACCGCCATCCCCTCGACAATCAATCTCAATCGGCCCTTAGACTAATATATTCAAGAGCTTATCTCGTCCTATGCAGAGAGCTTCAGTTATTGCCTGATGACCAAAACCTGTCCAATAGTGTAAATTTTTGATTTATTATTTTCTTTATGTAACTATAATTTATACCAAAGCAATAGAAATACATTTCTATATCATTTTTGTTTATACTACATACCACGGTTTATCAAGGTTTAAACCGATACCGCGGTTTATGAAGATAATTTGGATCGTAAATTTATTAAGACCATAAGTCCCCTCCGCTTCGAACATCACAGATCTAGCCACCTGAACAAAATTCATTGATCCAACCTGCCTGGATCAAGAAATAGCAGATGCGGACCAACTCTAGGCAAGGCCTCATGAATAGCCTCGTCCAGGAAAGAGCCGAGCTCCCAACTAAAATGAGCGCTATTATGAAAAAACGCTGCAAATCCCTGCACAACGGTTTATTATTTTGTACAGAATACCCTTCTGTTACAGATCACAACTCTCCGTATAGATAACCCTTTATATTATATAATATGTACTATTCTATACATATTATGTAGATCGCAGACCCTCCGTAGGTTGGTACCTAACCCCGTACTCGTTACTAGGTACCTACCTAAATCACGTGTTAAATGTTGCTAAAATAATTCTGTCGATGACAAAAAGTACCTAAAATGGCAAAAATAAACGCAAATAATGAAGTTCTGAAGTGAAATTGTTGATGTGGTGTGAAAAAGTTGCAAACGTACCAACAAACTCCAGCCCCTTCTACGTAGATAGTATAATGAACCGTTGAGTAATGATTTACCATTGTGTAATCATAATTTACCCATCAATAATACTTCAACGTTTGTTTCACTACCTATCAACAAACTCCAAAAGAGCCATAATTTTTCAAATGAAATAATATCACAGAACAACCAACTCGACTTCATACTCCGTGATTATAATCAGGTGATCCCTTGCAATGATTTTATCTCAGGTCAATTCCCGATTGTTAGCGCGTCCCTGGTGACGAGATTTGGGCAAAATGTACAATTTCATTCACCCTGCTGTCGAAAATCCCTGTCGGTGCAAACTTCGGGGCCTTACTGTGCACGAACGGCTGGACGAACGATGCTTCGGGTGGTCTTAAAAAACTTGTAAGTTCAAGAACTATTTAAAACCGTAAAAAGATTCATGTAAAAAAAAGGTATAGGCGTTCTGAAAATGTCAACCCCTATTTTGAACCCCTTAGAGATGACTCACAGTAACGTCGAGCTTCGAGGACCAACTAGACCCCGAACGGAACCTATAACCCGAATTTCATCAATTTTGTTTCATGGTAACTAAGAAAAGTGGCCCGTACGGCGTACGGCGGACAGACAGAAATATTTTTATTGCAGTTTTGGATTCTACATACCTTGAAAAGTAAACCATCAAATTTTGAGGGGGGGGGGGGGGGGATTTTTGTTTTCATGCTCGATTCCAATGGTTCATTATTGAAAAAAATAAACCAATAGAAAGACGAAATAGTAGAACATTTAGCGAAATTTGTTTACGACAACAGTACAGAAGTGATATGAGATGAAAATGTATATGGTAGTAAAGACTGTCGTGTGTGGCTTCATAAATTGACGTCTGATGTCAGTAAACGGAAAAAACGGTTTATGACGGTAATGAAGACTACCTGTATGACTTATGCGAACTTATACTTAAATTTACGCCTGAAGTCAATAAAGGCGAAAAAAACTGTTTATGGGCCTTTGTAGCGAACGCAGAATAAAAAATAAGAGCAGGTTTTCCCATATGTGCTGACAGAAAACCAAAATACGAGTAAAAATTTTGATGTTGACGTGCATAAAAATGCAACAACAACACATGTGTACAACTTTACTATTTATGATACTGTAAAACTTCAACAAGGCTTTCCATTCCAACCTTCGGAAACGAAGAAACAAGATGAGAGAAATATGGAACAACTGAGAAGCACATCGCACCTACACTTCACTATTTCACATTGGTGCCTTAATCTGCATTTCTAGGATATAGCGTACAGAACGATGTTCTAGACAAAAAGGGCAACTGGATAGAAAATAGTCGACGTTTACGAATGAATTTGCAGCGCTTGGTTTTTAGTGGGAGTAGATAACATGATCAACAACTTGGTGTTTTATTCAGAAAATAATTTCCATGACTGACCATACCATGGGACTATCTGTGACCAATCCGCGCTAACATCCAATTTCACATTGATAATTTCTTACCTGCGCTGTATTAATGTCTGCACTTCAACTGAAAACAAGTTGCATGACTGGTTTTATGTAAAAGAATAACCCTCACTATAAATCATACTATTCCCCTACACAGTTGTACCACAATTCAGCAATGGCTATCTCAACCCCGCCATCTCTAGGCAATTATTTATTGAGTTCGCCGAAGGAAAAGATACGTCCCCGCTTCAAGGTGACTGTCGTGTAACTGTAAGACCCCCACCATAACTACTTCACACCTTTCTCGAAACACTGTAAATTAACTACCTAACGCACGTTGCAGAAGGCGCGTCACGACTCCGTGGGTGTCGAATCCCGCACTGTTAGAGGAAGGAGGCATAGATCCTTCGAAGGACTCCCGCCTTGTTTCCCCTGGGCGAAGGACACCTTGTGGTTTCTCTTCTAAGGATCAGCAAACTGTCGATGTCTGTCATTACGATGGAAAAATCTCATTTCACAGGTACGTCTATAACCATTAGCGATTGCTTTATACATACGAAATGAGATAGATCTAATTTACCAGCTAGAAAATAACAGCAACCGCAGTAGGACTGACAGGAGTAGGAGTTTCTATTTTTTCTTTTGATACACGCAAGGAAATCGTTTTGTGGGCGCCGGTCAATTATGCGGTTAGCGAGCCAAGCTGGAAACACCCTCGGATTCATTTGCCATGCCGTAAGACTGTTCTAGGTCATATTTTGGAGATGAGGGATTAATAGACAGGTAGTGATGGATCCAAAGGTTAGTTCCTATCAGAGTTAAAACTGTGCCACTTAGTTGGAATCTGCACTGAACGGTGGTATTCGAAAACTGATGGAACTGAAAATGGCTGTATACATAAACCGAAACCGGACATTCTGAAATAAACTCGATAAAAGCGTTTGTCCTCATCCAATTCATCCTCACCTAAAACTTCGTAAAATTGACTAAATGCAACATATTAGTTAGGTACATAATTGTAAACTCAAATTTAAATAATTGCTGCAACCAAATAAGCAATTGTGAATGAACTTCGATGAAAAATGGGTAAAAACACTGCAAACCATTTATTATTTTCGTGTAGATAATCCTCTTGTCTAGGTCACTGCTAATAATGAGGAGAAATTCTGAGGGTATGATACCCCGATGGGTTCATAAATATCACTAATTTCCTAACTAGGAGAGCTAAGTCATTCGTGAAATGCAGTAGAACCCCGATAATCCGCAATATCAAGGGACCTGACCAATATTCCGAACTACCGGGATTTACAAATTGTCGGGATCACGAATCAGATTGGTAAAAACATAAAACTACGAATTATCTAGAGTTTATTCAAATCCTTAATTATTTTTGTAATCAGAAATGGTGTGAGTAGTTGACATAAAGTACGCAGGTACCTTCATGATACGTTTAGAGGAGAAGGGGGAGGCCAGAAACAGCCTCCCCATAACGAATTATACGACGTATGGGATCACCAGACTACGATTTATCGGGATTCATGGTCGAACATTTATCAAGAAATATTGAGGCGACTGAAATCTATTGTTTTCTTACGAATTACCTTATTTTTCCAAGGGACCGACTGTTTACTAAGAATTATCGGGATTTTCACATCATCAGGATTTTAATGATATTGAGCACCAAGTATCTGACCACGCAGGTACATCAAGTAAATCAAGAAGTACCTATCGACAAATATCCAACGTCAGATGGAAATAACATTTTGTGAATTGCGCGCATGCCGATGTTTTTAGTTCTATTCAAACACGAGGAATTTTTCATTGCTGTTTAGGGAAGACGAGACATTTGATGACATTGGCCCAGATATCATTACTAGGGAGCATCTGATTATAATCAAGGATGGCTGTATGAAGTCGAGTTGGTTGTTCTGCGATATTATTTCATTTGAAAAAAGATGGATCTATTGGATTTTTTGGTAGGTACTTTTGAAACTTGAACAAACGTTGAACTATTATTGATGGGTAAATTATTACAAAACGGTAAATTATTACACAACAGCAAATCCACTTTGATCTTGTTTTTCGCGGTTTTAGCGAATTTTCAAAGAAAATGAAGCTATTGCAATGGCTTCGAAATTTAAATAATATAAATTTTTGGAAATTTTCTTCATAGAAATCCGTTTCAGACCATTCTAAAACGATTCCTGAAATTTAACACTTTTTTATATGTATATATATATATATATTTATTTATATATGTGTCACTCCAGACGATAACTCTCGATAGAATTGAGATAAACAGCTCAAATTTGCACAAAAAATCTATCTTGGCAATCGAAAGGCTAAGTTCGAAGATGGGCGAAATTTGCCTACTCTAAGGAGGGTTTTGGCGCATTTAAAGTGCGCAAAAATTACCCAAAAATCCCCAAAATGTTATTTTCCAACAAGTGACCCCTCATTTTAAAGGTTTTTGCACGCTGAACACGATGGTGGAATCGGATTTTAGATATCTTAATCCGTTCTCAAATTAGAGCATTTAAAGTGCGCAAAAATTACCTAAAAATCCCCAAAATGTTATTTTCTAACAAGTGACCCCTCATTTTAAAGGTTTTTGCACGCTGAACACGATGGTGGAATCGGATTTTAGATATCTTGATCCGTTCTCAAATTAGAGCATTTAAAGTGCGCAAAAATTACACAAAAATCCCCAAAATGTTATTTTCCAACAAGTGACCCCTCATTTTAAAGGTTTTTGCACGCTGAACACGATGGTGGAATCGGATTTTAGATATCTTGATCCGTTCTCAAATTAGAGCATTTAAAGTGCGCAAAAATTACCCAAAAATCCCCAAAATGTTATTTTCTAACAAGTGACCCCTCATTTTAAAGGTTTTTGCACGCTGAACACGATAGTGAAATCGGATTTTAGATATCTAAATCCGTTCTTAAATTAGAGCATTTAAAGTGCGCAAAAATTACCCAAAACTAGGATAATCTTTAAACTCTTACCCCCACCCCCTTAGAGTGGTCAGATTGAAAAATGTGAGAAGTATTAATTGAAGACGAGAGTTCGAAGCAAAAAAGGGGGAGGCAAACGATTAGTACAACTCCTTGAATTTACCCACAGCGATCAAATAAATAAGCACTTAGTACAATTACGTAATAAACAAACGGTAGAATCAGGATGGACAAAACGTACAAATTAAAATAAATACGAAGAGAATATACATAGAAAACCAAATTTTAGACCGAAGTTTTCCTTTATTCAAAACCATAGCCATTAATTCGAATATTTCTTTGAAAATTCGCTCATTAAGTCATGCTGCATGACTGATTTTTTTCACTTTTTTCGCTAAACAACCGATATAGGTACAAAGACAACAACACTACTTCCTCCATGGCAGATCCGGCAAAAATGGAACGGGTGTGCCAGAAATCGTTACGATTTATCGTAGTGTGTGAACAGTCCTCTCTTTCGATTTATTTGAACAACACCTACACACCACCATAAGGGACGACCACATTTTTTTCATGACTGATTCCAATGGTTATTATTCAAAATAATAAGCGAAAATGTACAGAAAGACACATCGGGAAGTGGCGCTCCTGGCGGCTGAACCCCGCTAGCCCTGGGCCCCAATCGTTGTGAACGTTTCAAGCGCCCTGTTGGTAAGTCATCGAATTATATATATACACACGACTAGTATAATTTGATGAGGTAAGTAAATGGCGGACTCAATGAAAGGGCCCCAAGGGGATAAGACGAACTCTGTGATCACTCGTCAGAGTCTCCTTAGTAGAACACCCGCCCACTCACTCTGAACGCTTGACCTTTAGAACACCGTCAAGTTCAGCTGTTGTTGAAACCAGTTGTTGAGATGCTGAGTTTGACGTTCGCCTCTGATCGCTGATCGCAGGCTACAAATTTCCCCTTTTGCAGCGAGGTTTCCTCTTTATCATACTTCATCGGGTCAGGCTTCGAAATCGACATGAAGATATTTATTTAGATTCAAGACGAATCAGAGAGATTTAATTCCTCCTGGTGTAAAAATAAACGTGGTTGGCCTCTCAAAACCGACTTGGTAGGTACTTCATTAGTATGATTTCGATAGATAAATGAAATGAACAAATAAACTTTCAAATAGTAAACTTTTCTGGAGCGAGAGTATGAGTGTAACTTCAGTTAGCCTAATTTTCAATAATAAGTACAAATTTAGTAGAACTAAACTATGTACCTACTACTACAGTCTACCTACTTCGGGATGTCGACGGGTCAACAGCTCACGATTGAGGGAAATATAGCATCATTTTTGTCTTTTTCAGAAGAGGAAAGGTGATCAGATGACCCAATTTTGATTCGTATTTTGCTCAAGTAGGTACCGAAAGTGTGCGAAGAAACTTGAAAAAGCGATATGTTAACAATTAGGTACCTACTAATTCAAAATGACATATTTTCATGTCATTCAATCCATTGCAACGACATATTTTTACAACAGATACCGGATATAATAGACGAAAACTTCCGGTGGTTTGCCTAAAGACAAAAATAAATTTACCAGTAGTGAGGTGCCTACTACACACAAGGCTTTTGAATACGTGGAATTCAAGACTAAACGCATTTTCAATAAGTATAAAACGATATATTCGGTATATATTGATACATATTCGGTATATCCCGATATATATGTCGGATTCACGTCGCAGATAGCCACTTTCTTGGTACTGGTGGCGGTTTTGGATGGTTCAAGCTGCTGCTGCTGCTGAGACCTTTTCTTTTTGAACCAACATTCCTCGGTGTCATGGGTTCTACGTCGGCAGTTGCTGCACCATTTAGAGCCATTGGATTTCTGAAAACCTGACTGCGATGGGGCTGAAGACGAGTTAGGTTCACGGGAAGGTTCGCCGTGGTCCTTTTTGGGAAATTTATGGTACCGCTTGTTGTCACCCTCGCCGAAAAATGGACGTTTGTTTTGATTTTCGAAATAATAGGAATGTTGTTTGGAGTCAGAAAATTGTGCGTTGGAGCCTTGGGGACGGTTGGATTGAGACGTTTTGGAGGTACAAGGTTTGTTTGCCTCGACAGCCCGCAATTCCTGGTTTACTTCCTTTTCAGTGAACGTTTCATGAGTGAAAATCCAACTGCAAAAATCGGCGTTAAAACGAGCTGCACATGCCGTTGCAAACAAAAGAGCGGCTTCTTCCATGGTCTTATTTTCAAGTGCCGTCTGTATGCGAGCTATCAAATAGAATGTGTAATTCAATAAATTTTGATCCCTGGGAGAAGAAATCAAACTGTTATAAATTAACGAGGCTGGGGTTTCGATTGTGCAATATTTAGCTTCGAACAGGGTTTTAAAAGAGTCCCACGTTAAGGAAGGTTTGATTATTAGGGACAGCCATTGACCAGCCCGACCCTTCATGCACTGAGTGAGAGCAGAAAGAAAATCTTGTTGGGAAACACATCTGGTTTTCATTAGAAAATCGGCAGTAGAAAGCCATGCTCTCGCGTTCACGCCCTTGTTTGAAGGGTCAAATTCTGTGAATTTTAATGGAAGTGACGAATCACCGCGAGAATTTGAGTTTTTCTCAACAAGTTGAGCAAGAAGTATGTTTTGCGTTTCTAGCAAACGGGAAATAAGGTCGCGCGACACCGTTTGGGTCGACTTCAGGCTCAAGGTGCGGCGTCGAGTGCCCCGCCGCGCCGCCTCGTCCCCAAGGGCTACCTCGTCGATTTCACTCATTATTTTCTGTTCTCACTTTGTCTTCTTTGTACTGTAGGCGTAATTACACTAGATTAGCCGAATCCCACTTCTGAACTCGGGATAATGTCTTGGAGAGCAAATAAAAACACAAAATTGTTGACAGCACAGAACGAACGGACTGTATTACGTTTTACAACTGACAATACGCACTCCCCACCGGCACCTACCGATGCGCGTTCAGGTGAGCATTCCCCTCACTAGCGCCGAGCGCCAGATTCAAATTATTTATTTACAATAACAAGTAGGTAATACCCACATACTTTAGCTTATTACCCGACATATACGGTACATGATTATACATACATTCTGCGTATTGTTTTTCTGAAAAATATAATAATCTAAAAAACGCTGCAAAATCGTTGTCACGTGGGTGTATTATTCTCGACAAAATACGGCATGATTGGACCTCAGTGAAGAGACCCACAAAGCTAATTTGACGGTTTTAAACTCCATTATTTTAGGTTGCTATTTCTGACAAATTATTTTCGATCAGTGCAACTGTCATTGAATTGTCTTCGTATACAAATTTTCGGTTATTAGAGTTACAGCCATTTTCACAGGTTTCTGACCCATAAATATTGAGTTTTGAGAGTTAAAACTTTGCTAGAACCTCAGTCCTTCACTCAGTGGTCAAAATCAACTTCATATTTGGTCTCCTCAGCCTAAAAACATTGATAACGATACATGACAAGCCCATGTTCACTAAAACCTCAAAAATACCTAATTTGGACCCATTTTGGTTTATTATTCTGTGAATAATACACCTATGTATTCGGTCAGCATAAATTTTTATAACACCCCCTCAAAATTTTTTCTTTTCCGTTTCAAGGTGCGTAGATTCCAAAAATGCAATGTCCGTACGCCGTCCGCCGTATATCACGTGTACCGGCTTCTTTTTCGGTCTAAAAGTCGTTCTTTCGCACACATGCTCCATTTGGGCCCTAGTTGTGTCCCGAAACTTTGCAGCCCGATCGGAATATACCCAGGGGTGTTATGAGAGAAAATGTGTATAAAAATAGGTACTTTTTGTGTTTTAGTAACATGTTAGTAACATGAGCTTTTGAGGTATCTTTTTCCATGTTTTTGGGGACGAGAAGACCGAATATGAAGTCGATTTCGACCAAAGTGTGGAAAATTGAGGTTCTACCAAAGGTTCAGCTGCCAAAATTGATTTTTTATGAGGCAAAAACCTGGAAAATCGTCTGAAATCACCATCAATTTGTATAATAACACTAAAAGTGTCAACACGTGGATCAAGACGATTAAATGGCACTAGGTACCAACAATCAGAGATAATAATTTGGGGGGGGGGGGGGGGGAGGAGCGTGCCTACCTAATTTGTGTTTTGGGGGCCAAAATTGGTATTTCGCATGAAAGAAACCACAAATCATTTCTGTAGGTATGTCCAGTAGAATAATAAACCCATGTGACAAGGACTTTGCAACGTTTTCTCTCATAACGCCCCTGGGTGTTCTCCGATCGGCCTGCCGAGGGGACACCATTAGGGCCGAAATGGAAACTGTGTACGAAAGAATGATTTTTTTTAGACCGAAAATTAAGGCAGATATCGATGATACGGCGGACGGACATTGCATTTTTGGACTCTACGCACCTTTGAAACGTGACAGAAAACATTTTAAGATGTTCAAAAAAAAATTTCCGAACCGAATACATAGGTGTATTACTCAGAGAATAATAAACCGTGATGGTCAAAGTTTGCTAAAATCGACAGAATTTCAGAAAAACACACTGGCATAGGGTCTGGTTTATCTCGGGCCGAGTGAAGTTATTCGAGACATATTCTGAAATAATATAATATACGATCACTAGCGCAAAAATCACCGTTTTGTCAATGCGTCATAAGAAGATTTTATAAATTCTAAATCATCGTCTCGATAGATAAGATCCGCGGGGTTATGCAATACACCTCCCACCTCAAGGACGGCGCCTTCTGTCCCGTCCCACAACCTTAATCCCATTCTAAAACTAATTTATCGCCTCGGTTCTCCCGGATAATCCGCTCCTTTAAACGGAGAGGCATTCAATTTATTCGGAGTATATGGAGAAAATAATGAGTCCCGACTAAAACCAGAGGCGTTCAACAAAAAAATACCGTACGAGCAATTAGCGAAGCAGGGGGCTCACGTTCTCGGTACTAATTGACCAATAACGGGAGCGAGGTGGATAAGGTAATGCTAATTGACAACCTATCGAACAGTGTTCAAACAGGGGATCAACCAACTGTTGATAGGGACAGGATAATGATATTACTGACGTATACGTCGAACGTACGAATTTATAAGTTCAATTATATGGATTGAACTTTGACATCACGTAGGCATTAATTAAAATCCATTAGGCTTGATAATGATAATGAACGCTTCTGGATTCCTGAGGACTTCTTCGCTCCCTAGGTATAATCGCAAGAACGAAAAACTGAAATCTTCCAAAATCAAATGGTATCCATATTTTGTGTATCAGGCGCCAAGGAAAAGATGTTGTTCCGCATCTGTCTGCCTGTATACCCTTGTATAAAGTCCATAATGTCTTATAGGAATAACCATTTATGCAGGTCGGCCCCCAGATCGACCAATAATTATGAATTTCATTTAAATTCCTACCACTGTAGTAACATTCGTAAGTGCAAACACGTACCTATTTCCCGACACTAAAGACCGCTTCTGCTCAACGGATTCTAATGAGATTTTCAGGAATCATACACGTTCGGGTCCTGATGGCCCCTTATGTTTCCCCAGAGTTTCGCGAAGGACAAACGTTTTGTAGCGTTACCTACCTACAAAACGCTTGGCTGAAGCCTGTGGACGTTTACGAAATTATTATCATACTACAGATAACAAATAGGTAAGTAACTCAACCATTCAGTTTCTACAATATTTGTGTTTCAATTAATTTATAAGCTTGTACTTGTAAATGTAGGTACTATACCAAGTGGTCATTGCACTGACTGGGCTCAGCATCTTTACCTGAAACAAAACGAAAATTTTTAACGTTAGTGAAGCATTTGGAGTACAGGGAGATGTTACAACTTATTAGATACTTCTGCTTCAGAGCCGACCGAGGAAGCAGAAGCCCTGCGATCACTTCTGAGAGGGAAAACTTAATCAAAATTTCCACCCGTGTTTTGGGTTTTATGACCTTTCTGAACAAATCGAGCTGTCAGGCCTTCGTACGCAAATCCCTGCCACGCACATACGTACCTATAACAATCAACGGTCACAGTCAGCTGAAAATTTTCGGGTATGTGCAGGTAAGACATTAGATGGCCCTTTCAGCTACCCGATTTGCTCTAAGATCAGTGTCCTGGTGATTACGAAAATATTTATGAGGATACTATGTGCCACAACTTGGACCCTAGGGCGCTCATGCACTTGCAATTTTCGGTCGCGCGATTGAATAGTCGCAGTAATGTATTATACTACATTCAATAGAAGAACACGCACTTGCGACTGGAAAATCGCCGCGATTAAAAAGACGCAGAACGGTCCTATTTTTCTGGCGACGCGATTGCAGCGGGAGAAAATGTGAAGCACAGAAGGGAAATGACCTTGCACGCACATGCGATTGTTAGTCGCGCTGTTCTTCCCTCCTGAACATTTTATCCGGTAATCTCGTTCACGATGTCATCAGAAGAAGTTGATGATGACAGTGTTACATCATTTACTGTAACACATTAATTTCAGAGGTTGAAAAACGCCCAGCTCTCTTCAATAAGAAGATTAAAGAATACAGTAACCGCAATGTAAAAGAAAAGATGTGGAACGAATTTTGTGAGGTTGTGATCCTGGTAGGTATGTGATTCTTGGCCGTATCAATTCCAGAAGTACGTGAAAGCTTCTTGCACTGAGCCGATAATAATCGAAAAACTTGGCAGGTTATTCGATCAAATCAGCATGGATTTCATGAAATTCCCCTTGGTTTCCCTTCGGGAGAAGATACTTTCCCCCCCGCTTTTCTTCCCGCCGCGGTTCTTTCAATTTCAAAGCCAACGCTACCAGACATGTTGTCTCCAACTCGTCCATTGTTGCACTGCTGTAGTCGGAAGTGCGTGAGCGCCCTTATCTTCGAGTCTCAACCGATCCTAACAACCCCTCAAACGGTCAAACCGCAAGGAAATATTTCGTTCAACTTCCGCTTTCCCAAGGGCGGCTTCTCGACGCGCAAATAAAAAAGTAAATCTTGATAGCAGGAGGCTGATCAGTTGTGCCACTTTTAATATTCGAGACCTGACGGGACGGGAGCTCTGGAAATAAAACGAGTCCCTGCCGTTCCCAAGGTTGATCGTAAAAATCGAAAGAGACTTTTCAATATTGCGTGGGCGGGCGGTGACCTTCGGGCGACAAAAAATGCGCCGCTCCCACCTTCCGCCCAGAAATATGTCGGGCAGGTTCGCGAAATGATCAATCCTTTCCTTATTTGTATAAGTCGGTACCTATTAAATTAATGTGTAAACAAGATTTGGAATCAATCTTATAACACTGCGTTGTGAGGTACACAATTCTTGAGACCGAGCGTATTATGTAGGACGGAACCGGGTCAGGTAGGTCAACAGTGTTGGCAAGTGGTACTTCAAGGGATAATTATAAGAAGTTTGTGGGCAACTGGATCCGAACTGTAGGCCCCAACATTGAGTCGTTAATTACGAGCATTTACGTGTAGTCTATTTATTTATTTTACTTATTTTATTTTATTTTTTAATGAACTGAGAGGGACATATTAAGTACTTATGTTTGATTGATTGAACTCATTGTCAGCAATACGGGCTTGCCCACCAGCTGACAATTAAGTTGAACATATATTGACTGTATTCATTGTACCTGTGCTATTTTGTTTTCAATAAAAGAAAAATAAAAAAAATAAAAAAATAAAAATAAAAGTAAGTATACTGAAAATTGCTAGAAAAATTGGGAATGAGATGTCAAACATTGACATCTCATGAAATGTGTACCTACGATTTCAGTTTGATATGGCAAAAAATATGATTAAGGTATACACCTACCTACTTACCTAACATCAGTTTTTTGGTTATAATTGGCCATTTTTGTCCATTTTTGACCCATAAAAACATTTCTTATTCCGAAATCTTCGAACTCGATTTGTGTTGGTAATTACTAACATTGTGGTGAAATTTTAAATTATCGGCAAGTACACATAATGCGAACACTTAACATTTTGGCAGAACGGTATGAAGAGAGTTTAACAGGTAGGTAAACTGAGAAGTAAACAGGTAAATGTTGTTCTCTAGTTTTGTTTAAGGTAAACTGTACACGCATAGCAATTATAATTTTGTTTCATAATAACTGTAATCCCTACAGATTTTATGAAATCTTGTTGCCTACCTGGAAAAAGAAACAGAGCTGAAACGTTGAATTTATCAGGTCGCGCTTTTTCCTCCATCAGGTTAGCAGAATCGTAGGTAGAAGATAGGTAGGTACCAACGTAAGTAGAGAAGGCTCATAAGAAGCATTTTAGAAATAAATGGAAAAAGGAAAATGCGGCAAATTCGACAGAACTATTGTGAAAATAATTAATTTGGTTAGATACAATACCAATAAACTAAGCAATAAGCTATTATAATCGGTGTGATTAGGTAATAAATTATTGATGATTTAGAATACCGGCAAGAACGGTTGCGTTGGCTTCTATAAGTTTCATTTTTGAAGTAACCCGGAGATTTAAAACTTTTTTGAACATTGCTACTTCAGAATTTTATTTACTACAAAAAAAGAAAAGAAACAAAATCTGCTAAAAAGCTGAGTTGGTTTGTATCCGGAGCATACAGGACCATCAAGGGCCCAACCCTCATGCACCCTCTTTCAGCTTACTACGACCATCCTTAACTACAGAATTATACTGGTGGCAAGGACTTCATGTGTGCACATGCGCAAACGAAAGATACATAGGTACTGGTTTTGGGGAAATTCAATTAGGGACACCCAGGGGCCAATTAATTCGGCCATACCTACCAAATTTCAACACAAATGACTTATCACTGGCTACGGTGAAACCTACAGACATACCCACTCACGCACAAAAATTGGTGTATTTGATCCAAAAACATATCCATGTTCAAAACTGGGTAAGGTCCATTCAGCTCTTGATATATATTTATTTATTATTTATATTAAATCAGCGAGAGTTGCTAAGTACAAGGGATTAACGAGGATACATCGGGTGAAGGGGATATTTCATCAAACATCGTAAGTAAGTAATCAGTAAAAAGAACGCCGTACACCGTCACTCATTAAACGCTTCAGTAATATTGTTAAGTGCAATAAAAACCGCATCTCAAGTGAGAAGGGAATTCGGAGGACGCTAAGTTACCTTCACTGACCTTCAACAACCCGCGACCTCTCGATTCCAGAGCTTTTTTTTTCTCACCGGCGAGAAATGCGGATGGGAAATTATAATAAAATACGCGTCAACAAGTAAAACTAGGTTAGTCTGGGAATAGTTCGAAGAGACCCCGTTACATGACAGGCCGATCCTACGTAGACTGCCAAACCCGTTCTCCCTGTCTTCCGTTTTCTGGAACGTTCCCACACCGAAGACGAGTTCTGGCCTGGGTAGGCGGGCAGTTACTACGCGGATCTGCCTCCCGTCTCCTAAAGGCTTTCAAAGAATGTTTATTGCCGCTGATGTTTTCAACTTGAATCTACCTCTGGGACTAAGCGATCAACGAGATCGTGTCTATCAGTCTTCTGCATTTTGTGGGTCATGAGAAGTGAAAACGGAGAAGAGACTGAGATCCAGCGAGAAGGTGACCGCTTTATTTTGCGCAGTTAATCGGGTATTTGTGCAGCTGACGGGACAAAATTTTCACAAATCGTCAGGTGGGGGCAGGTGGACTCATACAGTTACCTGACGTGTCCTTAATGTTTACTACAGGAGGACCTAAACTTTAATAAGCCATTCCTCAACTACCGATCAACATTTGGTCGACAATGAACGCGGTATCGAAAAAGAAAGTTAGTTTTTGAACGGATTTCAAGTTGGCACATGAGCATAATTATCTACCATTGCTCTTAATGAAATTCTGTAGGATCAACTACCTAGCTGAATCAGCGTTAGGTACTTGGATTTCGTTGTCGCACTGCAATGATAGTCTTTATCGGCCATATGAGACCAGACCAACATAATCCTCCGAAATGTCATGAAACCCGATTGAACAGAACCAGAGTTACGAATAAAATGCCAAGAATTTAATGTTAGCTTATTCGCAGAAGAACGTTCAAGTTAGATTTTGATAAGATTTCTACGGGCCCATTTGGGGCCATTTGGCCCATACCCGAAAAATTATTGCTCTCCTTGAGTTATAGCGATTGTTCTTTCAATAAGATGAAGAGAGGCTCAGAACCTAATTTTATTGGTTCCCTGACCTCCGAACCTCAAATTGTAAGTGGACTGGACTGACTGCAAGGCTTTCCAAATTCGGCAGAGAGGAAGAAAAAAAAAAAAAAATGAAATAATTTCACAGCGGTCCATTCATTCTGTTTTTCTCGGCTATTTTCTTAATATCTTCTAAAATCCGATTGGCAATGACGGCTCATCCATTTCACATTCATTTTATTTCCTCCACAAAATTAATTCACCTCGGAATACAGGGAATCGCGGACAGAACATGATACATCTTGAAATCGTAATCCGAACAAATAGACAGGAAAAAAGGTAAAAGTAGACAGGAGGGTAGAAGATAGCTCCTCACGCCGCAGGATAGAGATAGCCGAAAATAGAAAATGCACCTTGGATTTATTTACAATGTTCACAACCTACCTGACACAATTTGCTAGAGGCCAATAAAGATTAGATTAAGAGAGCGGGGAGGGGAAGAACGTTACAAGTAAACGCGTAATACCGGAATTGGGATGGGCCGATTTTAGATATACCGTGTCTCCTAGCAGGAAAATTTTCCCATAAAGGTTATAATAATTTCTATTAACCAAGTAATTGGGCTTGCCCGTAATTTCAAATAAAATAAATAATTACGAACCGTTATTTATTTACTTATTTATTTAAATAAATAAGCATTCAAAATTTTTCAAATAGAACCCAACATTTTTCAAACAGGTTACTAAAAAAAAGTTTCCAAATATCATTCGACATAAGGTTTCGAAAAAATGACATGATGGGGCGCATGGTAAATAACGTAAAAGTTCGCGCAAACAGTAGGTATGCATTGGTGTAACACTAAAAATTGAGCAACATTATCTTCTGAAACCATGAACAGCTAGCTCACTAGTGTTGCAGTAGCAGATTAGAACAAGGGAATAGTGTCACATCAAGACACAATAAAACTGCAGCACAGCACTTCTACTCATCCTCACGTAAGAGCTACCTACCGCATTGAGAAGGCCGACATGCGAAGCAGGTTTGAACATTAGGTATATTGAATCAACAAGGCCGGTAAATCAACTTAGCTATTGAAGATTGATAAAACATTTCCGTAAAAACAACATTACCTAAATAGTATTTTCTTCTTATATGATATAGTTGATATATATCTTACATGATATACATGAGAAAATGTGACAGGATGATTTTAATCGAATTCAGCGTTTAGAACAATAGATTTTTTTAAATTTTTTTATCGCGACTCGTTGGTGCTATTATAGTGGTTCACTAGACCAACCAAGAATTCCAAGAATAACGAAGAATGCCAGGCATTTAGAATCCGTTAGACGCCGAAACCAAACCTAATCAGCGAGATGAGAAACCATAATAAGCGAAAAGTGCCTCAGCTAATTGAAGGGCTCTGAAAGGTATGGTAGTCTTTGATCTTCTGAGGGGTGACGGTATAAAACAAAGAATTTCAACAAATCCAAGCTTTTGTAGTTTTCAGTGGTTTCCCAAAAGGAGCTGCGGGGTTGAAAATTGGACAAATGGCTCCTCTGGCTCGCCAGAATTCACTGTTGAGTCAAGAAATAATCAGCTGAGTTTTCATTCGTACCCTTTTCATCTTGGGAGCTTCGGCTCATTCGCCCCAAATGACAAAAGGTTTTCCACCAGCCCACTTTCGGTTCCAATTTTAACGGACAAGGCATCAGTTTTCATTTTATTTGCTTCGTGGCACAAAGAAACAGTAGAACCCAAATCAAAATAATACTTCAAGCCATAAAGAGACAGCAGGATGTGGGAAAAAATAAAGTTTTCGTAGGTGAATGAAGATAGAATGAAATCGATAAGATGACAGATAAGGTTAGCCAAGCTTCAGAGAAGGACAACTCCCTTCCAGCCCAAATTGTCAGTGCGCAGAACTTTTCAAGTAAGGTTTCGAGAAGTTCTCAAAACCTGCATTTTGGGCTCGATTATGAATAATGAAAATGGATTTTTCAAGGAGGGTGTTGTTATATAAAATTTAATGATCTTTCCAATGGTGGTGTTATTCTTATCATAAATATAACAATGATAAGCCACAATGAGACAAAAAATGACGTAAGGCACTAAAAAAATCCAAGTCCAAACACGAAACTCGAAAATCACTTTTGCATCTTATCTGTAAATATCAATTACAATCTGGTTTCCTAAGTAAAAAAGCGAACCATTTTCAAAAAAAAGTAGAATTTTTTAAATTTTAAGTACCTAGACGAAACATACAATTTTGAAGTTTTTGACCCTTCTAGTAGAGGCCATCGAATTATGCTACCACTACGATGGTAGAGGCTTAAAAATATCCACCATTAAAATTGAACCCGACCCCACATATAAACGCTGCAAAGTCCTTGTCACGTGGGTCTATTATTCTATTGGACATACTGCAGAAATGCTGGCTGTTCATTTATTGTTTCTTTCATGAACAATAATTATTATTGAAATAGCTTTTTTGATGGTTTCCATCAATATTGGCCCCCAAAACTCTAATCAGACTCCGATTTTTGACAAATTATCTTTGATCATTGTCAGTGCCATTTAACTGTCTTAATTTACCTGTTGACACTAACGGGACTATACAAATTTATAGTAACTTCAGACAAATATTCGAGGTTTCTGACTGATAGAAAATTAATTTTGGGAGCTGAACCTTAGTTAAAACCACAATTCTTCACTATTTGGTCAAAATCAACTTCATAATCGGTCTTCTCGCCCTAAAAAATATGGAAAACGATACCTCACAAGCTCATGTTCACTAAAAACTTGAAAAAAAAACCTGAAAAATCCTTTTTTTCCAACACCAATTGTTCACCCGAACTCTCCTGGGCGTCGACCGGGCTGCCGAGCTTCGAAGCACAACTAGGGTCGAAGCCCAAATGCAGCGTGTGCGCGAAAGAAAGACTATTTTAAACCAAAATTTAAGGTAAATTTAAGGCTGAAACTGTTAGAACTTCAAATCTTTCCTCGTTGGTCAAAAATCGACTTCATATTAGGTTTTCTCGCCCTAAAAAACATGGAAAACGATACTTCACAAACTCGAGTTACTCCAACAAATCCTATTTTTGCACCCATAACACCATTGAGTATATTCCGATCGGGCTGCAAATTTGCGGGACACAACTAGGGCGCAAATGGATCCTGAGTATGAATGTTGTAGACCAAAAATAAAGCTAGATATGGACGATAAGGCTGTCGGACATTTTTAAAATCCACGCACCTTGAAACGTAAAAACAAACTTTTTTTTTTGTGAGCGAATATTAGGATAATAATAAACCGAAAGTTCCTCACAGCAGTACTGTTGATTGTCTTTTTTTACGTACCGTCAAAATCATTATTTACCGGTGAGGCCACTTATTTCCGAACTGCATCTTGTGGTTTTCATAAAGTTGATGATTCAGACGAATGGTTTAACATCGATGTACATACAAGCCAAATGAAGACAAACAAACTAATTTTCGATAATTTTTCCCCATTTGGATGGCTCTTATCTTATCGAACTCAAACATAACTGCACGGGTTTCCCGCGAATACGGTGACGCTGATCGAGTGGACACGAGTGTTGCTTTCGGAGTGAAACGAATAAATTAGAGAACAGATAATCAAGTAAGAAGAACGCATTCGAGAATACCAAACTGATGGCACATCATGCAATCTGAACTAAACTGTATGAAAGATGACAGAAGAGCATATTACATAATATCTTTCTCAAGATGTAGTAGGCACAATGAATTACCGATCGGTGAAGACAAAGGAACCAAAAAACAAGAGGAACAAAAAAGAAAAGTAGAGCGAGTCAGCTAATCATAATTTACAATAGGTACGTACCTACTAGTAGAATCTAGTAACTACAGGCATTACAGCACTAAAATAATTTATTGTCATCTAGTAAGACTCATATAAGACGTTAATCGGGTAGAAACAGAACAAATTATAAAATGGCTACAGTTCATTTGGTACCTCCCTCCGGAAATACCTGAGAAATCAACAACAAAAATTCACAAAAGAATTCTGTGTAATTGTAGTTTTCAAATAAGACATTTTGCTCCGAAAACTGTCAAAATTTGTGAAGTTTTGAATGCACGGTCAGTTGACGTCTACAATGATAAGGTTTCGCTGCAGGTGACCTCAATCAATTCATGACTGCTCATTGAAACAAACGGTTGAAAACCCTCTTGCATTGGCCTGGTGATCGGCTACTTCATGACTGAATGTTCCACAACCAAGAGGGCTTGAGGATCAAACGGTTTTCATTTCATTTCCCGGTTCCGAGGAAGGAGACCTTGACAGAAACTACTTACTTATTTTTTTAATAAATACGTTACAATAAATAACGGCAAGGTTACCTTAGGAAAAAGGAGTTACCCTTCAAAATCGCTGCGACGAGCGAAAACTGCCTCTTGCTCCTAGCTACTGTCACTCCAGAGTCACATGTTTTGGCAAACGATCCGTTTCATGTGATTTCGGGCGGACAACTGAGTCAACGACTTTGTCACGTACTTGTCCAGCCATATCATCAAACACCATGATTTTGATTCCCCCTTCTAACTGATCGATAAAAATCGGATCTTGAAACACAATGTTCCAGACAATTCACCAGATAAGGTCAAAAGCACTCGAATCCACGAGAAATAACATGGCAACAAGATCTCGAAATACACTTCTTGACACTTTTCGTTTATATATCGATGCAGTTTTAACGATCGCTCCAATAATTATGTTTTGAAATAATTCGTGGGTTGCAAACTTGGAGCATTAAAAATTGACATCCAAGTCAGAATAATTAGCAGAAGCAACTGAGCTTTATGTGGGCCTAATTCCCCTTGGAATTATGAATTTCAATCCTATTCTGATTATTCATATGAACGCGTACGAACTCTATCTATTATTCACTCCCACGCGGACGAATATGAAGACGTATTTGGAGCTTGCCTTCTAGGCCGCAATTACTGAAAATACAATGAGGTTCGTTTTTGCAGTTTTGGTTCCCCCCTGTTACTATACGTATAATCACCCTCTGTACAGTTCTTGTACAATATACATATAATGTGTATAAATTTAAATATATTATTATCAATAATGAATCTTTGCAGTTGATAGAAGAAATTAATGAAGACATTATAAGTAAAAATAATTTTTTTAGCACTCCTTCAAAATAATACCTTTCATGATACCTTTTCATGCATATTTTTATGGCTTATGTTACCTCGTCAAGATACGCAGGTCCCAAACATACTGAACTGATTAGGTCTGACATTGTAAATTCGACATACTCTCCGACAGTTAAGTAGGTATGTATGTATGCAAACCCTTGAAAACACCCACAAACTAAAACATGTTTTAACTGAGCTCAAAATTTCAGGACGTGTACGAGTTGGCATTCACACTGGTCACATATCAGTTTCAGCAAGTGCCGAAGATAACTAGGTACTGCCATCTGTGCGCGCGAAAACGTGTTCTTCTCGAAACGCCGATGCCTACCTCAAAAGATCTGCACATTCTGGTCAATAGGATTTGAAATTTTGGGGTATACAGGTTTGATCCCATAGGTGCATCATCAAACCTGGACACACAGTACCATATAAATGTTTTTAAATTCCAACTCTAGAAGTTTAGTTTGGGGAAAGAATAAAATCAACAAAATAAAATTAATGCAATATAATTATTATAGAATGAACAGAATGTTTGAAGAACTTGTACTCATGAAAATAGATCTTATCAAGGAACGTCGAATTCCCTCTCCAAGTACAGAAAATTTTCTCACTTAACTACATTTTACGGACAGACGCCAACGCGAATTCGCCATAGGTTTATACAACGAGGGGAGGTGGTGCGGCGCATGCCACATGCCACATATAGCAATTCAACCATGTAAGTCAGCTCAATATAGAGATATTTTCATCTGCCTAAAATCTTAAATTGGTAACCCCACAGAACTTCACTTACCACAACTACTAGCGACTGGTTTTGACAGCATCGTAATCGACGAGATGCGAAAGTTTTCAGAATATATATTGTTTCAGTTTATTAAAACCTGCTCCAGCGGTGCACTACCCACTAGCGGAGAGAATACAGCAAAACCTTAATTGGTGCGGAGAATTCTTTACCACCACGGAATTTATTGAGGCATTCAGGGCTCACTGCCGCAAGCAACTTCCTCTGCGATAATTTTAGCCGTAGACTCTCCAGTCGCGACGCCTATTCAAACGTAACGTAACCAGAAATTCCGTTCTTGAGAATCATTCGTCACTTCTCGTCTCGACAGAGTAAAAGCTTGCGCAACGGTCAGAAGGTTAAATAGATATAGAGCATCCAGCTCGAAATTCATGATAATAATTATACTAGCGAGGTCCTTACTGTACTGTATCCGCTGTTTTAAATACAGATGCGAAAATGAAACGAAATGCGAAAACCTCAGCAGACAGAAGATGGGGCCTTGTCAGTAAATATTCTTAGTCCCACATGGACTACATCATGGGACCTAGTCAGTAAATATTCTTACATAACAGTTCCACATGGACTGCATCTCATATTTTTCATCATCGTAGGCAAAATAGTAAATTAATACCGTAGTAAAGAGGCAAGTGCAGGAAATTACTCACCGAATACATATTATAGTAGCCCCTGTGTAGTATATTAGCACTCTGCTTATCGGAGTGGCTTCCTACCTATTCATTCTTACCCAGCACTACTTATTTCCGGAGAGGCCCCACGGAACTGTGAGTTAAATTCAGCTTAACTCACTTTTAAAAAACTCAGTTGTTTGCACAAGTGTAGGCTTTCTAGCTTGCTTTTTTCCGCGAAAGGATCGAGAGAGGCAAAATAAAATATTATATTTGATGGAGAATCTGGTGAGGAGCAATAATTTGGAATAGGTACATCCTCGTTTCGCTTCCTCCATCCCAAGAACTTCCGCCACTTATCTGGTCTCTTCAGGGGGCAGATAATTAGGCCAAATAGTAACAAAACAAACAAAAGGAGGAAGCTCCAAATTATTGCTCACCACCCTCACCCACTATAACCAATTCACAGAGCTCTACTCCAAGCACAAAAAATGCGGTGCTCTATTTCGAATTACTTGATCCCTTACATCGTTGCAAAAACATCATGTTCCGATATTGTATCGGTGAGCCGATAATCGAAATGATCTACCGAACAAATAAAGCAGCTCGTTTATTATGTTAGTGGACTCAGGAGGTGACAAATCGCGGTGTCGCGTCCAACTATTGACGATGATAAATGCGCTGCGGGATGACAGAACCGCGATAAGGTTTCAACCTGTGGGACCGTCTAATAATCTCGACTCGAGCGGAACGGGCGAACAGAAACAACACCTCACGCCTCTTCTACAATCTATGACAATCTACTCTTGAACGATTTGACTAATAATTCATGCAACATTCACTAAAAATTCGAAAATAGTACATATTTTATGAACGTAGTATGGAACATAACAAGGAGACGATGATGAAGTGAAACCAGAACCTGAATTCCGGAGGATGGAAACTTTTATCTTTTTTCGCCAAAAACTGATATGGGAGAGCCAAAAATTAATTAGAACACAAAATGCCTAATCATACGTAAGAATGTTCATCATGACGACACCCGAAAGTATACCCTCAAAGGAGATGAAGAATCGGAATTTAGAATGCCGCACCTTGTGGAAAACGTTTCGTCGCCCGAATACAAATGGCAGCGGTTTCCATAGTTCTTGAACGTCTGCTCTGGAGGCCCTCACACGACGAGAAAAAGTTCGTCAATAAAGTGTGAAACATCAAAACAAAAATCACAGTGAAGGAAAATTCAGGGTTTTTTGAGATACGCCTTCTTTGCTATAATAGCAGGTACTTGAAATAAACAGTAAGCTGTAAAACCCTGAAATAAATACATATAGAATTTGTTTGAACTTATCACGGGGTGCTTTTCGGCGACTGAGATCGGGTGATGGAAAAATCCATAATTCCGGTGCGCGGGAGTTGACGGGGAAAGCAAGAAAGGATACGGATTTGATGGAAACAACAATATCAACAATAATATCAACGAATAGGGAAGCTTTCCACCGCTCTCAGGGCGCGCAGGAAGGAGCAAAAATACCCTTCTCATCCTATTATCCCGTCGCGCTACCCGAGAAAAGGGGGTCGCGTTTCTCTTCTTGTATTTCAATAGGTTTTGACTTCACTACAACCTCAACGTCGATACTTTTTGCCCGCTCGAACGTGGAAAATATACCCGGAATAAAGAATAATCAGGAGCTTTTGAAGAGGCAACTTCGTTCCCAGTTTCCTTCTTTTTTTTACCTAGGGAGCTTCATAATGTTATATCGTTAGTTTACAACAAATCAAGTTGCGCATGTCAAAAGGACTGACAGCGGAATTACGGGTTCCTATGACAAATTGATCTTTCTGTGATAAGCAAAATATCGCAGAGTTGAAAAACTATCTTTCAAGGGGGCAGCAGGTCCTCAAAAAGTTAAACTATGTTCCTACATACCTAGAATCAATAAACAGAAAATTTTCCCGCAAAATGATCATTATTATTCAAGAAGAACATCTGATTCATTTTTCTTCTCTATTAGAAAATGATTAGAAATGTGAAGATTCGTAAATTTTTGAACATGCTACCTTCCTCATTTTATCATATTATCAACGTTTTGACCAATTTCAACTGCTTTTATCGTGGGCTATAATATGATCGTCGGTTATATTTCATGTTGCGTTACAATGTTAAAGTAACATATAACCAAGCTTGAAGATGTATTTGAGAAATCGGCAGTCCTCATGAAATGACTTCGGTTCGGGATGTGAGGATTAGGAGCTTATCCTCAGGAGTCCACAGATAGGTACTACCTATGGAACCATCATCATCAACAGCAAAATAACTCATTTTCGATCAGGAGTATGTGCAATGACATGCAATAGCTACGTGTGGTAATTACAGCATGTGGGCACAACCAGGCACGCCTAAAATTCTTGAAACAATCAATTTGGAATATTTTATGCGTTCCACAAGTACAGCGAAGTACTTCTGAATCAAGAAAATTCCGAACTGCAATTAACCATGTACTAACGGTGTTATAACACCGCAAGATACAGCGGTGAAGGAAGTACACAACGATCTCTGCTCCGCAAGTATAATCTGTGTTTATGGAACGTCATTACTCGATATCGAGTGAGATAATATTTAGCTCGAGGTTGTTGGGTAAGGGAAGGGTGGGATATTCACACTCAAAAACAGCTATTTATAGCTGGCCTATGCAGACAATGGCAAGAGGCAGACAAGGTCGGGACCAATAAACCGGGAAATAATTCAACACGGTCTTTCCCAACGTCGAGCAACTGAACAATATTTGGATGAGATAATGGTACTTACCAATAATGATGATAAGTTAGGACAGCTAGCACGACATAAACATCCAAGTCTAGAAGGTCAAAAACTAAGAACAGCCCTTCACTCAACTTAATTCTTCTATAATCGGACAATAAGCCAAGCATTTTAACAAAATGACATCAGCCTCTATATATATACAGTGGTCTACCTTGACACCCGATACCTATTCGCCTTATCAGCAGATTAAAGTACTAAAGTTAAAGTAATATGGCAAACTGATTAGGAATTTGCTAAATGTAATCAGAACACTGACCTAGGTTTGTCTTTCATCGCATTCAAAGGTACCTACTCGTAGAAAACCGTAGTTTTCACGCTGAAATTGTAAATTTGCCGGACATTTCCTGTTTTGCCTTCAATGGAGCTATCTGCCGGTAGAGATAGGGAGTTGAGTGATAACAGCTGTCACCGTTACATAAGATGAAATCCGGGGTTTGACTCGAGGTGCGTTCCAAAAATTACACAGTTGGATTCAACAGCAAATTGAATTGTTCGCCATTTGCCTCGATTTAGGAGGGATTCTCCGGAAAACCCGTTCTTCATCAACATTCAAGGTGAAACAAATTGCACTTATGTTCGACGCGCAACCCACCCGAAATGGCACAAGTTGGTAATCTTTCATAGCATTTAACTTCTGATTTACCAGGCATTTGAAGGATGCCGGGAACTTGAATTTCGAACGAAACTGCAGGCCGATTTAGTAGGGAGCTCCAGAATGTACGCAAAGTGCAGCTCGCCACGGTCCATTAGGAGCCATTAGAGGGCTGCTGGAGTTTGCGAAAACTAAACAATTCGTGCGGGGATCGGTTTTCTGGCGATCAGAACAAAATAACAAGGGGCGGATAATGAGTCGTACACTGAAGGACGACTACAACGAAACCAATAATTACGCAAGTAGAGGTGGCGTAAGCGAACATTTCGATTTATGATTCATGAATAGGACCTAGCACACTAGGTAGAAACGTCGAGCAATGTATTAAACTAAGAACAAAAAGGAAAACAAGTCTAGTTTGGTCAAACTACCTCTCCCAACTTTACTTCTACTAGAAAGAAAAGAACACTCAATTCATAATTGTATATCTACTATAATATATATAACTACTATAAATAATGTCTGCTTCTACAACACCTACCTTTATAATCCATTCGAATATTTTCCTCCTATACACATTTATATACAGAATAACCGGACAGATACGTATAATTTGAATAAATACGTCCGTGACGTATAGAATCAAGCACCTCTGAAGCGCCCTCCACGTAAATTTCGAAATTACGTCAAATACACCCGGAAAAGAAACATGGATATATTTAGTGATTTCGATCTGTTCGGACCCCAGTCCTCTCAGTAGATCTAATTGAGTCCACTACCCACGTTCTAGTACCTATGTGCCCCTATCATGGCGCGCAGAATCAATAGTTCTACTACCGCCCTCGGGAGGCGCTGTTAGCTCTCCAGGACCTTCAGTCTAATGTCTCTCCCACATACACTTCTATCGTCTATACCACACCCATCTCTATTGCCTCTCCCACACTCACCTTTAATTGTTAATTCAATAATTAGTTCTGATTACTTTTCTGTCGGGAAGCAATTATTAGACCTTGGCTGGACCTATGATCAATCGGAATCCACTATGGAGGATAGTACTGTTCTTACTGTTCTTGGCAACACTGCTTTTCTGTTGTGTTGCATTCCCTCCCCTGCTGGTTATAATTCATTGCTCCCTATTCCCTAAGCCATGGTGCTGATTTGTTTTTCGCAACTTATTCTTTTATATTATCGAACTGGATCTCAACAATCCTTGTCAATTAAATAGTTATTCGGTCTTAGTAAGTTGTACTTCTTTGCCCGGTAGAACACGATCAATGTGCTGAAATAACGATATTACCTACTTATCATTTTAAAAATGTGTTAAAGAACTGGAAGAAAGTACGGGTAAGAAAGTATAGTTAAATTCGTCAAATTCAAACCGTTAACACTGCTTACTCAAGTTCTTGTTTTAAAGGTACTGTTAACGGATATAATGCACACCTATGCATAGTTAACCATTTAATAAATATATGATTTAACCATGAGTAAATTGGAATACGTAAGTTGCTTAATGAAATTCAGGTGAGTGAGGTCTGGGACAAACTGTGTTAATGCCATTCAGAAATGTTACGCAGAAGCTGTTGGTAAACAACCTTGCCAGCCGCCATACATAATTCTCTTTTCTTCCACAGCTGTTTTCCATTGAAATAAAGAGAAGATCTCAATTCATACTCCGTTCAATTCAGAAAAAATTCGTAAATGAGAGGATAACATTCAGAATCAGACAACTGAGAGGTCGCCAAACCGGATGAGGCTCGCGGGGAGAGGGGCTCAAGGATGCGAGGAAAAAACCCGGTCATCGCGCAATATCGGGGATCCTTATCGACTGCGAATTTATCGCCTCGCCATCCTTTTCCGGCTGAAAAACGTACGAGATGCCGAGGACTTTTACTGGCAGTGGGAAAAGGTACCAGCCATAGGAAAATTATGGCAAAGTGGGAGAACCTAACTGTACAGACCAACTGAGCACCTTGCGTGTATACTGGGAGGCCGGACCGACGACCTTTCGAGGTTGCATATGAAGATGTTCAACGGGCTGTGAAAGGTAGCGTGGAAGAGGAAAGGCGAATAAAAAACGGGAGGTGGTGAGAGGGATAGGAAGGATGAAGGTGGTAGTTGTGAAACGAGACGTCACAGTACCATGCAATTTGTTCGCAGCTCAGATTACCCTAAGACGCCTAACTATTTATTAGGATGATCAAGTAATCCAATATATTGTTTTAATCAATGTGAGACAAACGATAAATTATCTCAGATTTCTACCTTCTATGCTTGCAACTTATTTGCACATGTTATTATGCTATATTGACTCTATGCCAAAATGTCCACTGTTGGACTCCACTGTTGACATGGACTATCAGCTTGATCTGTTGACTATTAGGGCATCCAGGAGCAAAAACTTACCGGACGATTTAGGTAACATGGATGGCTTAGGTAATATGGAGGGTATGGACTGCCTTACAGTTCACAGATCAGGGTGATAATGCGTTTCAACAGTGGATTCATTAGGGCATAGAATCATAGTGGGGGATGGCCTGGAAAACCATAAAAGTTTTGAAATTGAACGAGAACTCTCGCCATAACAGACTCATTTCCTACAAGGCCCTTCGACACAATTAATGTGTATTCCACTAATTCTGAAGAGAAAGCCAATTTAATACTTGAACTTCTTCTGCCGATCGCCCTACCGCTCTTCACTTTTTCGCTACTGCCCCAGCATGTTGATCCACATTTCGCAGCCTGTGCCGGTTGCACAGCGATTTTTCTCGATTTCTAACGTGGTTTTGACAAAATTACCTGTAAACCCTTCCGACGATTATTCCGAAGTCACCGAGAGCCCGGTAGAAGCGATTCCTTCTTTTTGTCTGGGCTCAACCAATTCTACCATTCTTTTACGATCTCCAGTGGCAAGAAAATTCGAGGTTTTAGCGGGCCAAAAACGTTAAGAACCGTCAAAAATCGCTATCACCAACTTCAAAAATTCGCCCATCAATATGGTCATACTGCATGACTGGAACTTTTATTATGCATGCAGATTCACGTAGATTCTGTAAAACAACAATTAGTCCAAATAATAAGTCATCTACTACTGACCAGAAACAGTTTTTACCTGTGCCATTAAAAAGTCATACCTAATATTATACTGCAACTCGCTATGTAACAGGCTTTGTAACAGGGTTTAGATAAATGAAATTGGTTCCAATCATCATCCAAAAATGGAGGACTGATCGAAATTGTGTAAAACTGTGTTGGTACTTGAAAGAACAGGCGTACTTGCAACAAGTAAGTAGGGTAAAGAGGATACCCCACATTTTGTACCACAAAACTGAGATAAGTTCAAATATTCTTTCCCGAAGTAATGCATAGTGTGGATTATCATTAGTTCCATGCCATAGGTGTATTCTGTAGCGATGAAAAATGCCCTATGTCATAAACCGTGCGCAACATACATTCATACACGTCCCCAGAATGTAACAAAACAATATCATGTGCCCGCCCAGATAGGAGCTGAGCCGGACTATAAAATTCGATCGCCTTGATGTCGCAACTTATAGTTTTGAAGGATAATCTATGTTATTTTTGTCGCATTACGCAACACACAACTACCGAGTTCAGTTACGACATAACGGATCACTACACGTCTCAGAGGCCAAAGTATCAGCGAGTGCATTACCCTCCAAGCCCACAATTGTCCTTTACGTAACCTTCAGCGGTACGCCGATTACGGACTGGTCGATCTTTGGGCTACGTGGCTCACATAGCTAACCTTTCATTTTCGAAAGCAGCAAATTCAATTCGTGTTTTTTTCCGCCTTCTAACGGATTTTTTTTCTTCATCAAATGATACCGGCAACATCACTCAAAATGTAGGGTTGCTGGGTTTTTATGAAAAGAGCTCATCCATCATTTTTCTGGATGGAATTATGATGTGATCATTATCACGGCCTTGACTTCTCCTCTTTTTTCGTGGTAGATGGTCTTCACCCGCCCACGACGGGTTTCACCTCTTGATAATAATTTTTCTTTTTTTCGCACTTTCCCGCAACCTGCCAAGACAGTTATTACAGGATACACAACGTTCTATGTTAAAAATCCTGACATTATAATTGATTGCTTCAATTAATCTACCTACCCCTTGGTCCCCACTGCACAAGAACGATGCTGTACTTATTAATATTGTAAGGTATATAATGTAATTGGAATTTAATGTAAATGGAAGGCACATATGCCGTATTCTAGAAACTGAGAGAACCTAAAAAGAACCATGTTTTCTGAAGTCGTCATAATTCGTGGTTGACGAGTCAACCTGCGAGATTACCTGTTTCATGTTAAACAGCAGATACCAAGAGAGCTACTATTATTTCAGAATCCCTAACACACGTGCCGCCACTGATAACCGAATGGGATTATAGCATGCAGAATAGTTTAGTACCTACCCATGAATCACAGCCTATAAAAGTCTCATTCTCATACGCTGATTCAGTATTAACAGCTCTTAAACCACATTTAGACGAAATGGTAGTGACATAACTTGTTCAGTAACAGATTATGGTTGGTTCATCGTTCGTTCCACTCAATCAATCAATATTTTTTTATTGTTGAAGCCAAACAAAATGGTATAACAATCCAAAAAGAGATAAATACAAAAAGAGATACATTAAAATAATAGACACTGATAACAATGAAGAGGTATTCAGCTATACCTAAAATAGCGCTGAACGGAAAAGAGAGATAACAACACACGACGAACCTTGCACTAAAGGATCACTTCACAGAAGAACGCGTCAACGGAATATAAGTCGGCATTAATTTATTAAAGCAGATTTTAACCTCCGTGAACATGTTAACTGCCTCTGGAAGATCATAGAAATTCTGTGGTAGATGGTTGAAAAGGCGAGCTTCGTGCTGGATTGGATTGGTTCATGAGGTGTTTCGTCAAATTTTATACAATTCATTTTTTTTGAACAATTTTTATTAACTTCAGTAACGTAACAGTAACAACATCCGTAAACTGAGTCCGTTACTTCCAGAAAGCTAGGCACGGATTTGATACTGCAAAAACCTATCTTGTAGAACGTTCGAAAATTCAAGGGACAAACTGCATGACGCGACTTCTAGCAGGGAATGCAATAGAAACTCGTCCCAAGGGAGCGGTGAACTTGTAGGAATGCAAAACACTCGTCCCTGACAGCGAAAGAAGAAAAGTTCACATCCCCGCTGTAGGAGCGGTGAATAGAACCGATACAAAAAATAACATCGCTTGGGAAATGTAGCAGGTTTTCTTGTTCAGTACTTGAATTATAAAGTTTGATAGTGCGAGATTATAATACGGTTGAGTGATGGGTTTTGTGAGGTCCCAAAAGGAAACAGAAATGTGTTCTAGTCAAATCAATTCTGTGGATATACAAGTGAAATTATGTAGGTATCGTAAATTTACAAGCGCAGTTTGCTTGGAATTTGACATTAAGAAGGGTACCTATTCTGAATTTATTATGGCGCATATTGAATGCTGAGATGTAAACGAGAGAATTCTGTACAAGTAGTGAACAAAGTAACAAGTGTTTCACAGAGCTGCAAGTGACAAGTGAGTGGATATGGTGCATAAAAGAAAATGTACTACACAACAGAGAAAAAAAATTATCGGCTTTTTACAACTTCACAATTAAAAGTTTACCGGATTTTTATCCAACTTCAACTCACCACTGAATTTGCAGTTTACCACTGCAAATTGGATCATGTACGGTTTCAAGATGGATTAAGTACCGTGTTCACTAGGCTCTGTTGATTCACTCTGCCCTCTGCTGTATATACTTCGACGGGCTGATTTCATGTTCTGATGGGCGGAAACACCATAAAAAAAATCATACGCACCTACCCTAATTATACCCATTACCTTTCAATGGGTAGTACCCAGGTACCTAGGGCATCTCACGATCTTTGTTTTGCTCGTTTTTTGAATAAGAAAACGGACCGAAAATTATATTTGAGTAAACTAATACATGTGAGTACTGTAAAATAGTAGAATTTTCACAATCTTAGCACGTATTTGTTTACGAATTCACCTTAGACATCCGGAAACAAAAATCTACAAATTTTGGTTCTCTAAACAAATTTTAGTTTCTAATGTCCAAAAACTGAGATGCAAAGGTAGGAGTTCTGGATGGTTTAGCATTCGGTACATGCGACACTAGTTTTATGTTGGGCCAGAAATAGCCGTTTCATATCATCTAGGTCTAGGAGCAAGGTAGTAGAGCAAAATCGCCGGGTCAAGAGGGGGTGTCAAAACCTGATGAACCAGTTCGTAGCTTATCTATGCTGTCAACTGTGCTACCAACACAACGGGGCTAAACAGACGAAGGGGACACCGATAGAAATTGTCTTGGCTTGACCCCCATCGTCCTTCCAACGGAGGGGTTGGGTTTAATGGACACAGGCTCGACGCGATTGGGTAACAAATACGCTACAAACTAGAGTTGCGCCATCAGTGCCAACCATTGTCTACTGAGGGGTCTAAGGGATGGGACCAAGGGATAGGCACACAGAATAGGTGAGCGGGGGATTATGGAAATCGGGCGTCCTTGCGTCCGTTGAGAATTGACGTGGGCGACAGACACGTCAGCTGCTTATTCAAAGCAGATGCGGATTTCAACGCTTGAAGTGAAATCGCCAGCTCGATTAAAGTTAGAAAAATACGGAACTACAGCTACCCCCACAAATCCAAAAGTAAATTTGCTCTGCTGAACAAGACAGCCCAATGAGATAAGGGGCTTTATAACAGTCAAACACGGTTACAGTATCAAACGGGAAAACTGCCAGTGTAGAGATGGCGCAAAATAAGTTGGCCTAAATGAGGCGCAGTAGGAGATTCGCCTATTTACCGTTCGTTCATTAAAGCCAACTTTACCTAACTATCATAGCCTTCTCATATATAGGACAGCCACGTGGAATGGGTCAATCCACCAAAAACAAGTGAGGCAGAGAAAGAAAACCCAGGAGTGCTTGGAATTCCATATGATATCGCATGATAGAATAGAATACTTTTATTGAAAAACGTGTGTACAATTAAGGCAATACAGCCCTCTCTGCCATTACACACACGAAATTAATAATCATTTTTTCTTAACTTAGGTATGTCAGGCGCAAAAACAAAACAAAACCATAAATGTGCTCTCCGGCAGTTTCACAAAATTCAATTCATGAAGAAGAATAACGCCTCATCAACATTGCATGTAGGCTTTTCTTAAAAGTCCCCACAGACACTGACTGATCAAACGATTCAAAATGCTCGTTGTGAAATCTTACGCCCTGTACAACATGAACGCCAAAAGCATGCATTGCATTTACTGAGCAAGATTAGAACGCTTAAACACTAAATATTGAATGAATCCGGTAAAATTAACAAAAAATGGGGGATGGTGGTAATTTGCCACAGCAACGATTTCGTACAACAAAACTTTCACTGCAAAATTATTGAAGTTTGTAGACGTACACATAACCATGGAAAATGTTCAGTAGTTAATTCAAGTAAGAGATACGTATACGTACGTTACGTACTCGTAGGTACGGCACTTCGAAAATTCGCTCACATGGTCATGCTTCATGAATGGTACTGTTTAAAGGAGTATGTACGGTAGCTGCTAGGCTAATACGATTACTACCCAATTTACATTATAACATCTAACATGTCGGACAAATCTCATTGGCTTAGTTGGAATAAGTTAATTTGAATAGAAACAATCCTCTCGTAGGAGATAATTAGCGCGTTGGGTACATTCCCTCCTAAAATATTAGTACTAAGAATTAACAGTTTGTTAGTTGAAAGAGAAGGGGTAAGCCGTTAGACCTATTTAGTGCCCCCCCCCCTCCACCCCGATCCAACACCCGAAACTCTGTAGAGGCTCATTTCGCCATCATCTGGTCGGCTCTGAGTTCGGGGAGCTTTTACAACAGATATTTAGCTACCCCCTTTCCGCCTCCCATTAGAATGCAAATGAGGACCCGAGACCGTTCACCTATTGCTCAACGCAGAATCCAAGTGCCTCGGGGGGACTAACCCTACCTAGGCCACCCATCCCATGTAGTTACTAGAGTTCATTCCGTCCGATGTAAGACTCACAACGCTCAAATTTATAGAGAAACCAGACGGAATCACTACCACAGAACTATTACAAGAAACTGAGGAGCGATTTTTCAAAACGGAACATAATTATTATCCAATTTCGAAAAATCTCCAGGAGGAAGAACGAACTGTACTACCAGCGAAATAGTTTTCTCGTATTTTCTGGATATAGTTGAACAAATAGGCGTAACAGATCATGTCCCAAAATATAAACTTATACATCCAAAAATCGACGACAAATCGCCATTTTAACGTAGAATATCATGTGATATTTTGATGGGAAAACGTGGACATATGTGACCTTTTGAATGAAAATCTGAATGTTGAGAGCTCCATTTCACCAGAACCTCAATATTTCACTTCAGATCACCAAATTCAAGTATTAGATCTAATATAATATTATTATATACCGACGAATATAATATACACGTGGAATACTATAGGTAATATAAAACGTGGAATATCCAGCTTGAACAACCTAAATCTGACTGAAAATTGAAAAACCTATTCGGACATAAAGAAAGATGCAAATTATTACACAACGGTTTAATATCTGTATAGATGCCCCTGTGTAGATAACTGTTTTCTGTGGTCAATACCTATCCTCGTGCTCCACCCAGGAAAACCCTAAATCGAGTAAGGGAGCCGGCCCGGGAATTACAGGTTCACAAAAATGCGCGGGATTCAATAATTCAATCATTAATTATTTGTTGTTATTCCTGAAGCATAACGTCCGTTCAGAAGTACCTATAAACAAAATCCAAAAGAGCCATCATTCTTCAAATGAAATAATATCACAGAACAAGCAACTCGACTTCACACGGCCATGCGTGATTATAATAGGTGTTCCCTAGCAATGATATATCTGGGCCGAATTTATACCCTTTCATTCAAGATCACGTTGACGAAGCTTTTCGGTGGAAACGGAAGGCTGGATGTATAATGCACCGGGTGATCTCAAAAAATTCTTTAGTTCGAGATTACCTTAAAACGCTGCAAATCCCTGCACAACGGTTTATTATTTTGTATAGAATACCCTTCCGTTACAGATCACAGCTCTATGTATAGATAACCCGTCTATATAATATATGATGTCTATATGATGATTATGTAGATCGCAGACCCTCCGTAGGTTAGTACCTAACCCCGTACTCGTTACTAGGTACCTACCTAAATCACGAGTTAAATGTTGCTAAAATAATTCTGCCGATGACAAACCGTACCTAACAAAAAGAAACACACATAATGAAGTTCTGAAAAGAAATTGTTGATGAGGAGTGAAAAAAGTTGCAAAAGTACCTACCAACAAACTCCAGCCCCTTCTACGTAGATGGTATACTGAACCGTTGTGTAATAATTTACCGTTGAGTAATGATTTACCGTAGTAATAATTTACCCATCAATAATATACTTCAACGTTTGTTCAAGTTTCACTACCTACCAACAAACTCCAAAAGAGCCATCATTTTGGTTTATTATTTTCAATATTTCAAATGAAATAATATCACAGAACAACCAACTCGACTTCATACTCCACCAATATAATCAGGTGATCCCTAGCAATGATTTCATCTCCGCCAAATTTCCTATTGTGGGCGCGTCTCTGGTTACGAGATTTGGTTTGAATTGTATACAATTTCATTCACACTGGAGTCGAAAATGCCTGTCGGTGCAAACTTCGGGGCCTTACTGTGAACGAACGGCTAGACGTACGACGCTCCGGATGGTCTTAAAAAACTCGCAAGTTCAAGAACTATTTAAAACCGTAAAAATATTCACGTAAAAAAATGGTATAGGCGTTTTGAAAATTTCAACCCCTATTTTGAACCCCTTAGAGATGACTCACAGTAACGTCGAGCTTCGAGGACCAACTAGACAGCGAACGGAACCTATAACCCGAATTTCATCAATTTTCTTTCATGGTAACTAAGAAAAGTGGCCCGTACGGCGTACGGCGGACAGACAGAAATATTTTTATTGCAGTTTTGGATTCTACATACCTTGAAACGTAAACCATCAAATTTTGAGGGGGGGTAAGAATTTTTTTTTTTTCATGCTCGATTCCAATGGTTCATTATTGAAAATAATAAACCAAAACGTTAAAAAAAAACATACACTTCTATAGAAATTTTTTGAGCTACGGCGTTCTGAAAATTGCAACCCCTATTTTTCCCCTCAGAGATGACTTGGCAGTAACGCCGAGCTTCGTGACCCAACTAGACCCCAACTGGAACTTACAAACCAAATTTCATTAATTCTGATACATGGTAACTAAGGAAAGTACGAAGAACGGAGTATGAACAGAATTTTTTTTATTAAATTTTTGGATTCTATGCACCTTGAAACGGAAACCATCAAATTTTGATTTTTTTTCTCGATTCCAAAGTTTTATTACTGAAAATAATAAACCAAAACCTGAATGACGTTTGAACAACAAAAAACGTGCGTTGGATGGGGGAACGACGCTCGAAGAAACGAAATCACAACGTTCACAGCTCAAAGATGAGGAAACGCGTGCTTAAAATATGTGCTTATCTGGAGACACTCTGTCAGTAGCAAAATAATATAGATAGATATGTCTTCTCCATTAAACATAAGGTACATCACCTGCCTTCTAACGGCCCTCATGTTATTCTTGAATTTGGAATTCTAACACCAGGTTGGAGTTTATTCCATTATTTTCAGATTTTGCAGTGACATTCATCGCAAAATTTAAGCTCACTAGCTACCTTTCATGAAGTTTATAATCTTGTTTTTCTAAACTGTATTGTAATAATACTTGTATAATACTGAGTATTGTATAATATGGTAAAACACTGGCTGTAAGGTTTCATGCTGATGCCAAAATAAATAAATATATTTAAAAAGTTCGGATGTTTGATGTTTTGTTGATGTTCGGACCATTTTGAAAAAAGTTTTTTTTTTTTAAATCAGTGAACGGTTTAGGGTTATGTTCATTTTTGATTAATGTGAGCTGGAAAACTTGTAGAGAATGGATTTGTGGCCTTTTGATTGAAAACCGTTGATTGATTACCGTTGAAATAAATTAATTTTGTTCATCTGGAATGCTAGAAGCTCCCCCAGCCACGGTCGAACCACCCAGCTTCCAGCTTCGTTCGATTAGGCTCATCCAAGGGATGCAGGGAAAAAAAACACATTTTCCCAAATAGTGGACATACGTATGTTCCCTTCTGAAAAAAATCATTCCTCATATAGTTCTACTGGTCGAAACCCTCGCAACCAGCGAAAAAGAGTGGCTGGAATTAACGTTACAACAGGGCAGTTCGGTATAGAACATCGATCGCAGGGACTGAGCTCGTGAATTAGAACCATTTCACATGAGCGCTTGTCAATTTGTTTAGATTTGATTTTCTTAATTCTAAAATATATACAAGCAACAACGACGCACTGGTTGAAGAAGTAAGTAAGCTTCATGCAGACTATACTCGTATCAAACTACCAGATGGCAGACAGGAAACAGTATAGAGGGTGCAACCCAACAACATGGATTTCCCGAACTCACCTCCAGTATTTATACACCATGACCAAGTTGCCACATCGGAAAAAATCACAAATATCTTCACGAATGAGTGCTGAAGAGGAGAATGAATATTGCCAGTTGAAGAGGTGATTTAGTGATTAGTTATTACTGGCAAGTTACCATTTCTAAATACAACTGAATGCCACACAAACATGCGGCATTACACTACCTTTGATACCGTCTTACGTAATCACCGATAACGAACTAGCGGGCGAATCCAAATAAAACTGCGAGGATGGTGATACTTCCAAAATGTGCTAGTGTGCCACCAACGAAGCGAATCACCAAACATTCTTCAAGTACTTTTCGAATGTCCTCATAAACCTTGGCTCCATTTAGCTCGAGCACCGCAGCTATAAACGAGTCAGCTAAACAAGCACTCGAACGAGGTCAATAGACGACATGGTCTTTCTACAAACCGCTCTCCTTTGCGTTTTCTGATTCTATGGTAGCGTCCAACGAACTAGATGTCGGTTAGGCGAGTCAGCAGGGACGTCTACAATGGGGTTGAAGGACACGAGAGAAATTCGCTGCAGGTATTGCCAAAATGTTGAACCTACCGATTGTCTTGGGATCAGTTAACAACGTCGAAAGGTTTCATAATAGTGTACTATCGACCCGTTCTTAACTGGTCAAGCAGAATACAGCTTAATTCTAATTGCAGTTTTAAAGAAGATTTTTGAAAACATCAGAAAAACTAACCTTGTCCCCATGCTTAAGCTCAATTTCTCGGAAACATGTTGAGGTTTACCTGAAACAAAATCGGGAACGTTAGAGATACACAATACGTGTAATATCCACTGATGAATAATGCATGGATATACCTACTCGTATTTTTGCAAAAATATAGATTTGTACTCATATTTAAGAAACTTTTTTTTACATCAATATTTACATACTCCCTATTTGTTGTTCTGCTGTACACAACACACCACCTAGATGTAAAAGTAGTTGAATCATGAATTCTGTGGTACTAAGGGATTGACACAGTAATGAAATTGGCACATCGAAATGGTTAAAATGGATGAAACGTGTTTCATGGTTTTATAAAACTCAAGAGTTTTATGGTTTTATAAAACTCAAGAGTTTTATGGTTTTATAAAACTATGAAACATTTTTCATTCATTTTCACCATGTCGACAATGCCAAGTCCAATACTGTTATCAAATCAATCCCTTAGTACCAGAGAACTCATGATTCAACTACTTTTACATCTAGGTGATGTGCTATGCACACTGGATCTAGGTGATGCACTGGAAATTTCAAACAAAATTCCAAATGCGGATTTCTGGTAAAACCTAACTTATCTCCCTTTTCTCTACTTTCCTAATTTGGTGATGACGGAAGAGACTCCCAAAACATCTATAAATATAAACAGATGACTAACTTAATGATTACAGGTAAAGGTTACTTAAACAACGTTTTCTGATCATAAAGAGTGTCCTGCCTGGTTCAGTCGAAAAAATGGATGTTCGAGTCATAAATATGTGATCTTGTTATGTACAAATCGGCACCTGTATCACATAATACTCGTATACAAACTTCAACTTGCCCACTTGTAAGGCAGTGGGACCGCGAGATGGAAAAAGTATGGAGGAAAAGTTGTATCGAATCCAGCTCTCCGACAATGAACTTGCCAATCGGTTTTGTCGATTTTTAATGGTTTTTTAAAAAGGCTAAAACATTTCACGAAAATTGCTCAGAACATAGAAAACGTTGAACATTATCAAAAATCGTGGAAGTTACGACTTCAAAGTTTTTTTTTTTTTTTTAAATGGCTTCGGCCTTTATTCACCATTTGCCAACAATGTACTACAATAATTATTATAGGTTGAAATAAGTTCAGGGATTAAAGTCTGTTTACACTGATTAATGTCTATTTACACTACACTGGTGAAATAAGTTCAGGGATTAAAGTCAATGTCAGTGAAAAATTTAAATACCGCGCCGTAAACGGTTTCCTTCTGGGATACTAGAATGGTTTCCAATGACATGGGCTGCGTCAAATTGCGAGTTAGAATCTAGCAAGTGTCCGCGTCTTCCGGCAAGGGGCGGACATGTGAGAAGTATGTGCGCGATTGTCTCCTCGGTCTCCAAACAGAATCGGCATGCAGGGGTTCTCACCACACCAATTCTGCTCAAATACGCGTTTGTGACGCCGGTGCCACACCGCAGTCTTGAGAGACAAATTTGCCCCATTCACCTAGAAAGCAACGAGGCCACAACCATTGCTACTTCTGTGGATGGTGCCATACTGTCGGTAGGGGAATCCTTCGAAGAAGCAACTTCAAAATTACACTAAAAAATGGCGCCTCAAACTGGATGAACTGGATCTACTCACATCTTCACATACGAACAAGTAACTAGTTTGCCAACAACGTAGAACGAACAAGCGATACCCATAGCAAACACCGCTAAATACTTGGGAATGACTCTTGATAAATTTGAAATGGAGAAAGAGCACGTTAAAAAGAAAAATGAAGAATTGCCGATAAAGTTAGAAAATTGTACTGGTTACTCGGTAGGCATTCTGAGCTTTCCATACACAACCAACTGCTAATATAAAATCAAGTTTATCCAAAATACGGCATTGAGGAGTATTGTGAATGTCCCCTGGTATGTGCGCAATGACGACCTCCATCGTGACCTTAAAATGGAAACTGTCAGTGAAGTGATTAAACAACTTGCAATCAAACACTAATATCACGGACATAAAAACCCCAAAGTTGTTCGCACAATAGCAGAACAACAATGCCAATGCCGTCTGACGACTTGGTAGGACAAAACCCCTGGACCAAGTGACATCACTGACACAGTGTAGTATGGGTACATACTACATGGGTGCACCAAATTCACCTACGAGTGTGACAATTCCCAGATTGCAAGAGGGATCCTGTTCATTGGATCCACTAATTGCACCAAGTGTCGTTTTGTTTATTTCAAGAACCTATATATATATAAAACACGCCGAAAACCCCAAAACAATGCAGCCATTCGATTTTATAAGGACTCCATTTGTAGTAGCTAACGGTTTTACAGTTTAACAATAGTCCAATGATGAAGGGAAATGACTAGGGGAAGGCATTCTGTAGAGAGAGAGACGGGCAAAAGGTTCCGCTCTAACTATAAATGGATATAGCGCCATCCGACACCATGAGGACAAGCCGTTCGGTGTATCTTACTACGGGATACGGTTCCCTGTGCCACGCGACAAGGCGGCGACGGCTTCATAGGATTTCTCAGTCGGTGGCTTACAGCGAGGGGTGAGATAAGGTACGATAGTGTACGAGGGATGAGATGAGGTATTGATGACCGAGGAGGAGTTTCAAACAGATATTGAGGCCCTCATAGGCTGAAAGCATTGACGGGGGACGAGGTGTTGGATTTCCAGCTGCTGAGAATAGACCAAGTTATTATTATTGTGCCCTTAGTAATGTAGCCATAAGCTTAGTTTACATTATCGAGTACATTCGCCAGTGCAGTAGTACGGAAAATTGAATTAGTCTCTGTTATTTGCGTAAAATCAGCTGTCAAGCGTTTAAAATGTATAAATTCAGCGCTTACTGCTTTTTGCAAATTTACTGAAGAATGCCCGATTTGGCGAATGTCGCTTAACTGTTTTAATTTCAAAGCGAAATATTATACTATAAACACATCGATAGATCTTGAAGAGCTGAAACACAATTTCGAAAAATGTCGCTTACCTGGTTTCCCGCTAGAAATTGTCACTTATTATACCAGACATAGCAGTTTCCCCAGCGACTGCAGTAAATGTAATAAAACTCAGCTCATTCATCATACAATACAGAAACACTGGAAACTATATAGGCACCTGATACAAAGCTACATAATAAATTTTTTGCCTTGTTAATTAGTAGTTAAGTTCTTGAGCCCTGTATTGAATTCCTTGATTCGACTGATACTGTATATCTATTTCCATCTGTATAGCCTTTCGCCAGCCTCATCAATAGAAAGTCATTTCTAATCGTTTCACAGACAGCACACCCGTAAAAACTATCAATTAACCCTTCAATAAGTTTTCTCTTCCGCTCGCTCATTCATTTTCCTTTATCTTTCTCTTTTTTCTCGAATTTGGTTGTGACGGGAAAGACATTCGACTCGAAGATGTCATTAATAAATCTAAACCTGTCAGAGCTTTCCCAAAGCTCAGTCGGACTACTACAGATTAAATCACTTTCCGAGGAACAATACCGTAGGTGTATCAAATAGTGATGAGAGCGGAAATCGCTCAAAAAGAGAGAGACAAAAAAACTAGACAAGAAGACTACCAAAACTGAAGGGAGGATAAACAATATGAATAACAGAAAAATGCGATGGTATGTGTAAGGGATTTGTTCACGGTATCTGCAAAAGCGAAGAAGAGGCTCTTACGGGTTCTTCTTGTTTTACCCAGGGTTGCCACTTGCCAGGTCGGAGGAAAAATTCATCACCGAAGCGCTGAACCTTGTTCACAACCATGAGGATTAGGAGTAACACATCCACCAGAGTAGAATTATTAGTAATTGTACTTCAGGGACTTTGATAGAAATCCATTTGTGTTACAGCAAAAACTCGTTAATATGAATTTTGTACAATAAACATCGCTGAAACGTTTACACAACCTAACGATTCTCTACCAAAGGCTATGGATAGAGAGGTATTCCGACGACGTATAGCTGAACCCTGACTCCACAGAAAGCACCAGAAAGAGAAGATTCTCAACTTCATGTTGTACAATAAAATTTATTTGAAATGACACTGTTAGAGCTAATAACAAAGAAAAAGTGGGTCAAATTTTAATTTTTGGAGATAAAAAATCTCCACAAGTTGCTTAAAATAACAACTCATTTTTTTAAATCCCGTCAAGCGGTATAGTAACACAGGAGAAGTAAAACTACTTTTTCGATGCTCAAAAGCAATTTTTCCTAGAGTAAAAGTTGGTTAAATTCGAGTTCTTGGGAGTAAAACAGCAGTAAGAATCTGTACAAATGGTACAATCTGTACCAATGGTAAAATCCGTGCAAATCGCAAAAATCCGTATAAATTCAACTGAAGTGGTCCATAGAATGGTGACTCGAGACATAAAGACTGTTGTAATGGTCGAAAATATTACTTTCAAAAAAAGTGTGCGTTCAAGCTACCAAATTTGGAATTTTGCCTGAATAGCCATTCCGCATGACGGAGGCCCAAAACCGGAGACCTGGCAACTGCTATTAATAATTGTCCAAGCAATGCTTGGAAGTACAATAGTTTCGTCGTATCTGTATTTTTGGTTTATTATTTTCAATAATGAAGCATTGGAATCGAGCAAGAAAAAAAAATTCTTAGCCCCCCTCAAAATTTGATGGTTTACGTTTCAAGGTATGTAGAATCCAAAACTGCAATAAAAATATTTCTGTCTGTCCGCCGTACGGGCCACTTTTCTTAGTTACCATGAAACAAAACGCTGCAAAGTCCTTGTCACATGGGTTTATTATTCTATTATTTTATTGGTCTACAGAAATGCTGGCTGTTCATTTATTGTTTCTTTTATGCGTAATAATCGAAATAGCTATTTCTGATTGTTTCCATTAATTTTGGCCCCTAAAACACAAATTAGGTACGTTTTTTTTTTTTTTTTAACTATCTTTGATCATTGATAGTGCCATTTAATCGTCTTGATCCACGTGTTGACACTTTTTCTAGTGTTATTATACAAACTGCTTGTGATTTCAGACGATTTTCCAGGTTTTTGACTCACAAAAATCAATTTTGGGAGCTGAACATCTGGTACAACCTCAATTTTCCACTCCTTGGTCAAAATCGACTTAATATTCGGTCTTCTCGTCCCCAAAAAAGTGGAATACGATACCTCAAAATCTCATTTTACTACTATGTTACTAAAACACAAAAAGTACCTATTTTTATACACATTTTCACTCATAACTCCGCTGGATATATTCCGATCGGGCTGAAAGGTTTCGGGACACAACTAGGGCCCAAATGGAGCATGTGTGCGAAAGAACGATTTTTTTAGACCGAAACTGAAGCCTGTACACGTGATACGGCGGACGGCGGACGGACATAGCATTTTTGGAATCTACGCACCTTGAAACGGAAAAGAAAAAATTTTGAGGGGGTGTTATAAAAATTTTTTGCTGAGCGAATACATAGGTGTATTATTCACAGAATAATAAACTAAAATTGATGAAATTCGGGTTATAGGTTCCGTTTGGGGTCTAGTTGGTCCTCGAAGCTCAACGTTACTGTCAGTCATCTCTAAGGGCTTCAAAATAGGGGTTGCAATTTTCAGAACGCCGTAGCTCGAAAACTTTCGATAGAAGGGTATGGTTTTTTTTACGTTATTAAATTTGTCTTCAGCTAAACAATTTTTTGAGAGCACCCCGAGCATCGTACGTCCAGCCGTTCGTGAGCACCAAAAAGCTTCGTCAACACTATCGTGAATCAAACGGTATAAATCCAGCCCGGATATCATCACTAAAGAGCACCTGATTATAATCAAGGATGGCTGTATGAAGTTGAGTGGTTTGTTCTGCGATGTTATTTCATTTGACAAGTGATGGACTATTGGATTTTGTTGGTAGGTACTTACTTGTGAAACTTGAACTATCGTTGAAGTATTATTGATGGGTAAATTATTAAACAATGGCAAATTATTACACACCGGCAAATTATTACACAACGGTGAATTATTACACAACAGTAAATTATGACACCACGGTAAATTAAAACAACGGTAAATTATTACACAACGGCTCATCTACCCAGAAGGGGCTGGATTTTTTTGATAGGTACTTTTGCAACTTGAACATCCGTTGAAGTATTATTGATGGGCAAATTATTACACAACAGTTCATTATTCTATTTCCGTAGAAGGGTAACCTATAAGGTAAATTATTACACAACGGTTTACGTTGGTACCTAGTAACGAGTACGGGGATAGGTACTAACCTAAGGAGGGTCCGCGATCTACATAATATGTGTAGAATAGTACATATGTTATATAGACGGGTTATCTATACGGAGACCTGTGATCTGTAGCAGAAGGGTATTCTGTACAAAATAATAAACCGTTGTGCAGGGATTTGCAGCGTTTTCTGAAGTCCAGTCTTTCGTCAGCGACCATCCAGCAGTGATACATTTTAATGTTCTGTTTCAATCGTGCACTGAGTCGAATTTTCTGCTGAGATACGCTAATGGATTCATCGAGTCAAAATATTTAACCCTTCTAGTAAAGCGAAACTACAGTTGAAATACTGCTCTACAACTACTTCTACACTACTACACTTGATTTTTGCAATGAGGTGGGGAGAGGAAGAGGAGGAGGGCAGGAAATGAAGAGATTTACATGAGATTTCCTGATGACGAGGACGTGGAATACAAAGTAGGGAGAGTTCGGTAGGCACCTACACGTTGAACTGAAGAAGCAGAAATACAGTGTTCGTGACTCAAAGGCAATTAAGGCTTTCTCTTCCCGAAAGTTCTATTTGAAGGAATAGTTCTGTCTCCGTCTGGCAATAGACGAAAAGAAATCCTAATGCAATCTAAGCACTGTGCTCAATCAATTCCAAATTTACGAAATTTTACCGACCGCCTATTAATTATTCGTAAATAGCATTCCGACTAATTTTCGGTCAATTACTCTACTATTATATGTAGTTATTAATAAGTATACTACATGCATACAAGGAAAGCCATAGTGCTTGAATCTATATAACCTCTGGCGCCAAATACAATGGTCCCAGAACTGCAAATCGTGTGAAAAGACTGTGAGGGGTAGAAAAATCAGTTCATACGTGGTCAGAGAGCGTCACCATTCAACTTGGAAAGCCAATTTTTACGTAAATGTTCATATCCAGCTCCACTTGTCTCTTAATCTCCACAATTGAACCTATCACTTCCCTTCCACTTCAGTTGTCACAACCTTTCACTTCCCGCCATTTCCTTGGTTCCTAGCCACCAACCCGCCTTTCAATTCCCTTCACTTCTCCCCTCATGACACACACAACATACTCATCCGTGAAGCTCCGAAACGGATTTCGCCTTATGACTTTTTGCTTCCTCACTACCGAAGATAGGGAAGCTTTGTCTCCGTGCAAGAGTAGAAAAAAATTATGTTTCCACTCGCATTTTACTTTTCATACATCAAGGAACATATTGGTTCCTGTCTGTATATGGTCAATTCCATGTCTCGGGCAAAACTGTAAGAAATAATGGTCGTAATGCGTTGAAATTCGGAGGGTAGGTGCGGGTTTGGCAACAGATGGTCCCATATAAAATCCATTAAAAAAATACAGTTACTTTCGTCTGCGCATGCGCAAACGTAAAATCCCTGCAAACCTCGTAAGTACCCTAGAAATCGTCGAAAAGAGCTGAAAGTTGGAGGGTAGATGCAGAATTGTACCCTGATGGGGCCATATCAATTCCATCAAATTCAGACGGTAACATTCGGATGCGCATGCGCAAACATGGAATGTTTGCCAATTCCTTGTGCATTATAACTACCCGAAAAAGTAGTCGTAGTGAGTTGAAATGGGAGAGAGGCGCGGGTTGCAGCAAAGATGGTCCCATATAAAATTCATTGAAAAAATACTATAACTGCCGCCTGCGACTACGCCAACGTGAAATCCTTCTACAGCCCACAACACTATCCTAGAAATCGTCGTGAAGCTATGAGGTTTGGAGGGTAGGTGTGGAATGAATGCCTATAACAATCATGTTACGCTTATCATTAATCCTATAAATACACCTCCTATTCCATCCTACTATACTGCTATTTTTGAACCTCTCAATTTCAAATCCAAACGCGTCAATTCTCAGTCATCAGGGGGGTTCTCAGTTATGGGGTTAAAAATAGGGATTGAAATTTTCAGAACACCGTATCTCAAAAACTTTCGATGGAAGGGTATATGTTTTTTTAACGTTATTAAATTTGTCTTGAGCTAAACAATTTTTTGGGACCACCCCGAGCATTGTACGTCCAGCCGTTCGTGTTCACCAAAAAGCTTCGTCAACACTATCGTGAATCAAACGGTATAAATCCGGCCGGGATATCATCACTAGGGAGTACCTGATTATAATCAAGGATGGCTGTATGAAGTCGAGTTGGTTGTTCTGTGATATCATTTCATTTGATAAGTGATGGACTATTGGATTTTGTTGGTAGGTACTTGTGAAACTTGAACAAACGTTGAAGTATTGTTGATGGGTAAATTATTACACAACGGCAAATTATTACACAACGGTAAATTATTACATAACGGTAAATTATTACACAACGGTTCATCTACCAATAAGGGGCTGGATTTTGTTGATCGGTACTTTTGCAACTTGAACAACCGTTGAAGTATTATGGATGGGCAAGTTATTACACAACGGTTCATTACAGGTATTGACCACAGAAAACAGTGATCAGCGCAGAAGGGGCATCTATTTCAATCCACATCAACAATTTTCCTTTAGAACTTCATTATTTGCGTTCCTTTTTGCCGTTTAAGTTACTGTTTGCCATCGGCTGTATTATTTTAGCAACATTTAACTCGTGATTTGGGTAGGCACCTAGTAACGAGTACGGGGTTAGGTACTAACCTACGGAGGGTGTGCGATCTACATAATATGTATAGAATAGTACATATCATATTATATAGACGGGTTATCTATACAGAGAGCTGTGAGCTGTACAAAATAATAAACCGTTGTGCAGGGATCTGCAGCGTTTTTTGGTTGAAATTCTTTTTTGTACACTGCGTTCCTCACCTCCTCCAGAACACCAATGATGTTCTAAGTTACCAAACCGCCCTCGGAGCAGGGTTTTCTCAGGAAGCGCGCTTCCGTTTCGCACTTATCGACAAAGCACTTCATCCCCGAGGCCTCCCCACCACTCGCGCGCACCTCTTCCGACGAGTACGTCCCGTCCCACGCGTTTTCAGCCTCTTTATTTGCCCCTCTCCGCCGAAAGTCCTTTTTCTACTCCCAGCTCGCGCCCGCGAAACCCTCGACTCTCCCTCCAAAGGGTTCGCAAAGCTCATTCTCGCCGCCTTCCTCTGTTGATTCCCTGCGGCTTTTGTTCCCTGTACGCTTCCCTCTTTACGACTCCATCCAACGAGAACAAAAGTCGTTCTCTTTCTCTCTCTCTCTCTGCCCTTCTCCCTTTTCGTTTTTTCCCTTCCATCTACATCTTGAAGATTCCAGTTATTCATCCTAAACTCCTCAGAGCTCGTCACGATACGTTCATCCCATTGTTTTCCCGTGTGGCACCTCGAGAAATCATGTTATTCTCTTTCTCCTTTAGAGACCTCATCTTTCTGTGAGTGTTCTTCGTTTGTTGATACTGCGAACGAAATGATTTACTTCCCTGAGCCTCACTCTTTCAGCCATACAGTTCTCACTCCCTTTTCCCGACTACAATACCAGGATTGTTTGCAAAAAAGTCACAATGAGAGTAATATCCCGATATCTTTACTTATATGGACACTTTTTTCAATACAACTTCTGATATTTTTATTCGGCACCTACCAGTGGTTCGATGCCACCGTGATATCGATAGAAAATATGCAGCATCGTCACGACATTGATGTGAAGAAACTTGCATTTAAAAGGTATATTTTATAACCTAATCTAAAAGGAACCTATCAGGAGGTATCGGCATGACACAAACAACTGATAGTGGTCGAGGGAGGAGGGGGGGAATTGATATGAAATCATCATAACTGGTGCAGAACGGTAACTTGAGACTGAAATAAACTAGGTATTTCAGTTGAAGGTGTACTAGTTCAGTAGGAGGTATTAAAAAATCGTCTGAAGTCGCTACATTCAACAAAAATGCCACAGGATAGTGACATCAACAGAGTATTTCAATAGCCTTGAATATCTTCTCTCAACAACAAAACTGAGTTTCTTTTAAATTTAGAAATGTCAAAAATTAGAACAAAATTTCGTTAAATTGCCAAAAATTAGGGAAGGAGGCTGTTCAACACGGTAGACAATTTCGAATAACAAAAACGCAGTGGTTCCACAAAGCGCTGACCAAGTCACAGACCTGCTGATGAAACCGTTATTTCCTAGCAAGAGGAGTTTAAACTTCCTCGCGGCTCCCCACCTGTATCACCCTTTATAACAAATTCACTAACACATTTGAATGATACAATTTGATTCGGATAGTAGTACCTAGTAGTAGCAGTAACAGTAACTGGGGTAGCAGTAGGGTTGTGAACACATAAAAACAGACATGAACAAATTGTATCAACGTATACCGAATTTATTTGAGAAACACCGGCTACACGAAAAGATGAATTTAAAGAAAATACCCTCATGCGGTAGCTAGGATCGTCACCCATAACCCATCCGAATTATATCGTAGTTTGGTTCATTTCACAACTGCATCACATACGTAAGTAGCAGGCGGATTCTAACGGAATTCATATTAACCAACCACCCGAGGACCAACTCACGCCTGATGAATTGGTAGGCGTGACGAGGATTTCACGTTTGCCCGAGCGGATAAAGGTTAAGATAGGTTATAAATCATGATGAGGGTTATCCACGTGTCTGAAAAATGCACTTTTTTTTAAATAAAGAAATAAACGTAGATTCCATCCTGCGAACATTGGCACCAACAGCGCTCTCCTACACGATAAGCAGTTTTTATTCTACGATTTTTAGAAGGTCCTACGCTAGTGACGTCACACCGGACAAGAGGGTCCCGCTCAGGTGGGAGTGGTGCAATGATCGTTAGCGTAAAATAAACTTTGGCAAATCAGAATAAAAACGCTTCAAAGTCCTTGTCACGTGGGTTTATTATTCGATTGGACATACCTACAGAAATTTTGGCTGTTCATTTATTGTTTCTTTCACGTCAGATAATTCGAATAGCTATTTCTGATGGTTTCCACCAATTTTGGCCCCCAAAACACGAATTAGGCACGATTTTTTTTTTTTTTTCAAATTATCTTTGATCATTGGTAGTGCCATTTAATCGTCTTGATCCACGTGTTGACACTTTTTCTAGTGTTATTATACAAATGTATGGTGATTCCAGACGATTTCCCAGGTTTTTGACTCATAAAAAATCAATTTTGGGAGCTGAACATTTGGTAGAACCTCGATTTTCCACTCTTTGGCCAAAATCGACTTCATATTCGGTCTTCTCGTCCCCCAAAACATGGAAAACGATACCTCCAAAGCTCATGTTACTAACATGTTACTAAAACACAAAAAATACCTATTTTTGTGCACATTTTCACTCATAACACCCCTGGGTATATTCCGATCGGGCTGAAAAGTTTCGGGACACAACTAGGGCCCAAATAGAGCACGTGTGCGAAAGAACGACTTTTTTTAGACCAAAATGAAGCCGGTACACGTGATACGGCGGACGGCGTACGGCCATTGCATTTTTGGAATCTACACACCTTGAAACGTAAAAGAAAAAATTTTGAGGGGGTTATAAAAATGTTTTGCTGAGCGAATACATAGGTGGATTATTCACAGAATAATAAACCAAAACTTATATCTACTTTTATTTTTTTTAAATAAATGAATAAATAAAATAAATGAACTGAAAGCGTGGGTCGCTCATTCATACTGAACCATCAGTTCCCAAAATTCTTCAGATAAATTCAGAGCTCTCGACAAACGTTCAATAGTATTGCTATTCACGTCACAATGATCTGAGGGTACACAGATAGATACGGAACCGTCGTCATTGAGGATGGTTGGAAACACAAAAGGGAAGGCAAATTTTGATTTCCGAGGATAACAAAATTGTTGTCACTTTGAAAAATTAGGTTTATACGCCTCCGTTGCAGAGTAATTACGAATTTACTGATTTGACAAAAGCTCCTGTCAAAAATATATAATGAAAGAAGAGCTACAGAATGTTGCTTTGTATCTTGCTAGCATTCCGAAACTAAGAAAGAGGGAAAATACGAGGGAGTGGGTCGTACTCAGCCATTCATTACCAAGGACCACGACTGATTTTTGTTTCCTTAAATTTAAATCCTTTACTCGATGCATTGCACCCCATATTGCTTACGCCCTTTTAGAAATATGAAGCGAACCCTCAATACAGTTACCCTTTTGCTACCCTCCTGGAAATCTTTTGCGGCACTTCACTTGAAGAACTGACAACGACCACCGACAACCCCCTTCCTTGATGAAATGGAACACAGATACGTCGGAAAGTACCTAATTCAAAACGTAAAGTGCTTCTTTGAATGCTGGCTGAGACCTCGGGAAGCTGGTTAATTACGTAGGTTTTATAAGGATTCCCCAGTTAACGTGAGGTAGGTTCATTTTGATTCGTCCCAAAGGGAGTGAAGCACGGGAATTACCCTCTGCGAGGCCAGAGAGGCCCATCCAGGAGTTGCGACAGCACTAAATCGATTCCGAGAGACGCCAGGAGCCGTCGAGCCTCCTCTCCCCAAAGGGTTAAATAATCCACGTTGTGGTGCCTGAAGGTCTGAAGGGGAAAACCCTTGGTACTGGGTTGTCTCTTTACTCATAGATAACAACTCTGACGTCGACATGCCGATATCACGATTACTACGTTCTAAAACAAAGAGAAATGCGACGAACGATCAGCCGCAGAATATTCATGAACACGTGGGACCTCTGCGCACTATCACTCTGCGGAACCATACCGAGAAATTAGCGCATTCTACGCGTAAATGTGGAAGAGCGTATTTAATGTAACATTCAAATGTATTTAAAATGTACGTAACAGTGAATGTATACTCCGATGGTGAATTGTATATATAATAGTCATACCGCTTTTCGCGGCCATTTGGATTCAGAGAACAAGAACATGCTAACGGTGTTAACAGACAGAAAAGCTCGAAATGTTGGTCATGTTGCTACCCAACGTATGTAAAACTCATCTAGCCCAGTACAAATTTCATCGGAAGGCTTCAGAAGCTGAAATTTTGAGGGTACACGCGGGTTGGATCGCAAATGATCCCGTTTCAAAATCATGGAAATCGTTTCGTCTGCGCATGCGCAAACGTGAAATACCCGTAACTACTTTAAATATCGTTGAAATGAGCTCAGATTTGGAGGGTCGATCAAGAATAATTTTTTGATAGTTCCATAAGAATTTCATTCGTCTGCGCATGCGCGAACATGAAATGTTGCCCGTTTCCTTGTAACGCTTCTAACTACGCGAAAAATAGTCGTAGAGAGCTGAAATTTTGAGGGTGCACGTGGGTTGGATCGCAGGTGGTCCGGTATCAAAATGAACCTACCCAACTATTCTGTACATTCATGTAATTCAAGTGAGGAAGCTGTACTGCCTACTCGAATTGGCAGACTTTTTCTCAATAACTCCGTTTTTCTCTGAAATGGCTTTCCACAATTTCTTCCTGAGTGATTTGGTTCGCTAAGTGGTAGTTAAAAACGAATCTCGTTTGACAAAATCGATCGGTTTGCCTCAAGGTTGACGAAGTCTCATCTCATCCTGTCCATGAAAGATCCTGGTGCCGAATCAATCCACACCAAGCTGACCCCCTCCTCACCACACCCAGGATAAAACGAGATTATTTCAGATCCTAGAGAGGAGTAACCAACGGAACAGACAATCTTGGGTGGAAGGGGGAACAAAGGCATTGCAAGGACGGTCTATTTAGGTGAAAGTCAGCGTCCGTTGCTATCGGCGGAGCGCACTCTTGTAATGAGATAGCCGTCCCGGGGTCATCGCACCCTTTCCGCTCTAACTGTAAACTTGTCGCCTCTCCTCTTTTCTCCCCTCCCTTATAATATCCTCTTCTGCAAGAGCCCAATCCTCAACTCCTGTAACGCTCAACCCTGAACACAGCCTTGTCCGGACTGGGGGGATCCTACATTGGGGGAATCGGCTAAAAACTCAAAAACTCTGGAGGAACGCCCCGGCAAAAGTGACGATTTTGGTGGAACGACGGAAAATTTCGAAATTCGTGATTCGCCTTGTAATTTGGTGAAGTCGAAGCTATCAGAACTTTGGACTCGAGCACGAACAATTTTTTTTAACCCCTCCCCCCTTAAAATTTGATGGTTTCCGTTTCAAGGTATGTAGAATCCGAAAATGCAATTTTAAAAAAAATTCTGTCCGACCGCACATTTCTTGGTTACCATGAACCAAAATTGACGAAATTCGGTTTATAAATCCCACTTGGGGTCTACCTAGTTGGTCCTCGAAGCTCGGCGTTAATGTCAGTCATCTCTAAGGGGTGAAAAATAGGGGTTGAAGTCTTCAGGACGCCGTTTTCTCAAATTTGTTTACGGTTTTACATAGTTCTCGAACTTCGGAGTTTTTTAAGACCACCCGGAGCACTGTACGTCCAGCCGTTCGTTCACAACAAGGCCCAGAAGTTTGCACCGACAGGCATTTCCAACAGCAGGGTGAATGAAATTGTATACATTCAGCCCAAATATCATCACCAGAGACGCGCCAACAATCGGGAATTGGCGCATCACTCATTGCTAGGGATCACCTGATTATAATCACGGAGTATCAAGTCGAGTTGGATGTTCTGTGATATTATTTCATTTGAAAAATGGTTTTTAATAAAAATTTAATGGCTCTTTTGGAGTTTGTTGATAGGTAGTGAAACTTGAACAAACGCTGAAGTATAATTATTGATGGGTAAATTATTACACAACGGTAAATTATTACACAACGGTTTATTATACCATCTACGTAGAAGAGGCTGGAGTTTGTTGGTAGGTACTTTGGCAACTTTTTTCACTCCACATCAACAATTTCCCTTCAGAACTTCATTATTTGCGTTTCTTTTTGCCATTTCACCTAGTTACAGTTTGTCATCGACAGAATTATTTTAGCAACATTTAACTCGTGATTTAGGTAGGCACCAAGTAACGAGTAAGGGCTTAGGTACTAACCAACGGAGGGTCTGCGATCTACATAATATGTATAGAATAGTACATATTATATTATATAGACGGGTTATCTATACAGAGAGCTGTGATCTGTAACGGAAGGGTATTCGGTACAAAATAATAAACCGTTGTGCAGGGACGTGCAGCGTTTTTTTACATGAAACAAGGTTACATTCTAAGAATTTTGAGACCAACCACACTCTCCTACGACGGTTAGCTTTCTTTTTCTAGGATTTTTCGAAGATTCCAGCACTACCTACCACACAACGGGTAAGGGGGGAAGTGCAATGACGTCATTCGTCGCCGAAATTATGAAAGCTCATAGAAAAAGAAGTACCTACCCATTAGGGTGGTCACAATAAGTCAACTTTCGAAATTCAATCGTGGCAACCCCCTAAAAGGTGCCATTTGACTAGAAAATGAGATTCCCAAAGTTTTAGGTCGATCGGATAACATTAACCCGTGCCGCATCGAGGTTGAAGTTTAGAAAAACTCACTTTTTTTTCATAAAAATATTATTTATTTCCTCATAACATAGTAACCATTTGTCCTAGAGACTTGAAATTGGTCTTATTTTATTTGAAATGTTATCTTCTTCAACTTTTACTCCAATAATTTTTTCGCTAGATCCTATAGATTTTATGTTATTCAGCTTTTCCCATCTCAAAACGTGGTCCGTTTCAGCAAATGTGCCTTTTTACGCATACCCCTAAAAACCACACTCCAGTCAATGAAATCGACCTCTAGGCAATTTGATACTTCTTTATCACTCTGGTATATTGAAAATTGATACATTTGAATCTAATATATCGTCGGCTTACAAGTGAAATTCACTAAGTCAAATATTATAGTTTTGAGAAAATCAAATTTGAAAAATTCAGTTTTTGGTGAGACCCGTTTTGCTAGGAAGAAATTGGATTAGAGGGTTGAAATTTGGTGTGCAGCTGCTTCGTGATGTCTACTTACTTCCACGTGATCCCCAAGTGGTTAGCGCATTCACAACTAACTTAAAAATGTACTTTTCGTACCAAGGGACCTGACTTAGTTAATTTCACCTGGCTATAGTGACTTAATGAGGGGGGTGAAGGATTTTAATAAGTATTTTTTTAAGGATTTTAAAAGTAATTTATTGTTTAAAATCTGAGTTTCGACTGCAATACAATTATTATTTGAAACTTTGTGGAAAAAAAGGAACTTTAAAATTCAAAATAATGCTCACAATTCAGTTCAAAACTTCACTTCTCACAAAATTATTATTCTTCGTCAGAAGCGTCTGACAGTGCAGGTTCAGCAGCCCGGTCATCTATGGCGTTACTTGTCTGTAAACCATAGAACCACTGCTGCAAATTCTGCGGTATGACACCCTTACGGCAGAGAGTTGTTAGGTCTTTCTTTTTTGCCACTGAAATCGGGAGCTGATTCCGGTACAGTGGAGCTAAATATGTCTCAGTCATCCTCCAAGTGGAGGCCCGGCTTTTTCTGGCTGATGCCATTCTCAAGGGAATCTTCCTGAATTCATCTTGATAACCGTACTTATATCCAATGGATTCTGGCTCATCCCTTCTGTACTGAAACACTTTTACTTTCAGCCAGTTAACCTTTTGACCCGCATCGTCCACGTTCTTGTTGAACACTGTTGTCTGAACAAGGTGTTTTAAGTTTAACATGTCCTGAAAGCCATGCTCTTTAGTGTGGTATCCATCCTTACTTTTTCGTGCAATTCGAAAAATGTTTTCCCATTCATGAACACTAAAGACATCCACATTTTTCTTTGCTGTTTCGATTGCAGAATGCATTGAGTCGACCTCCATGTAAGAATGGCCGCTCTCCATAAACTTCTGTTCGATGATTTCTAAGCTGGGGTGATTGCGTACAGCGTACAACAACAGTGCCGATATTTGAATGTTACGGTATCTGAGAAGATAGTGAGGTGTTCTACTGTGTGAGGAACGTGGTCCATTATGAACTTCAGCAAACAGGACCCGATCTCACAACTCCCTCTTTTGCCATTTACTTCAGTCCAGAAAAAACAGTATCCGTTGTTCGGGGGTGCTGCCTCATACACAGTAAAGTTGTACACATTTATTTTTCTGAGGTAATACAGCAAACTTACACCAGAACTGGGGATCTGAAGCACGCTTTGAAGATCACAAGAGTGGCTTTTTTTTTGTCCAAATCCTTTTCCTTCATGGCTGCATCTTTTCTGACACAGTGTTCTTTATATTCATTTATATCTCTTTATATTTATTTCATTAATAACTGTCTCGAGTCGAGGTAACTGATGCTGTGGGTAGGTGAATCGCGAAAATCCTTTCTGCCTAGTCGTATTTTTATCCCGGATCCTCACGAAATGATCAGAAATATGAATCCATTCAAGTGACTTAGTGAATTTCACTTCAACGGCAATAATTTATTGCCTTTGGAGAAATTCACTAAGTCTCGATAATCATCAAGGTAAGGACTTAGTGAATTTCTCCTGACTATTTTTTTTAACATTCTGACTTAGTGAAAAACTATTTCGCATTTTCCGTGAGAACGGTTCCTAGGATCTCAAAATTGACGTCACCAATCGATCGGGCGTTGAAAAATACATAGGAGTAGCAAATAAACCGAAAATTGAAAAAATTGACTTAGTGAATTTCACTTGTAAGCCGACGATATAATATATGGAGGGGGTAGGGGGGAGATGGGTGGGTGGTGGGTGCTATGAAATGCACAAAAAACAATAAAAATTATGTAAAGTGTTTTAATAATACAAATTGAAAGTTTTTTGTATAGAAAATAATAGCCTGGAACTTATTTTACAACACAATATATCTATTCCAACACCAATGAATTTAGAACTACATTAATGGCTTAGATAGTGAGGCTTTATCGACATCAGGGTAAATTATCCTACATTCTGACTCAACTTGTAATAAAAATTGGCGCTGTTCTTCGTCTTTTGTCAAGCAAGAGTTGAAGTCTTGTATCAATTTCACTCCTCTTTCAGCAGTGTCGTTGACTACCCTTAAACCGTTCACTATGTTTTTAGCATGCAAATAATGAGGATTTTTGTTCCATAAGCGTGTATCGGTGTTTAAAAAATCTGTCTCTATGGAAAACCGCTTGAAAAAATTCGAGGTTTGAGAGGTGACAAAAAATCAAGTTGCTTATCCAAAATTTGCTCTACATGTGCAAAATCTAAAATCGCTTTTCTATTCCTACCATCAATTTCACTATCGGGTTCACCTAGGGAAAATAATTTCATGGCCATGCTTTTTTTAATGTTGTCGTCTAAAGTGTGGTCGAAAAACGAGAACGCTATTTTCTCTGAGCTGAGGTACCACAGATGGCTTACAAATTTTGACAAAGCCTTATCTGCTATTTCTGTGTCAATTTTCCTATACTCTACTAATGCTTTCAACATTTCCAGATCTTGTTTAGGGGCCAAAGCAGGTTTGGGGGCATTGAACCATGCCTTGGCGTAAATATTTATTATAAAAACACAAATTTCTTCTATTCCTTTTTAGCGAATTTTCAAAGAAAATGTTAGCGAATTTTCAAAGAAAATGAAGCTATTGCAATGGCTTCGAAATTTAAATAATATAAATTTTTGGAAATTTTCTTCATAGAAATCCGTTTCAGACCATTCTAAAACGATTCCTGAAATTTAACACTTTTTTATATGTATATATATATTTATATATATATGTGTCACTCCAGACGATAACTCTCGATAGAATTGAGATAAACAGCTCAAATTTGCACAAAAAATCTATCTTGGCAATCGAAAGGCTAAGTTCGAAGATGGGCGAAATTGGCCTACTCTAAGGAGGGTTTTGGCGCATTTAAAGTGCGCAAAAATTACCCTAAAATCCCCAAAATGTTATTTTCCAACAAGTGACCCCTCATTTTAAAGGTTTTTGCACGCTGAACACGATGGTGGAATCGGATTTTAGATATCTTGATCCGTTCTCAAATTAGAGCATTTAAAGTGCGCAAAAATTACCCAAAAATCCCCAAAATGTTATTTTCTAACAAGTGACCCCTCATTTTAAAGGTTTTTGTACGCTGAACACGATGGTGAAATCAGAATTGCGATATCTCATTCCGTTCTCAAACTGGAGCACTTTGAAGATTAAGGAACGTGGTTATTTCTTCGAAAATTCGCTCTTATAGCCATGCTGCATGACTGTGGTTTTTTCTTTTTGAGTTAATAACAATTGATCTCTAAAAAGATAAATTTTGAGGCAGTAAATTGCTTTGGCCATCCACCTGGCGTGATGAATTGCACCAGGTGCTTTAAAAGAAAAGTTTTGGGGAGGAAGCCCTATAAACACTAAACGAAGTTGAAGAAACTCTTTGTAATCCTCTCTGGGCTGCAGGGTTTCCAAATGTTCCATTAAAAAAAGTGAAACTTGATTAATGTTACTAATTTTGCATCTAATACTCGTATTATCATCATGTAGACTAGTTTTGTATTTAGTTTGGTCGAACTTAGGCCACCCAACTTGAAATTTTTTGAAAACGCTAGGTTCAGGACCAGTGGTCGAGAATCGATGATTCAGAGTAATAGAGATAACAGATAACAGCGAATACAAAGCTAAAGGTCACACTTCCTTACCTTTCACCGGTCTAAATGCCCTTCATTACCTAGATCCCCCCCCCCCCCCCCTTATTACAGCCTCAACCTTTACATTTATACCTGAAACATACTCATTTTCAATAAACCAGAGTGATAAAGAAGTGTCAAATCGCCTGGAGGTCGATTTCATTGACTGGAGTGTGGTTTTTAGGGGTATGCGTAAAAAGGCACATTTGCTGAAACGGACCACGTTTTGAGATGGGAAAAGCTGAATAACATAAAATCTACAGGATGTAGCGAAAAAATTATGGAAGTAAAAGTTGAAGAAGATAACATTTTAAATAAAATGATACCAATTTCAAGTCTCTAGGACAAATGGTTACTATCTTATGAGGAAAAAAAGAGTATTTTTATGAAACAAAGTGAGTTTTTCTGATCTTCAACCTCAATGCGGCACGGGTTAACGTTATCCGATCGACCTAAAACTTTGTGAATCTCATTTTCTAGTCAAATGGCACCTTTTAGGGGGTTGCCAAAAGTGATTTTCTCAAAAAAAATTTTGCCTATTGCCTTGTGACCACCCTACTACCCATTCATCGTAGGAGAGAGCGGTTCTAAATTCTTAGAATGGACCGTACTTTCATCTAAAAATGAAAAAGTAATATAAATAGAAGTCATGGGTAGTCCTCATTCATCGTCAGATTAAATACAACAAATTAGAACAACTTACGAAGATCCATCATAACAAATAATAGAGAGCTGTCGCAACCATTTTCCGAAAAATGCAACTGTGTTCTAGGGCGACAAACTCGCAGCTAACTATCCATCGTATGTTGTTACACGTTCACGTAACTCCGGAAATAATTATGTTGAAGTGACGCTAACTTAATAATTTGTCAATGATATTATAATTATTATACAGGTAACTTGTCGAAGTTAACAACCTCTTTTTGGTTTAGTATTCAGTGAATAATATAATACACTTACGTATTCGCTCAGCAACAAAAACCACGAACAGCAAACAGGACAAAACGCACGTAGGTACCACAAATACAAATCTGTCATCGGAACCGGACCAACCGCAAAACGCACAAAATTGTACGCAAAAAAATTGAAAACTGACAGAGAAAGCGAATGTGATTCAGAGAAAAACAAATCAGAAGAAGAAGCATCTCGTATCGAGATGACAAATTGAATCGGAAGGATCGAATCGATTGTGAAATGAACGATTTTGGGGGTTGAAATCAGATTCTGGGGCAGGGGCCCAAAGTGGGCGTGGCGAACCACACTTTTAATCGACTGAGCTTGCGCGGAGGGGCCACTTTTCTTGGTTGCCATGGCGACAAGGGGCCCAGGACCTGCCAGTTTCAGGGGCCTAGGTTTTGATTTCGATTGCAAGACATCGATTACTGTCGCTATATTCCGATAACATGCTCCGTCTAGGGAGCTACAGGGAGCCAACATGACGGAACCACATATTGAATATCCATAGCCAGAGAAATCTGGCGAGTCGCTGTTGAACTTTGTGAAAAATGCTTGTTACAGTGTACGGAGGGTAATTCAAATGCCAACTGAACACATGGGTGGTTTTTTTTTTTAAACTATTAGTATTCTTGGGTGCCGGGGCAGTGGCCCAAGTGGCCTTAAGGATGCAACGCCCCTGATCAACGTCAACTGATGTTATCTCGTTTGGCGGAAGACGTTCCTCCAAACTCGTTGTCGTGAGTCCCTCCCGGGAACACTCCTATCATATTAAGTTCTCACCAATATCCAAACGCCAAACTAAAGCTCTGTGAATAAAGATATGAGTGGGGACAGGCGACAGAACCCAGGGTTACTCAACCTGGGGCCCCACTACCAGCTCCCAGCAAGGAGCTGGAGGGAGAGGCCCCCAAGTACTATAAAACCCCGGATCCTGGCGCTCAAGCTTCATTCGACACTTCCTCTAACCAGCTCTCTCTTCTCTCTCTTACCTTACCTCCCAGATGATCGGTTGAATACAGCCGCCTGGGAATTTCACCTCCTCTCTCCTCTCTCCTCCTCCTTGTCTAGATGATCGGTTGAATACAGCCGCCTAGACAAGGGACCTCTCCTTTCCTCTCCTTCACCTAGATGAACGGTTGACTACAGCCGCCTAGGTGAAATTCCCTCATCCACCTCTCTCTCCTCCAAAGTCGTAGATGTTCGGTTGACTACAGCCGCCTGCGACTTTTCCTCACCTTCCTTCCACACCACCTCTCTCTCCTCCAAAAGTCGTAGATGTTCGGTTGACTACAGCCGCCTGCGACTTTTCCTCCTTCTCTCTCCTTTACCTAAATTCACTCACTCACCTTCCACGCCACCGTGATGAGAATTTTAAATTCATCACAGTGGTGAACCCGACGTTCACTCAACCTTCTTCCTTCCCACCTCATGTGTCGCCCCAGTCAAGTAGTTCGGTGTCCCAAATTTTAAATTCAAAATTTTCACCAGTCAGTTTAAATTCGCAATTCTTGGCCCAACCCTCAACACTCACCTCTCAACTCAACGCACCACCGCTCCCGCCGATTGCGAATTTCAAAATTCAAAACCAAGTCAAATTTTTGAATTTTAGTTACAGAAATGGACCCGAACTCACCGACGCCGCCGCTCTTGCGACCAGCCACACTGCAGCCGCCCGCCGCTGCGACATCCGACGCATTGGCCGACAACCCTTTCTCCACGCTCTCCCCGCCGACCTCTGCGTCATCGGACGCCGCCGCCGCCGCCGCCGCCGCTACGGCCGCAGCCGCCGCCAACGTCATGACGGCGTCCGCTGCGTTCCCTCTGTCGCTACCCCCCTTCTACACGCACGACCCGGCGCTTTGGTTTTTCCAAGTAGACGCAGCGTTTTCGGCCGCCAACATCCGCAGCCAGAAAACTCGATATTCTCGGATCATTTCGTTACTGCCCTACGAGATCCTGCTGCAGACCTCTGATATCTCCCCCGACGCCGCCGCTGCGTACGACGACCTCCGCAGCCGCCTCATCAACACCTACCAGCCGTCGAAAATCGCCCGAGTCGCCGCCCTCTCCCAACCTCAACACCTCGGCGACCAGAAGCCCTCACACCTCTACCGGCGGCTGCGACACCAGCTGCAGGGGATTATGACCGCCGACATCGCACGCACGTTCTGGTTACGTGCCCTTCCCCACCCCATCCAGATGGCCCTGGCCAGCCATCTCGACGGTCCCGACGAGCCCCTCCTGCGCCTCGCGGACACCGTGCATGACTTAGCCGCCGCGGCCGCCGTCAGTGAGGTGCGTACGCCACGTCACCCCCCGCCTTTCCGGGACCGCACAAAATCCCGGGAACGCGGCCGGGCACCCTCCCTCGACGGCCGTCGACCACTTTCGGCGGATCGCCGACGCGACTCGTCCGCCGACCGCCGCCGCCAGCGCTCACCCGAGCGCCGCAACGCATCCCCTCCCCGCCAGCGCAGAGGCCGATCCCCAGCGGCTGCGCGCGCGCCCAACTCAACCCGCCCCACCAACCCCACCTACCTACCTGCGGACCACCCCAACCGTTGTTTCTATCACGTAAACTTTGGTGGGGAGGCCCGCAAGTGCCAACCCCCCTGCTCCTTCGCCCCTAAGCAGGGAAACGCAGACGCCCGCCGGTAAATCCGGCGGGCCCCCCTCCTCGCCAACACGGGGGGGACCATGCACATACCCCCCCCGCCCGCATTCACACAGCCACCACCGCCAAGCCACGCTACCCCTCCTACGCCGCCGCCACGGCTGCCAACCTCCCGGCCGCGCCTGCAGCGCCGCCGAATCCCTCACCCCACCACAAACGGAACAAACCGCCCGCCACCAGGGCAACCAACCTTCCGGCCGCCACTCACGCCGCCGCTCCCGTTCCCCCACCCCGGAACGCCCCCTCCATGCCCGTCAACAGGGCAGACATCCTCCCGGCCGCCACTCACGCCGCCGCATCCGTTCCCCCACCCCGGAACGGCCCCTCCATGCCCGTCAACAGGGCAGACAACCTCCCGGCCGCCACTCACGCCGCCGCATCCGTTCCCCCACCACGGAACGGAACCTCCACGCCCGCCTCCAGGGCACAACCCCCTCCAACCACCACACAGCCCACCACTACCGTTCCCCCTCCCCGGAACAAGGCAAAACCCCCTCCTCCCAAACTGGCCTGCCCCCCTGCAGACTCCGCCGCTTCCCCCCTCCGGACCGACAAGAAACCGCCTCGAGTCTCCTTCGCGGCGGACCAGCCAACACCGGCCAACGTACCTACCTCCGCAATTGTGCCCAACGCCCTCCCGACCCACCAGCGACTTTTCCTGCGCTGCAGGAAAACCAATGTGCCTTTCTTGGTGGACACAGGGGCGGCGCTCTCAATATTTCCTAACAACATCCTCCGTCGTCAGGCGCGCTGCTACCGGCAGCTTCTCTACGCCGCCAACGGTACCACCATCCCCTCGTACGGGACGTACCGCTCCTCTGTTTATATGAGCGGGCTCGCGTACGAGTGGGAGTTTACCGTGGCGGACGTGGAGAAGGCGATCCTGGGGGCCGATTTTCTCGCATATTTCGGTCTCCAGGTCGACGTCCGGAACGCGCGCCTGATCGACCCCGCCACCAAAACACCCATTCCCGGATTCATCCATGCCATCAACCACCCCCCTACGCAATTTGAACGCCTCCTCCTCAACTACCGCCCCCAGCGCCGCCCCTCTGCCCACATCTCCACCATTCAACACCACATTGAGACTTCCGGCCCCCCCATCACAGCGAAAGCCCGACGACTCCACCCCCTGCAACTATCTAAAGCCCGACAACATTTTAATAAACTCATAGCCGACGGTATCGTCCGCCCCTCAAAATCCCCTTGGGCTTCTCCACTCCACATCGTGCAGAAGCCCAATGGGGATATCCGCCCCTGCGGGGACTACCGGCGGCTCAATTCAAAAACCACGCCGGACCTTTATAATGTTCCCCACCTACGGGACTTCTCGTCGCACCTCCATGGCGCTAATATATTCTCTACCCTCGACATTTCACGGGCATTCCACCACATCAACATTCACCCCCCCGATGTCCAGAAAACCGCCATCATCACCCCGTTCGGACTTTTCGAGTATGTTAAGATGGGCTTCGGGTTAAGGAACGCTGCACAAACTTGGCAGCGCTATATGGACAGCATCCTGCGAGGCCTACCGTTCGTCTTTTGCTTCCTCGACGACGTCCTGGTAGCCTCCAGGACGCCGGAAGAACACCTCAGCCATCTCCAACAGATCCTTGACATCTTCTCCTCCGAAGGCCTCTTGGTTAACACAGACAAGTGCGTTCTCGGCCAACCCTCCGTCCGCTGCCTCGGCCACCACGTTTCATCCGAGGGCATCAAACCCCTCGCTGACAAGGTCCACGCCATTAGTGACTTCCCGCAACCCCGCACCGTGACGGAACTCCGCCGCTTCCTGGGTATGTTAAACTTTTACCGCAGACACATCAAACACGCAGCACAACATCAACAACCACTCATACACGCCATTCCCCAACCCTCCAAAAAAAATGACAACCGCCCCATTACCTGGACCCCCCAACTCATCTCCTCCTTCAAAATTTGCAAACAGGACCTAGTAGACGCCGCTCTATTGGCCCATCTCGATCCTCACGCCCCACTATCCATCACCACCGATGCGTCCGACTGGGCCATCGGGGCAGTGCTCCATCAGCACACCGGCGCCACCCCCCAACCCTTAGGTTTCTTTTCCAAAACGCTATCCCCCACCCAAAAAAATTACTCCACGTTCGACAGAGAACTCCTCGCCATCCACGAAGCCATCAAGCACTTTCGTGACTTCGTGGAGGGCAGGCAGTTCTCTGTCGTCACTGATCATAAGCCCCTTACCCACGCCCTCCTACAGAATCGCAAATCCGCCTCCCCGCGTCGCCTCCGGCAACTCGAGTTTATCGGGCAATTTACGTCCGATATCCGATACTTGCCGGGGGCCGACAACTGCGTGGCGGACGCGCTATCCCGACCCACCCCTACCCCCGCGCCGGTGGCGGAGTTACTGCCTTTCCCTTCACCACAAATCCTAAAATCAAAACAAACTCCACATTCCGACCCCGCCCTCTCCAATCTCATTTCCGCCTCCAAATTGGAACAGCTGCCGCCCCTCGACCTCTGGTGTGACGTAACGGCCGATACACCGCGCCCTTACGTCCCACCGGACCTGAGGCGGCAGTTGTTCCTCCACTACCACTCCCTTCACCATCCTGGCATTCGGGCTAGCCGGGACCTTATCAAGACGCGGTACTTCTGGCCCCACATGAACACAGATATTCGTAACTGGGTTCTGGGGTGCCAGAAGTGCCAGCGGTTTAAGGTCTCGGCCCACCCCCATGTCCCGCCTCAAACCATTCCCGACTCCCTGCCGTGGGAACACGTTCATCTGGATTTAGTGGGCCCCCTTCCCCCATCCGAGGGGAAAAAATACTGCCTCACGATGATCGACCGTGCCACCAACTGGGTGGAATGCATTCCACTCTCAAACATCACCGCGGACACCGTCGCGACGGCTTTCCTCTCTCAATGGGTTAGCCGTTACGGATGTCCGCGAACAGTCACGGTCGATCAAGGGAGGCAGTTTGAGTCCGCCCACTTTTCCGATTTACTACGTTCCCTCGGCATCCACAAAATCCACACTACCCCATACCATCCCCAATCCAACGGGAAAATAGAGCGGTGGCACTCGGTCCTGAAACAGGCCATTTCTACTTCAACAAATTCCCCTTCCTGGACCAAATCCCTCCCCTACATTTTACTCAGCCTTCGAACATCCGCCCGTCCTTCAGACCAAACTAGCCCCGCACAAAACGCCTTTAAAGACCCACTACGTTTACCGGCCGACATTTTCACTCCACACCACACACCGTCAATTAACAGGGAACCACTACACTCAACAACACCGACAAACGACACCACTTATCCCAAACGATTTTTCACCACAACACACATGTACCTGAAAGAGCCCGGCATCCATAAAACTTTCCAACCACTTTACGCCGGGCCCTTTCAAGTCATCCGCACAACACATACCACCGCGACCCTGTTAATTGACGGCAAACCACATACAGTCCCGTTAGCCAGGTGTAAACCCGCACCTGTGCTAACCCAACCCACAAACACTATCAGTCTCCCACCGTCCGTTCGCGATGTCGCACCTCTTCCCAACGCACCAGTCACCTCCGTCGCCGTTTCCGGATTTCGATTCGGATCCGGAAATGGCGGCGATTCTCCGGGACGTTTTCGTCCCGGACCCGCTCTCCCCCCTACCCCCTTCGCCCGGGCCGACTACACCGCTTCTTTTCGTCCCGCCACGGATCACCGGACTACCTCCCCGGCCCCGGCGATGGAAGTACCCCCAGTGGAAAATACTGCGCGAATTTCGCACAGCGCAGGCCACGGGGGTACACCCTCCCTACTCCCCCACAGATCCCCTAATGTCCTCCATCCTTCGCGAGTTCCACCTCGCGGAACTCATGCCCCCACCGCCCCCCGTTCAAATTTCCTTGCCCCCGATAAATTTCAAACCCCCACCCCCCGTTCAAATCACCAACCCCCCCGAAATTGTAACCCCACCAAATTTACCGCCCCCCCCCGTTTTCGATTTTCGACCCCCCCGTATCAACTTCACCCCCTCCAACACCCCCTCCCCCCCTCCATCGCCGGGGATATCCACGATAGTCTCCGCCGGGACGAAACGGCCCGGGCGGCGAAACGGACGGAGGGAGCGTCCCCATGTTCCCCTCGTCCCGGCGGCCAAACCCCCCGCCCCGCTATGAGCAATCACGGCGGGGCCTTGAGATTCCGGGACAGTGCAAGTGTCTTTTTCATCCACTCGCACTGTACCGGAACTCGGAGCTCCGCCGTGCCCGCCTCGCCACGAGCTCGGAGCATCCGCCGCCCCCACACAATACACTCACGCACACACTATCACTCGACACACCCAACATACACCCAGGAATCGGCGGATTCCCGTCACCCCGTTCCGCCTTGTTCCCCGAATTTGCACAAAGGTTGTAAATATTGTACATATTGTAAATATCATGTTTGTATATATTGTTCATCCGCCTCATCTCGCCATTGCCGCTCGCTTTCACATTGTAAATATCGTTATTGTAAATCTTGTTCACCCTCCTCATCTCGCCCTTGCCGCTCACTTTCGCCTTGTAAATATTGTTCATCCTCCTCATCTCGCCCTTGCCGCTCACTTTCGCCTTGTAAATATTGTTCATCCTCCTCATCTCACCCTTGCCGATCACTTCCCTAAATGCCACATGTTTAGGGATCCTGACCACTGCTGTATATACTCTCACCATCCCATCCTATTTCTTCTAACTTATTTTCTACCTTATGTTACCTACCTTATGTTCTACCTACTTACTTATCATCTACCATGTTACTACTTATCATCTACTATGTTACTTACTTATCATCTACCATGTTACTACTACTAAATCTACCATGTTACTACTAGTTTTTAAGGACCGCCTTCAGCTCAACCTCTGTTTGTATCGGCCCTCAGCCCCTGTCACTTTGCGCCTTCAGCTCCTCCTCTTGTTTGCCGTAGCCCTCAGCTCCTGTCATTTTGCGCCTTCAGCGACCACCTCTTGTTTGCCGTAGCCCTCAGCTCCTGTCATCTTACGCCTTCAGCACCAATATTGGTTCAAACTGGGGGGACCTCTGTCGTGAGTCCCTCCCGGGAACACTCCTATCATATTAAGTTCTCACCAATATCCAAACGCCAAACTAAAGCTCTGTGAATAAAGATATGAGTGGGGACAGGCGACAGAACCCAGGGTTACTCAACCTGGGGCCCCACTACCAGCTCCCAGCAAGGAGCTGGAGGGAGAGGCCCCCAAGTACTATAAAACCCCGGATCCTGGCGCTCAAGCTTCATTCGACACTTCCTCTAACCAGCTCTCTCTTCTCTCTCTTACCTTACCTCCCAGATGATCGGTTGAATACAGCCGCCTGGGAATTTCACCTCCTCTCTCCTCTCTCCTCCTCCTTGTCTAGATGATCGGTTGAATACAGCCGCCTAGACAAGGGACCTCTCCTTTCCTCTCCTTCACCTAGATGAACGGTTGACTACAGCCGCCTAGGTGAAATTCCCTCATCCACCTCTCTCTCCTCCAAAGTCGTAGATGTTCGGTTGACTACAGCCGCCTGCGACTTTTCCTCACCTTCCTTCCACACCACCTCTCTCTCCTCCAAAAGTCGTAGATGTTCGGTTGACTACAGCCGCCTGCGACTTTTCCTCCTTCTCTCTCCTTTACCTAAATTCACTCACTCACCTTCCACGCCACCGTGATGAGAATTTTAAATTCATCACACTCGTTGCTGCACTTTAACCGGTCCTTTCACTCCAGATCCCCGCAAAGTCGTTATCCCCGTTCGACTGGTCATTTATTGGACCTCATAATGGGCTTCCTCACTGGAACTGGCATAGATGTTGCACACTGCGCAGCTCCTGTTCCAATTCAACTCGTATGATGCTCTGACAATCACTGGAAAACTGCGAAACAATGCTCAGGTATTTGAAATGGACAATATAAATGGACAATATCGACTACAAGCTCATTCATAGACGAGGAGAAGCTGAGTGGATGCCACCAACAAAGTCACAATAGTAAAATTTACGAGGAAATCAAATTCAGACGGTTTGCAAACCTGCGGGGTTTACGCAACATTTAAAAATCCTTTTTCTGCCAGTGAGGAAAACGATTACTTTGAATTTTGAAGATTATTATTTTGATTTCCCATTAAAAGTAGAACAATAATCAGGCTTTGATTTCTACAGCTGTGTTGTAAAAATGTTGGATTTGACTAAGTACTTTATCCTTTAACATCACGCGATAAGTATGCAGATAAGGTATTGCCATGATTTAACACGGACTACAGATTCGGCTATTTCTATTCTGCATGGGTGGCGAGAAGCTGGAGAGCCAGGGAACGGCATACAGCGTCTCAAAGGCTAATTTATATATGACACTTACATAACGTATCATTAACTGATCTCCACTCGTTCCCCGAATTGCTACTTCCAGAATTATCGGAACTTCAGAGGAAAAACTGCAGGTTCAACGACATTTTAATAACATTTTAATCAATGAACTTTTATAACCAATGTTTCTACAGCAAATACAGTATAAGAAACGTGTATTAAATAACTAAAATTCCCATTTTTCAAAAGTGGACTTTTTCCACGCTTGCACCACTGTGCGTCATCCGCCGTACTTCGCACGGAGCGGACGTGGAGAAAAAAGCGAGGGGAAACCCGTATATAAATTATAGAGGTCGAGGATGAAAGTCCGTTCAATTAACCAGGTTTTAGGGCAAAATTTTTGGTCACAATTCAACAGGTTTTTATCGGTCAATTATAGAGGTTTTCGGGCCTCAAGGGGGTGGGACCGGCAAAGCTCCTTCAATAAAAGAGTTTCAATTAACGAGGTTCTACTGTACTTCTTCTCTAACCACAATATATGCTATGTTTATTCTTGATGTGATTCTTGATGAAAATAATATTCACACGTTCAAGTAATATTGATGTATGAGCGAGCTTGAGCATTATTCTCAGTTAGGACTTTGTCTAACATTTAACTCCTTATAAATTCATTCGTCTTCCTGCCATTCTGAAGTGCTACAGCTAGAACTAGATGAGAAAAATGCTAGTCGTCCCCCAAGGCCCTGAAGAATCGTTCGAGACCCAGTTCTTTTCTTAGCTCCTCTGGAACGCCCGCGGTCCTTGTCGTTGTCACTGGGAACTGTCATTTCTGGAGTAGAGGATAACAATAAATTACTTAATACTTCTATTTCGGTTTCCTCTCACACCGCAACATCTCACCGGACACGATATTCAAAAACCTCTCGGTGGTTCCAGAGTCAAAAACGCGCTTCCCTCCCCCTAAAAAGAACGAAAATAGTCGCTTAACCGTTCCCAGCCCTTCCATTTTTCGTCTCTCCACCGCCTCAGGCCGATATTTCAACTTCCACCCATTAGTTGGACACTTTTAATAACAATGGAGACAGTGAATGGGGCATTTAAGAGCTAAAAGAAAGACATCTCGGAACCAATTTTTTATCATCAAAACGTGACGTGGGACCCGGCGGATAGAAGGGACGTAATTATTGTCTCTCTCCAGTTAGAATAAGGAACTTCACTAGAACATCTACGAGTCAATACGAGGTTTTGGTATATTATCTTCAATACCTACCCTCGAGCTCCCCCCAGGAAACCCTTAAATCAAGTACTGGAGCTGGCCGGGGAGTTACAGTTTCATAAATATGCGGTGGATTAAGAATTCTATCATTAATAATTGTTTGTTGTTATTCATGAAACATAACGTTTGTTCAAGTTAAAAAAGAACCTATCAACAAAATCAAAAATAACTGTAGTGAATTGATGTAGCGCTTATTCACTACTAGCGGTAGGAGGATGCGCCCAGCCTGGTTCCAACACTAAAGGATGTCACCATTTTCTCTGGGATCTTTTAGGATGGGAGGTTGTGCCCGGCTGGTTCCAACACTAAAGGCTGTCACCAATTCAACGTGCCCGGCTGGTTCCAACACTAAAGGCTGTCACCAATTCAACGGGATCTTTTAGGAGCGCCTGGCAGGTTCCACACTCAAGGCCCCTATTCCAGGATCTTTTAGGTTGAGGAGAGAGAGAGAGAGGAGGAGCGAGGTGAGAGAGTAGTCAGTGCAGAGCGTAGAATGGCTAGAACGGCGAAGGAGGCGAGTTTTTATAGCCCTGAGGGCTATCTCCCTCCATCCTCCAGCTAGTGGATGATGGTGGGGATCCCCACTAGGTTCCTCGGTGCTCCTGCGTCTTTCTCACCACTTCTATGAGTTTATTTGCGAGATCTAATATTTACAGGGAGTGGTTCTGGGAGGATACCACGACAATAACCATCATTCTTCAAATCAAATTATATCACGGAACAACAAACTTGATTTTATACAGCCATCCGTGATTACATTCAGGTGTTCCTTAGCAATGATATCTGAGCTGGATGTATACAGTTTTATTCACGATCATGTTGACGAAGCTTTTCGGCGCAATCGAACGGCTGGACGAACAAATGCCACATACAAAATTCATTAATGAAATTCGGATTGTATGTCCGGTTTGGGATCTAGCTGGCCCGTGAAGCTCGGCGTTACTGTCAGAAATCTGGGCGAAAAGTAGGAGTAAAAACGTTCAGAACGCCGTAGGTCGAAAACTTTCAGTGGAAGGTATGTTTTTTTGGCGTATTTGAATTGATCCGGAACTAGAGGACTTTTTGATACCACCCCGAGCATTGTACGTCCAGCCGTACGTTCACAGGAATGCCCTGAATTTGGCGTCGTTAACATGAGTGGAATGAAACGGTAAATACATCCAGCCCAGATAATCATTGCTATGGAACAGCTGATTATAAACACGGATCGCTGTATGAAATGGAGTTTGTTGTTCCGTGATATTATTTCATTTGAAGAATGATAGTTATTTTGATTTTGGTGATAGGTAAGTATTTTTGCAACATGAACCAATTTGGTTCGGTTTCTGTCTGTCCGCAAATCCTCAACCCACGCGTAACTTCTTCAATTCAAATCCGATTTTGCTGAACATTTCAGGGACCACGCGAGTTGAGCCCCAGATGGACCCCCTTTACAGGACGACCGGATCATTGTACTGCCACCGCGCATGCGCAAACGAATCCGAGGACCGAATTCCTCGCTAATAAATGACCCGATTTTGCTCAAATTCGGTGCGTAGTTGGGATGCGGCTCTTTGATGGTCCCCTACGCATTTCAAAACGCTCGGATCATTGGCATGACCACTGCGCATGCGCCGCACAATCCGTGATAATAAATTGCTTACGAATAAATGACCCGATTTTCATAAAATGTCTTGGGTAGTTGGGGTGTAGCTTCTAGATGGTCTCCTGTGAATTTCAAAACGCTTGGATCACTTTGTAATAATTTGCAGCGTTTTTTTATGATCCATTCAAAAGTTTCATCGCCCAATGAAAAATAATACCTGACAACACAAACGTTAATGCGACAATTTTCTTACAGAGATTTTCCATGTCCATAATGCCGCACAATCCGTGGTAATAAACTGCTTACGAGTGAATGACCCGATTTTTCTCAATTTTTTTGGGTAGTTGGGGTGTAGCTTCTAGATGGTCTCCCATGAATTTCAAAACGCTCCTATGAAGTTCAAAACGTTAATGCGACAGTTTTCTTACAGAGATTGTCCATGTCCATAATGCTGCTCTGTTCGCACTTTTTTTAATTTTTTAAAAATTGTGTTGACGAGGGACACATTATTTTGCTTCATTTTGCTTATCAAACATTTTATTACCGACCCCAGCACGATCGCAGGTCGCCCAAGCCCACGCAGGCTGCTACCTGCGGCGTTACAGCTGAGGTATCCGTGGAACTGGCAGGAACCAGAATTTATCGTGGAAAAAACTACAGGATAAAAATAGAAATTGTCTATTTCCACGTAAACTAACAAACTGTATACAGGTTTCGGGTTTTACACCATCATTAGTACAGTTTGTTAGTTCACGTGGAAATAGACAATTTCTATTTTTATCCTGTAATTTTTTGCTATGGATTTCCACTACTCCGCCGCAAGTGATTTAAGTTATTATCGTGGAAAGCTCGGTGATTCGAGCGGATCCCCGGCAAAGTGGCAAAACGTACAAATTGAATCTGCCCCAGATATTATGTCCGACCAACAAATCCCGTAACTGTATCGCCCCTAATTGTATCGGCCGACGACGAGGAACCCGACTGTAATTAATTATATCCTGGACAAGGGAGAGGCGAAGGGAAGTTGATTTAGGAGGATTAGAGATTAGGGGTTTAGAGGAATGGAGACAACGGGTTTGCATTCCATTGAAGACCTCCGCGTGCATAAGCTCTTCCACCGCTCCATCGAGAAGTATTATTATTAATCAAGGAGGCGGAGGGTTGAAACCTCCCTGCCACAACCTAACTTCATTAGCACGGGCCCCTTTTCAAACGGAGCTCTAACAGAAATTAATAGGACCTCTAAATGACTTTTGACGTCCACCCCACAAGGATGAAGCAACGAAATTTATTCCCATCGAGATTTCTTATCCTCATCTGACAAACGATTTTTCGATTAGCGCCAAGACCGCTGAAACAGCTTAAACCTTACATATTTCAACAGTGAATAACTTGGGTGTTCTTTGTTACTGGCCTCTATTTTAGCGAATTGTTGAAGGAAATGAAGCTATTGAAGCCAGCCCGAAATTTTCGGAACATGAATTTTTGAAATTTTTTATAGGCAAATCCGTTTCAGAGCACCCTGAATTCATCCACCGATTTAACAAAAATGTATACGTGTATATATTATATTACAGATGACACAGAAACTCCAAATTTCGCCACAACGTTTGTATTGCCAAACAAAAGGATGATTTCAAAGACAAGTGAGTAATTTTCAAAGATTCTAAGGGGGTCAAAAGTTGGTAAAAACTGCTAAAATTGCGAACAATTGATATAAAATCACTGAAAATGGTACCATTCCAGTTGTTTTTCAAACAGAACAGGGGGCAAATTTGGAATTTTGGGGGTCAAAAATTGGTATTAAGGGCTGAAATTAATATTATTCACCTGACGTTGTGTGGGATGGTGAATCACGACGGAGGGGCTATTTAAATGATGAAAATACTTTTCTCAAAAAATAGTGGGTCAAATTTGGCTTTATAAGGGTCGAAAATCGGTAAAAATGGCTAAAATCACGAAAAAATTATATAATTTTGCGAAAGGTGGGTATAGTTTTTTGCTTTATCGTGTTTTTAACACAACAGCACGAATGTTTTAGAAAATTCACTCTTATAGTCATGCTACATGACTTGAATTTTTATTTGAAATTTAGTTGCTACGCGGAAGTCCTACAAAAAATAAGTATGCGAAGCGTTTTGGGATCTATAAAACACGAACTTTCCGATAATATTAGCTACAAAGACATCAATCCGAGATAGTGAAAACTTGTGTTGAAGAAGTTGGGGGCCAGTAACAAAGAATTCTTTATTAATGGCCCCCAAACGTTCCTTCTCACTGCACGTATTGTGACAAATCGTGTTGATCATTGATTCATCAATTATTGTCTACTGTATATCAACCGCAGACTGGGTCTGTGCACGATCTGTCTTCAACTGTCTTATACGTATTCGTATAAGACAGTATACTGTATTACACGTATACTGTCCTATACGTAGACTGTCGCCGAGTAGTTCAACTCAGATCCCGCTTAGAGCGCTAGTGCATCACCATAAACGATCTAGAACTGCTGCTGCTGCTGCTGGATAGGACTGCAAATTTATATAAATTTCAAAAACATGTCCTCAAAATCAAACCGAGGGGAGGTTCACGAAAGTCACAGCAAAGGTTCTTAAAGGTTGCAAAGACGGTTTGTCATTTCTAATATTAGTTTGTTGGCAGCATTGAGAACCTTTGTCTCCCAAGTCTTCGCTCCGCCTCCCTGGGCCAACAGCCATTCAGATGTCAATATACCTGAGAGGTCATTTTTTGCCGCATTTTACTTTTAATCACCCTGATTTAAAAAATATCGCTTAGGTATTTTTGGAAACGGGCTTCAAACTACCATTTTTCCAAGAGTTCTGAATATTAAAAAAAAAAAAAAATTGACAAAAATTCCCCATTGCCGCATTAGACTAAAGTGAGTGGCTTTCTAGATTCCCCAGCGCTAGGGATCTTACGTTTTCGTCGAGTATTCGCGAAGTAATTAAATTTCTAAAATGAGGGCCAGTAATAAAAAATACTAAAGAACTTGATTTAAGAAGAAAGAAAATGATTTTGTCGTCCTTAATGGTTGATTAAAGTGACCATACGCCCCTTTCTGAAGAGGACAGTTCATTTTTCGACCATCCTGTCCCCTTGTCAAATTAGCATGTCAAATCTTCCCTTTTTCACCAAGAGGAGGAAATAGTGTCCCATTTTACAGAAGCTCTTGTACTCTGGTAGCACTGGTTGTTTACTATTTTCAATAACAAACCTTTGGAATCGACCAAGAAATTTTTACCCCCCCCCACAACAAATTTCATGGTTTACGTTTCAAGGGACGTAGATAATACGAATATCGAATAAAAATATTTCCGTCCGTCCGCGGCTTTTTCCTTAGTTCCCATGAACCAAAATTCACGAAATTTGGTATACGGGCCCCGTTTGAGCGTTAGTTGGTCTCGAAGCCCAGCGTTACTGTCACTCAACTCTAAGGAGTGAAAAACAGGGGTTGAAATACCCGGAGTATCCCTTTATCGGAAAATTGTATTTTAAGATGTGGGTTTTCTCGCATTTTGTTTGATTTTTTCTGAATTTTTGAGACTATCCGGACCATAAAACCATAAAATTGAATTTGCTCTAAAGAGCAGCGTGTACGCAGGCAATCAACCTGGATTGAGGGCGCACATCACTTGCCTCATACCCGTTTGGCCCCGTAGCCACAAGCCGTAGGCGTCGGAAACCCTCGCTGAAGGTCGAATGTTCGAATCCCAGCCGGGATCAAAAATATTTTTCACTCCTCATCAACAACTTACCTTCAGAACTACACACGACGGACTCCAGTACTCGACTCAGGGCTTTCCTGGGGGGAGCTCGAGGGCATTGACGCAGAAAACAGTGACCCTACGCAGAAGGGGCATCTACACAATAAATAATAAACCGTTGCGTAATAATTTGCAGCGTGTTGGTCTGGTTCCAACCCCTTGAGAATTACAAGACACCCTGTACACATGGGAACTATTCAGTAAAACCGTACACATGGGAACTATTCAGTAAAATAGAAGAACCCCGGAGACATCTGGAAGAGACTGTCTCTCTAGGGAGACTATCTCTCCCAGGAGATTTTTTTTTTCAAAAGAGAACCTCATCGCGATATCTCTTTTAGTGAATAGGCCTGGTCTTAACGTGCGAACCAAATCCTGAGCGAGCAAAACCGCGGACGAGGATCATCGGTGTTAACCCGGAACACCTACGGGCGAGGGGAGGAACCGAGGGATGAGACGTCCAGAGGGGGCGGGACTGCCAGTTGGAGGGGGGGCGATAGATAGGGAGAGGGGGGCGATACGGCAAGGTTAGGGCCGCGACCTTGGAGGGTCAATAACACGGCGCAGTCGCACCGGAGCGGAGCCGAGCGGGGAGCGGACTATTTCAGCCCACCGCCACCTGAAACATCTCTTTTATAAATCACCGGATCTTTATTCTGGGAGGGCGGGGGGGGGGGGGGAGTTGCCCCCCCACCCACCCACCCACCGACCAATTAGGCTCCCTGGGTGCGCGGGACGCGACCTTCGGAGGCTGACGGCCCGCGGCGGGGACCAATTGGGCAGGTCGTTAAAAACCTGCACATTGCAATGAGTTTGCACCAGACATTCGTAATTACGACATGAAAAAGTCGTAAAAGACGTAACGACGTCACTGGAAACACATTGGTGTATAATCGGTACAGTTCTTTAAATTTTAAAATTTTCGTTAAAAAGTTTTTATTAACTAGCTTTCTCGACGGTCACGTACAAATTTTAAAACAGATTTTTCGCCCACTTCCCGGCGTCCAATTGAGCTTAAATTTTGCTGTCATCTGTCGCCGACGACAATACATGAATCACTCATAAAAACATTAACTAACTATAAAAAATGTCACAGACAGGACTTGAAAGCAGAAAATAATTGCCTATTTAAATATGTATTTTTTAAACCACTTTCTGAAACGGACTAAAAATTATATCTAAAATAATTTCTCGTAGCTATTACATAGCTTCAGCGTAAAATAGAAAAGTCAAACAGAAAAACGCACCCCACGTTTTACATGCCTATTTTTACATGTAAAAGTTAGTAGGGGTTAGCAGAGGTTTTACATGTAAATGTTAGTAGGGGCTTTTACGCTGAAATTATTTATTTTTATGTCTCTGAAAATGCACGTCATAATTTTTAGTCCGTTTCAAAAACGTGGTATGAAAATATTTATTTTATTTTAAAAAGCAATAATTTTACTCATTACAGGAAGACCAAAATTCATTTAAACTTTTGTAGATTGCTGTGTACCAATAATGATTTTGTAATTGGGCCGTTAAAAATAAATAAATGAGATAGCCCAAGCAAATAGTAGAAAAAAGGCCGTGCCTACAAAAAAAAAGTCCAGAGCTGGAAATGATTTTAAACCACATTCGGCATCCGAAAAACAGTATCGTGAATTCGCGACGGTTTCTTAACTGAGCTAAAACTTTTGGGAGCAAACAACAAAAACGATTTTTCAGATTTTGGTGCACACCTAACACCTGAAGGGTCAGAAAAGTTTACTCATAAAAAGAATTAAAATTCTGCGTCGAATGCTTGCCTTTAACATTAGATTTGGTTCACCGGTTAGGTCGGAATCGGCAGTCAAGAACAGGCAAATTTGGAAACGCCTGTAAACTAGAACGCTCCAAAGTCCTTGTCACATGGGTTTATCATTCTATTGGAGTTCTACAGAATTGCTGGCTGTTAAATTTATTGTTTCTTTCATGTGGAATAACTGAAATAGCTATTTCTGATGATTTCCACCAATTTTGGCCCCCAAAACATGAAATAGGTAAGCTTTTTTTATTTCTTCAAATCATCTTTAATCATTGGTAGTGCCATTTAATGGTCTTCATTCACCTATTTACACTTTTTCTAGTGTTATTATACACATTGATGGTGATTTCAGACAGTTTTCCAGGTTTTTGACTCATAAAAAAACAATTTTGGGAGCTGAACATTTGGTAGAACCTCAATTTTCCACTCTTTGGTCAAAATCGACTTCATATTCGGTCTTCTCGTCCCAACATGGAAAACGATACCTCAAAAGCTCATGTTACTAAAACGGAAAAAGTACCTATTTTTATACACATTTTCACTCATAACACCCTTGGGTATATTCCGATCGGGCTGCAAAGTTTCGGGACACAACCAGAGCCCAAATGGAGCATGTGTGCAAAGAACGAATTTTTTAGACCGAAAATGAAGCCGGTACACGTGATACGGCGGACGGACATTGCATTTTTGGAATCTGCGCACCTTGAAACGGAAAAGAAAAAATTTTGAGGGGGTGTTATAAAAATATTTTGCTGAGCGAATACATAGGTGTATTATTCACAGAATAATAAACCAAAAACGGTCATTCTCAGTGAAAAATGTCATAACTAAAGTAGTGGAGTACCAAATTCTGCGTTCAGAGCACCCCAAGCATTAAAAAATTAAATTATTCAATTTAAAATGAGTTTCAGTTGATTAAAATTTTAATAGGTAGTTCGATAGGTACGAGTTATGGTAAGTACCTACGTCACTTCAAAAATTCGCTCATATGGTCACGCTGCATAAGAAACTGTGTCAAACCTCGCACCAGATGTTTGGTTGTATCTTGCTGAGTAATAGGCTGGCGGAAAGACAACAACCGCACCCAGGAGTTTAACCGCCAAGGGCCACCTTGACCGAGGGGTTAAAGCCGTTTAATTAATAGTTTAACTTTAGGCACGGCGTCCTTGAAGGGGGAGAAGGAGCGCGGCTTTGCGCAACCTCCCGGTTATACTACACTTGGCCTGCGGTTGCGGCCCGGCCGCAAACCGACTGATCGGCATCTCACGTCTGCCACCCGACTTGCATCCGCGTCTTCCGCCCGCACGAACTGAGGAAACCCGTATCTCCCGTCAGCGGGTTAGAAGAGATAAGTTAGCTTCGCACCTCGCTCATGAAAGAGCAAAAACAAGGGGCCAATTCACAAAGCAAAAGAGATGATCTCTTTTCGGTCCGACTCTCTCTTTTGACAGAAGAGATTTTTATAGTATCCAGGACAGGGTTATTCAGTAACTTCTAAAAGAGAGAGTTGGCGGCCATCTTGGCATTTTCGATCTCTTTCAGAGAGACAGCTAATTAGGTGTCTTTCCTCTATTTCTCGTTTGTTTGACAGTGATAAATCGTGTAATATCCTCGTTCATCCGCAACCACATCAGTAATTTTGATCGTATTTTTTTCATTCCATAACGGTAAGTCAATTTTCATTAAAAATATATACCGTAAACTGGGGTTACTTTGATCTTCCGGGGTAACTATAGTAAATCACGTTTTTAAAATTCAAATCGTTCTGGCGGGCTCAATTCTGGTCCCAGCGACCCTCAGCTGGTCTTATTGTTACAAGAGTTACCCATAGAGTGCAATGCAGTCGCTGGTTTTAGTTTCGTTGGCAACACTGGAGAGTGGAACGCTATGCTTTGCAACAGCTGATAACAGCTGTTTGGGAATCTACGTCAAAACCTCCTCTGGCGTGCGGCCCCTGTATTTCCCATCGATCTATGTGAGTAATATTTTTGTTCCAAATGTATTTGGCTACATTTTCTTTTTTGTTCCATGTCTCTAGCTCATTTCAATGATTTTCTATGAATCATAATGTAAAAAAAAATCAGTCATGCAGCATGACTTAATGAGCGAATTTTCAAAGAAATATTCGAATTAATGGCTATGGTTTTGAATAAAGGAAAACTTCGGTCTAAAATTTGGTTTTCTATGTATATTCTCTTCGTATTTATTTTAATTTGTACGTTTTGTCCATCCTGATTCTACCGTTTGTTTATTACGTAATTGTACTAAGTGCTTATTTATTTGATCGCTGTGGGTAAATTCAAGGAGTTGTACTAATCGTTTGCCTCCCCCTTTTTTGCTTCGAACTCTCGTCTTCAATTAATACTTCTCACATTTTTCAATCTGACCACTCTAAGGGGGTGGGGGTAAGAGTTTAAAGATTATCCTAGTTTTGGGTAATTTTTGCGCACTTTAAATGCTCTAATTTAAGAACGGATTTAGATATCTAAAATCCGATTTCACTATCGTGTTCAGCGTGCAAAAACCTTTAAAAATGAGGGGTCACTTGTTAGAAAATAACATTTTGGGGATTTTTGGGTAATTTTTGCGCACTTTAAATGCTCTAATTTGAGAACGGATCAAGATATCTAAAATCCGATTCCACCATCGTGTTCAGCGTGCAAAAACCTTTAAAATGAGGGGTCACTTGTTGGAAAATAACATTTTGGGGATTTTTGGGTAATTTTTGCGCACTTTAAATGCTCTAATTTGAGAACGGATCAAGATATCTAAAATCCGATTCCACCATCGTGTTCAGCGTGCAAAAACCTTTAAAATGAGGGGTCACTTGTTAGAAAATAACATTTTGGGGATTTTTAGGTAATTTTTGCGCACTTTAAATGCTCTAATTTGAGAACGGATCAAGATATCTAAAATCCGATTCCACCATCGTGTTCAGCGTGCAAAAACCTTTAAAATGAGGGGTCACTTGTTGGAAAATAACATTTTGGGGATTTTTGGGTAATTTTTGCGCACTTTAAATGCGCCAAAACCCTCCTTAGAGTAGGCCAATTTCGCCCATCTTCGAACTTAGCCTTTCGATTGCCAAGATAGATTTTTTGTGCAAATTTGAGCTGTTTATCTCAATTCTATCGAGAGTTATCGTCTGGAGTGACACATATATAAATAAATATATATATATATACATATAAAAAAGTGTTAAATTTCAGGAATCGTTTTAGAATGGTCTGAAACGGATTTCTATGAAGAAAATTTCCAAAAATTTATATTATTTAAATTTCGAAGCCATTGCAATAGCTTCATTTTCTTTGAAAATTCGCTAAAAGTGCACTTGATGGGGTAACATTGATCATCAAGTTTTCGTGTTTTCTGTGCAACAGGTCCTTGCCAGGAAGGCAGAAAACCTCCAACCGTTCCTGAGAACAAGAAGAAGAAAGGGGCAGTTGGAAAGGACAAAATGTTGAAGCCAAAGAAGCAGAAGCGTGTCAGAAGCGTCTCTGTGTCATCCTCAGCATCAAGCTCACGAAGTGTTCCATTTATGCTGAAAGCGATGACAGCTTGCCAAATTTTTCATCCTCAGAAGACGAGGACCATGCGTCCCCAGTGTATCAAACAGCTCCTTCATCACCACCTGCTGACACAACTGGAGATCGATCTGTGGCTGTTGGGGATTTTGTTGTTGTGACCTATCAGGGTCGCAGGTACCCAGGCAGAGTTGTGGCTCAAGATGCCGGCGAGTTCGAGGTTACGTGTATGCAGAAAAAAGGAAAATGGTGGACCTGGCCAACATATGACGACAAGCTCTGGTTCAAAAACGTCCAGAAAATTCAAGTGCCAAAGCCCATCGCTGGCCATCATAATGCCTTCTCAGCAGACACTAAACCATGAGAAGATACCTACGTGCCTACCATTTAAATTGTGTACCTACCTACCTACAAAGGACCAGATTTTTGTTTAAAATGTGATTATTTCATGTGATTTTAATTTTTAGACAGTGTTCTAGTTCATTTGAGTTTGTTTCCCTAGTTTCATTAGGTTTAAACTGAGTTTTTTGTAGGTACCTACCTATTAAGTTTGACTGAATTTTTATCTAAGTGCCTTATTTTGTTTAAAAATTTGTGATACCTAAGTACTTAAAAGAAACGTGCAACTGTGATTATACAGACTGAGCCACTATGTACCTAAGAAGGCTTGATATTTTGAAATAAAGTTCTTTTTTTTTATGTGAATGTTTTATTCATTGTTTCAGAAAAGATTAAACTCATTTCCGATCAAAAAATAATTTTTTTTGGTCGGAAATCATTTTTTTCTAAGTCAGGCTGCTTATTCGAAGGGGTTTCTTTGATCAAAACCCGCAAACAAGCGTTTTTGAGGCGAGAATCACTCGTGATCACAGTAACCCCGGATGACGCGGTAAGATTAATAAAAAAAAAAATGCCACCCCCCCACACACTATTAAAGATAGCAGGCCCTTTCAGCTGACAATTTAAAGCTGAGATGAGTACCTATCGTTTGGTCCAAGAATTTTGGAAGTATCTTCGAAAATGAGGGATATACAGTACCAAATATGCAGAACCTGTACCAAAGTAACCCCGGTTTACGGTACATATTATTGATTCATGAGTAAAAACATCCAAGTACGGGTTGAGGTAGGCACCCAACTACCTAAGAGCCGTCCATTAGGTGCAGATATTATATTACAAGCATTAAGCCCCCTAATTCGACTTTTTCTGTTTATAACTGAAACTTTTTTTTCACTTTCATTTAAAATTTTATCCAATTCATGAGTGAAAACGTCCAAGTATCGATTGAGGTAGGTAGGTACCCACTGAATGGGTATTACTAATGCGTTCATTATTAAGGAATTGAACTCCCGGGGGCACAAACATCTCTCACTTCATGGATACTGTGGGATTTTCATGCGTAAGGATACATATCTCTTTCTCAAGTTCACTGGAGCTATTCTGTAAAATAGACGAACCCCGGAGGCATTGGGGAGACTATCTCTCGCGGGAGACTTTCAAAATAGATAATCTCTTTCCACTACCTATTTTAGTGATTCTGTAGACAGAAGTACATTCCTGTAGTGTATTATAGGAACAGGTTTCTATAATTCCATATCCAACAGAGGGGGAAGGAACAGGTTTATATAAAGGGTGGGGGTGTCCGTTCCTTCGATTCTGCTCTTCACTTGGAACAAAAAATGCTCAGTAGAATTTTTTCGAAAAGTTCTTCGTTTTAACCTTCATGCGTTCGCGCAGGCGGTCAAGTGACCGCCTTTCTTGAATTTCGAAAAGATGCGCTCACCAGTGATTGTTGGGAGGGATGGGAGGGGCATGTATTCTCTAGATACACTTCTCACCGCACGTTCAGCACCTGAAATCAGTGACCCGCCTCTTTATTTACGCTCAGTACAGTTCCAAAGTTGATGGTGTCGACTGCGGCGGTCAGGAGACAGCCGCGCGAACACTTTCGTAGTTTTGATTTCACTGACGGCGGTCAGGTGACAGCCGCGCGACTTCTGACGAAATATTTTCATCGACATCGTAAAATGTAAGTAAACTATAATTTCGTTAATATTATATATATTATACCTAATTAAAATCAATTTCTTTCAAAAATAAGTAGGTACCTAACTAGTAAATTATAATTTTTTCTGCAATGTTGCGACTTCATTTGCCTATCTTGCCTCTCTCGCCCTCTTCTTCATACACCCAAAAAAAACTAATAATCCTTTTTCATTTTTTTTTTCAGGGAAAAATTTCACAGAACGACTGAGGAGATAGCTCAGGTGCTAGCAGAAATGGAAGAAATGGACAGTGATGGAGAAGATGGAGGAGATCCGAAACATAAAACATAAAAGAAAAAAGATAAAGAAAAAAAAACATAAAAACCAGGCGAGAATGTGGAGGTTGTGGCAAAAAAGTTTGCGTAAAACACTCAACCACTTCAGTAAAGTGCAATAATTGTCAGTTGCTTGAGAACGAGGACAGCGAGACAGACTGAACAATCCTGCAAGACTGAAATGATAATATTATGTATTTTGTAATTTTGTAATTTTTTTTATTACTTATCATTTCGTAATTTTTTTCTATTTCGTAATTTTGGAACTAATGGCTCAGGTTTTTTTTCTAGTTTCCATCTAGTTTGAATGAAAAAAAATGACATTTTTACAACAAAAATTTGAAGAAGAATTATTGTCCGAGTGGCCTTTTTGATGCCGATTGCGCTTTTTTGAGTTGTTTGAGGATGTAACATTCATACATGAGTTTAAATATATTTGATTCTAGTTCCTTAGTATCTAGTTTGATTGAAATGAATAATCTAGTTTTTCCACAAACAAACAAAAGTTGAAGGAAAATAATTATTTTCCAAGTGGCCTTCTGAAGCCAATTACGTTTTTTTCGGAAGCAATAGGTAGTTTATTTTTATGTTAATGGCTATATTATTTTTGAATAATAAAGAAGTTTTTGATGGAAAATGTGTTTTTTTGAGTTGTATCCTAGTTCCTTTGTATTTACTGCAATGGAAAGTAGAGAAACCAGCATGGTAATCATAAAAAACGTGGGCGGTCAACTGACAGCTGCGCGAGCGCCGGTGTGACTCATGTTCGCGCGAACGCATGAAGGTTAAAGATATCCTACAATTTGTGCTCTTCCAACTTTTCATTAACTTACCTCATAAAAACGCTAATAAATTCGAAAATATTGAGACTACAACAAATCCAATCGCACCGTTTGAAAGAACGTTAAATTTCCTGTAAGATTCTTCTGTTTTCAATTGTCAGAGTTACTTAAAATGTTGGACAACATCAGTTGGAACATTTGAAAATTTTAAATTGTGAAAAAGATTGTACGTTCTACAAAAAATACCTACAACTTGTCAAATTTCACAAAAACTTCTTCATCTAATAGGCTTTACATTGATATACTTAGATTCGAAAATAACGTTGTAGTAGAGTTAAAAAATGATAATTGAACGTTTGAAAACATCAGCAGTGGTGAATGGGGGGGTTAAATAGACCTCGTGAAATAAAACTAACGCTTCCTTGACTGGTTGAATAAAAATAATGCTGGAATGTGAAGGGGACATATCGAAGTTCAAACAACAACGAATGATTAGTTCCAACATTCAACGAGAATGGACAGGGAGGTGTCACTAGAACGTGATTTTGCTTGCACAAGTATTTCTTAATAATAAATTATGAACCTCGGTTAACCATCTTATCAAACTGAAACAGAACGCTTCTCTTCCACCAGTTCAATTTAATGTGTCTCGTGGAAAGCTAGTTGTTATGCCGCTTTATTTTTCGAATCAGGAGTACCAAGATATGCTGCTCGTGTATGGATACTGTAGCCGCAGCATTGCAGTTCTTGTAAAGCCTATTACATGAAGAAGTTTTTGTGAAATTTGACAAGTCGTAGGTATTTTTTGTAGCCTCAGTAGAACGTACTATCTTTTTCACAATTTAAATTTTTCAAATGTTCCAACTGATATTGTCCAACATTTTAAGTAACTATGACCATTGAAAACAGAAGAATCTTACAGGAAATTTAACGTTCTTTCAAACGGTGTAATTGGATTTGTTGTAGTCTCAATATTTTCGAATTTATTAGCGTTTTTATGAGGTAAGGTAATGAAATGTTGGAAAACACAAATTGTCGGATATCTTTAAAACGAAGAACTTTTCGAAAAATTTCTTCTGGGAATTTCTTGTTCCAAATGAAGAATAGAATCGATTCCCTGAGTTTCTCCAGAAGGAACTGGGATACCCTGTGTATAAACCTGTTCCTTCCCCCTCTGTTGGATATGGAATTATAGAAAACTGTTCCTGTAATACACTACAGGAATATAATTCTGTCTACAGAAACCTACAGGTAATTCCTATAACACACAGGATCTATCTATCCGGTACAGAGTTATGATTTTTCCTGTTTTTTCGAAAAGAATTGGACATTATACCGTTAAATCGCGTTTTCTAACTTCTGCCTCGCTCAGCAAACATAATTTTATAACACCCCCTCAAAATCCAGATCTACTTTGTTTTCGGTCTAATACATTCGTTCTGTCGCACAGAGGTTCCGGATTTTGACCGGAGAGTGAAGAATCGAGGCTGAAACGAAGGTTCATCTCCCAAAATTCATTTTTTATGAGCCCAAACCCATGGAAATTGCCTGAAATCACCATAAATTTGTATAATAAAACTAGAAGTAGTATCAACAGGTGAATCAAAACAGTTGAATGTCACTATCAATGATCAAAGATAATTTGTAAAAAAGCAGGAGCCTAATTCGTGTTTTTGGTGGCCACAATTGGTAGAAACCATCGGAAATAACTGTTTCAATTATTGCACATGAAAGAAACAATAAACGAACAGCCAGCGTTTCTGTAGGTATGTGCAGTAGAATAATAAACCCATTTGACAAGGACTTCGCAGCGTTTTTTAAATGTACCATTATGCAGACATTTTTCTGTTTATTCTTTTTTCAATAATTATTCTTCTGTTTCCGTTGTTATTATTGGACTTGCCCGTATTGTAAATAAATAAATAAATAATTTAAAAAAGCTTTCATATTTAAAATAAAAATAAGATGAATAAATAAACACACAGAACACTTCGAAAATAACCTTAACCATCGGAACCACAACAAAAACAATCGAGCAGTTCGCGCGTCATTTGATTTGAAATTTGACTTGGCAATGCTATTATACTGGTAAGCTACCCACCAAACTGGCACAAACAATACGGAAAACTGACATCGATCTCACAGGAAATTCGAACAGTCCACCGCTGTTAAGAATCCACAACGACAGTGACGGCCTTGCAAAAAATTGGTACATAAAATTACTTACTGTTTATCGTAACAGAAAGTAATATATTTATACATTTCAGTATCAACGACGACTCACGACTTCAGTATTTCGACTCATTTACCTAACCGCAGTACCTTCAAAAAGCAGGTATTCACTTGGCTAGTTACCAAGGGTCATGCGGAGTATGAGAACTTACTCTCTAGCGTTCTCGTCTAGAACTTACTCTCTTGTGTACAACGTGAATACGATGTAATGTAAGCGTAAGATAAGAGGTAGCAATTTTTATGTTTATGTTGATTTCATAGCATTTTATTTTTGATGTTCTCTTTCTAACTGGATTCCCCCACTCAGCACGGAACTGCGTTCCATGAAATGGGGTAGTTCCACTACTAAGGAATCACCTAGATGCTGTTTATTTAATTTACTTGGCAACTCCTTGTTGTTGTTACTTTATTTTTCGAGGAATAAATATCATTTTCATTTCATTACATATGTGCCTACCAATTTTTGGTTTATTATTTTCAATAATGAACCATTGGAATCGAGCAAGGAAAAAAAAATTCTTACCCCCCCTCCAAATTTGATGGTTTACGTTTCAAGGTATGTAGAATCCAAAACTGCAATAAAAATATTTCTGTCTGTCCGCCGTACGCCGTACGGGCCACTTTTCTTAGTTACCATGAATAAAAATGGATGAAATTCGGGTTATAGGTTCCGTTCGGGGTCTAGTTGGTCCTCGAAGCTCGGCGTTACTGTCAGTCATCTCTAAGGGGTTCAAAATAGGGGTTGAAATTTTCAGAACGCCGTATCTCTATAACTTTCGATTGAAGGGTATTGTTTTTTTACGTTATTAAATTTGCCTTGAGCTAAACAATTTTTTGAGGCCACCCGGAGCATTCATTGTACGTCCAGCCGTTCGTGTGCACCAAAAAGCTTCGTCAACACGATCGTGAATCAAACGGTATAAATCCGGCCCGGATATCATAACTACGAAGCATCTCTGATTATAATCAAGGATGGCTGTATGAAGTCGAGTTGTTTGTTCTGCGATATTATTTCATTTGACAAGTGATGGACTATTGGATTTTGTTTGTAGGTACTTCTGAAACTTGAACAAACGTTGAAGTATTATTGATGGGTAAATTATTAAACAATGGCAAATTATTACACAACGGTGAATTATTACAAAACGGTAAATTATTACACAACTGCTCATATACCCAGAAGGAGCTGGATTTTGTTGATAGGTACTTTTGCAACTTGAACAACCGTTGAAGTATTATTACATTATTACACAATAGCAAATTATTACACAACGGCAAATTATTACACAACGGTAAATCATTACACACCGGTAAATTTTTACACCACGGTAAATTATTACACAACGGTAAATTATTACACAACGGCTCATCTACCAAGAAGGGACTGGATTTTGTTGATAGGTACTTTTGCAACTTGAACAACCGTTGAAGTATTATTGATGGGCAAATTATTACACAACGGTTCATTATTCTATCTCCGTAGAAGGGGAACCTATACAGGTAAATTATTACACAACGGTTTAGGTAGGTACCTAGCAAAGAGTTCGGGGTTAGGTACTAACCTACACGGAGGGTGTAGATTGAACATATGTTATATAGAAGGGTTATATATACAGAGAGCTGTGATCTGTAACAGGAGGATATTCTGTACAAAATAATAAACCGTTGTGCAGGGATTTGCAGCGTTTTTATATGTTAAATTTCAACAGAAAGTAATTATTTATGTAGAAATTTTTGTCAAATTTTATTATTTCAAATTTGGTATGTAAAGTTTTATTATGTCAAATTTCCAGAGCAAATGACGCGCAAACTACGCGATTGTTTACTGTAACATCCCATCTGTACAACTCGTCGGTTTGATTTCGTATAGTAACGGGGTTAGTCGGCAGATGAACTACTGACAGGTGTCAATCGATTGATTTCCCCAACGCTGTTCACTGGAGGGAAATGTTTAGTGATCCAAGTCAAAGGCTCCTGCAACGCGACAGAAGTCTTTGGCGAGGAAGTTTAGCGAACTGGCGCGGTCACCATGGTGACAGCACGCAGCGGAACACGTCGCCTCCTCAGGGCTACCAACCTGTCAGAGAGAAAAACCAGCCGCTAGCAGACTTATGAATAATTACACGAAACGCTGCGAAGTCCTCGTCACGTGGGTTACGTAGGGTTTATACATTGTAATTGTTATCTTGTTCATTTTCCAAGTAAGTATGTTTTAGTTATGTAAGTTAATGTTGTAATTACAGTTTGGAGGTTCCTGAGGTTCGGTCAGTGAAAAAGGATTTTCTTTATGGCATCGTTTCGTTGAATTTATTCAACACCTTCAGGGCTAATGACAAACAGCATGAGTGAAAGTGAGTAAATGATAAATTATGACTAGAGTAAAAATACAATATTATTATGAATGAAATGACAATGTGGGTAGGCGTACAGGACAGAAGAAACGCTGCAAAGTCCTTGTTACATGGGTTTATTATTCTACTGGACATACCTACAGAAATTATGGCTGTTCATTTATTGTTTATTTCATGTGAAATAATTGAAATATCTATTTCTGATGGTTTTCACCATTTTTGGCCCCTAAAAATCGAATTAGGTACCTACGCTAATTTTTTTTTTCAAAATATCTTTGATCAGTGATAGTACCATTTAATCGTCTCGATCCACGTGTTGACTCTTTTTCTAGTCTTATTCTACAAATTAATGGTGATTTCAGACGATTTCGCAGGTTTTTGACTCATAAAAAATCAATATTGGGAACTGAACATCTGGTACAACCTCAATTTTCCACTCCTTGGTCAAAATCGACTTCATATTCGGTCTTCTCGTCCCCAAAAGCATGGAAAACGATACCTCAAAAGCTCATTTTACTAATGTGTTACTAAAACACAAAAAGTACCTATTTTTATACACATTTTCACTCATAACTCCCCTGGGTATATTCCGATCGGGCTGAAAAGTTTCGGGACACAACTAGGGCCCAAATGGAGCATGTGTGCGAAAGAACGAATTTTTTAGACCAAAAATGAAGCCGGTACACGTGATACGGCGTACGGCGTATGGCGGACGGACATTGCATTTTTGGAATCTACGCACCTTGAAACGGAAAAGTAAAAATTTTGAGGAGGTGTTATAAAAAATTTTTGCTGAGCGAATACATAGGTGTATTATTCACAGAATAATAAACCAATATAGGCAGTACGGAAACGTACCTAGGAGATTGTGATGATGAATAACTGATGATGAAATTGAAGCAATTTGGTGACAATAATATGGAACGCTTGGAAACAGGCGTCTGAAAAAAATTAATCAGCTCAATCAATTTTCAAACGCCTGTTTCCAAGCATAATATATTATTGTCAACAAAATGCTTTAATTTCATCATCACCATCAACTTGTGCTCATCATATTCATAATCATCAACAGTTATTCATCATAACCTCTGGTACGTTTCTGTACTGCCTATATTCTTCTGTACTGTAAGCCTACCTCACTGTCATTTCTTTCGTAATAATTGTATTTTTACACTATTCGTAATCTATAATTTCCTCACTTTCACTCATGTTGTTTGTCATTAGCCCTGAAGATGTCGAATAAATTCAACGAAACGTTGCCATAAAGAAAATCGTTTTTCACTGAGCGAACTTCAGGAACCTCCAAACTGTATTTATTCCAACGGTCAAGAACCACATCATAATGTTTTTATTATTTTTTTATATATAAGAATTCATTTATTGGTGATCAAATTACAAACATAGAATACAATGAAAGATGGTGCAAATTGCAATAAATTGATACAAAAATCACAATCCACGAATATCTCATAGAATCTAATCAAAACAACAATGCTACTAACCCCGAAGAGTGAAACTCGTGCTGGGGTTAGGAGTCTCAATTACAAATATTGACAAGGTGAATCGTCGCCAATATATATATATACCTACATAAACTAACTAACATGTTTTATGTAACATTAAGGAACAATGCATTTACATTAAGTACATCAGTGCAGTTAGGATTTTCTAAGTTAGGTTTCTCACCTACTTATATCAGATTTGCAAAAAATTCAATATTTAAAATTTATTTTATATTTTTCAAAAGGCTACCTATGTTTTTTATTCATACGAGTTCGAAATTAGGAGTTTAACGTTTCTTTTAAAAATTGGTAATGATTGGTAATTGGTAAAAATTGTTGCAATTGCTTTTCTTTTATTCTTCTTATTTTGAATGTAGTAGATACCTGTTATGATTATATTGTCCACATCTGAAACCGACATGTGGGTTTGACATCAACTCTGTAATATGAGGATATGAGGGGCTCCTTGGGTAAAAGTGGTATTGTAACAATTGAACGTTCAGTAGTAATATTTACCTTTCGATTGAATTTTTAGTGAGTATTATTTGCCTCATAATTAGCATTTGTTTGTTGGACATGTTCAGATTTGCTATAAAACGATGGAATAAGGTTCGCCCGTTCTATTAAATAAATAAATATTCCGCATTTCTGCTACTGGTTTCATTGCACGTACTGTTGTAAAACTATGTATAACAATGCGGTTTGTATCTATTTCTGTGCCGCCTCTTTGTAAAGGGCAAAGCCCTGCAAATAGTGAAACTCAACTCTGATACTGAAGGCGGTAAACCTATTGGTTTTCCAGTGGGATTGGTCACCCTGAGCTCCTCTGGTTCTTGCTGACTCGGCTTCTCCTTGTTCTTCCTCTCGTCCTTATCCGCGACACTGCCGGACCCCTCCCCATTCGCTCTTTCTTTCTTTCTTTCTTTCTTTCTTTGTTCCTCGCAACCTTGCGAAGTCTAATAAAAGACGTCTTTTCAATCGGATCCGCTTTCGTTCCGACGAAACCTCGTTGAAGTGCTCCCCCAGCTATTTTCCCCTTCGGCGAAGGAAACTGTGTACAACCTTGAACCCGAAGTTCAAGATGAGCACCGGTACACAAGGCGAGGGCATTGCGAGCGCAGATTGAGGCTACCGACGCTCAACGAATGATTAATTTGATGCGCAATTAACTTACTATTAGCAGGGCTAATCAGTGGAATACTCAGAGACACTTTTGGCACAATATACTTTATTCAGGAAATACTTTTCCAGAGTAAAAACGAAAACGGGAGGCAGTCACAGTAGAAGGAGATGCAAGAATGAGACAGAGACAGAGTATTACAGTAATGGCGATTCGAGCCAAACATATATATTAAGAAGGAATGATCATTACTACTTGGTGAAGAATGTTCAGTTCACGTAGCGCTAGTATCGCTTTGGGAAACACACACATCATCACGTACTGATTAATGTCATCTCGAAATTTTGAGCTACGTCCAGTAAACAGTAGCGATCGCTTACCTTTGTAACAGTGCGACTGTTCTCGAGTCGTTTTTTGGTCCGTCGGAGACGGGATCGGTGAGCGGAAGTCGATATCCCTTCTTAATCGGTGATAATCTCGCTGTTCTAGGAGGGGGACTCTCGAGGGTCCACCCCCACTGTCACACTATGTCACACCTTTCAGCGAAACATTACCATCTTATCTACTACATCGAAGGGCAGTCGATGAAGTCTATGACAGCAAGAACTAATAATAAAGCCATTGAAAAATAATCAAACGAATCGAACAAAATCACGAATGAATGCCCCACTACAATAAAGAACTTATTTTCAAAAACAAGAAAACATCCATCAAGAGCAATGAGGGGAAAAAACTGCAAATTATTACACAACGGGTTATTATTTCCTTTACAGAAGCACCTTCTGGAGTCACCACTGCAATCACATTTCATAAATATGCGGTGGAATCAAGAATTCTACAATTGTTGTTATTCATGAAGCATAACGCTTATTCAAATTAATAAAGTACCTATCAACAGAATTCAAAATAACCACCATTCTTGAAAACAAATAATAACGCGGGACAACTTGATTTCATACAGCCATGTGTAATTATAAAATCAGATGTTCCCTAGCAATGATATCTGGGGTGGATGTTTCAGTCGCGATCATGTTGACGAAGCTTTTCGGTGCAAACGAACGGGTGGTCGTTCAGTGCTCCTGTCTCAAAGAATTCTTTAGTTCGAGACTAACTTAAAAACGTTAAAAAAACCATAGTCTTCTATAAAGTTTTCAAGCAACGGCGTTCGGGAAATTTCAACCCCTATTTTTCACCCCTTAGAGATTACTAACATCGAGCTTCGCGGACCAACTAGACCACAAATGGGACCTACAAAACCAAATTTCATCAATTTTGGTTCATGTTAACTAAGGAAAGTAAGAAGTACGGCGTATGGCCAGAAACTGATTTATTCCATTTTCGGATTCTACGTACCTTGAAACGGAAACCATCAATTCCCCCCCCCCCCCCCTTCTTCTCGATTATAAAGCGCCATTACTGTAAATAAACCAATAAACCAAAAAGCCGGTGAGGCGTACATATTTTATTGCCTCAAGAGATCGGCAAACCAGTTTTTATTCAGTCGTAGAGACGCTCGTGAGTCACTTTTCTATTCAACGTGAAAAATTACGCAGGAATCGACCCCAAACTCATCAGCTCGTGAAGGGAATCATTTTTCACGAAAAAACAAACTATTTTACTGGGGGAAAAACACGTTTTTTCGCAGTGAAACATAATTTCTCCCCTGAATTCTACTGCAAAAATAAAATCGGTTAGACCACTGGAATGATGAAATTTAGATTTTTTCCCCGTCGAAATAAACGAAAAGGTGGAGAGAATCATGTTCAGAAATGTCATCGAAGTTAAAAAAAAAGAACTGTGTAACTGAAATGATTTGATGTTTGACCTACTTTTTTACTCATTAAATCCGACCAAAAATTTTGGTTTGGCGTCAGGGAGATAGGAAATCTAATGCCCGTTTCAACGGTGTCATCAAATTTGAATTTTTTCCCCCCACTGAAGGGAGTTATGACCATATTAGTGAGACAAGGCTGAGCAAGGGAGAAAATTTTTTTTTATTAAACTAAAAAAGTCGGGAAAATAAGTAGATTACAAAAAAAACTCTACGGGGGACTTTTTGTCGGAAATTATATAGTGGCAGAATGGATCCCTGGAAGTTTTGAGGATTAATTCTATAGGAAAACCAAGTACGAGTAGCACAAAATCCCTTTACCACGAACTTTTTTATCCCCCAGTCTCGCTGCTCTCTCCAATTCTCTTCTCCGAGGTTTCAAACGTTGAGATCATCAATTCTTCGGACTTGGCCTTATGAAGAAGGTCCCTTTTAACAGGCAGACGCTGTCGATGCGTTGAGCCTCTCAAAAACCTGCAGTGATTTTCCGCGATCCAATCGCTCTATTAAGTTATCATAGGAGATGCCGGCTATTTTAGGCTCCTTCAAACCGCTCTGGTGCCAGCCTTACGTAATGAGGGCTTGGCATGAAACTTTGTTTTTGTTTACGCGTTTCATCGCGCACCGCCAAGTCTCGATGAAGGCTTTTGGGATTGATGGCCGCACTTCGGAAAACACACTTCAACTGAGACGTCCTTCGATCTAGTTACCAGGAAATGTATATTTATTTATTTATTTTTCCCTCCCTCGCCCGTTGCTATGAAGTAAGTAAACAGCCACTTCAGGCTGGGCCTTTACGTCCGCCTGCCTTACCAACGTCGCTGATGTGATCGGCTGGCCTCTCGGGAGGACCAAATTTGAACAGATTTCGCTCACGGCTGCCTATCTCTAATAGTTCTCGGATCATCCTTCCTAAAGTAAAAACCCAGTTCTATAGCAGAAATTCCTATATAACTGCACTTAGAGTTCTATTTCATAAAGGAATAAATATTTTTTCATTCGCCAACTTGTCAAGTTTCAAGAAAGTATTGAATAGTAGTTTATAATTTTATCTCCCGTTATACTGCTGTCGTATTCCCTTTATCATATTTTTGTTTTGCTATTATAGGTACTCTGTAATTGACTTAGTTGGCACCAACTGTGAGCTGTTTTTTTTCATTTGTTTTTTAAGTACTTTTGAACTCCTCCGAAGAGTTCAAGTTCCTAGGAACTTATTCTTCGGTGGGAAATTTTTGAGAGGAAAATTATTTATTTATTTTTAATCTGCTGTTTCCAACATGTATTAGTTTTCTATTAATTTTCTATTACATAGATTTGTTCCGCCATATTTCTTGTTTATGTTGCCAATAAAATCCTGAAATCCTATCACCTCACCACCCTGGATTGAGGCGAGGGGCGCAGGGACTCGAACAGACGGGCCGCAGTCGTCGTCCCAGTCCCAACCACCAAGTGACAGACCGATAACGCCCACGGGCACCGGCTCAGCTTTGGCCCTTTCTACGATTCACGTAGGAAATTGATTCATCCAGAAAATGCAAGCCCTTAAAAATGGACCATTTAGCCGACATATCTATACGTAAGAATGACAAAAACTTCTGTTAGCAATAAATTATTCACAGCCAAAAATAATAATACCTGCGCGATTTAATTCATTTCTGAAGCAGTTTCAGTTACGCCAGGGCCTCTCTGAACATTATAAACAAATAGGTACAACGATTTCCGGTTTCAAGACTCGATTTCTATTCATCCGAGGAAGCTCCTGCAGTAAAATCAGCTTTCAATGTCCACTATGCGAACAACTACCACAAATAGGCTAAAAATCGACGTTTTCAGGACATTTTCCGGATTTTTTTCCTTAAAAATGTAAATGATCGTCATCAAATTTCCACGACTAACTCTTCACACAAATTCCTATGGCCAATGGCATTAAAATCACTTGTGAAGTCAAAGCTGTTGTAGTGGTTGTTTTTATATTTTTATTCACATATATCTCCGCATACCTATCCTAATGATATATTAAAAACTACATAGCAAAATATATAACATTACTTGAAGGATACGACTCGTACCTATATATTATACTACACGGCCACTATGCCGCTTGTAGGATGTTTTTCATGAGTCATTTCAGTTGAAAGTGGAAAAAAAATGTTATACTAGGGTGAGTAACATCTATCAGTTATCAAACTGTAGGGAGTTAGTATGTAATACTCCAAAACTGACTTACCAGATATATTATTGTCTCACATGGTAAAATTCAGAAAGCACACAGAAGATCGGGTACAAACCTGAAAAAATAAATAGCACACATCAGACTACTGTGAATATGCAAGTCTGTAATAATCTGTGCAAATAATTGTCTCACTGGCTTCACGGCCTGTCAAACATGGTTTGATGTGTTCGAAATTGAATTATCCGACGAAAAGAAGCATTCAAATTCGGAATTAAAACGAAAAGCAGAACCTTCTAAACGTTCTTCTGAGAGGTATCGGAAGCAATGAAAGAAGTAAGAAAACTAAATAATGGATTTGCAGAGCCACATCCAAGATGTTCCAGTCATGAACATTTGAACGAATTTTCGAAGTTCCACCCTATGACGTTTTTGGTGATTAAATAGCGATTTTTATTTGTGAAAATTGCCCATCATTAAATGCATCCTACTGTTTGCCATTACAAACATTTTGGCGATCGTAATAATAATTTACTACTCACGTAAATTGTTTACGGTTTTAGCTATAACCCATAAGAACTTATCAAATGTGACCCACATTTGTCCGTTAAAAACGCTGCAAAGTCACATGGGTTTATTATTCTACTGGACATACCTACAGAAATTCTGGAAATACATCTATTGCTTCTTTCATGTGAAATTATTGAAATAGCTACTGTTGATGGTTTCCACCAATTTCAGCCTCCAAAAAACACGAAATAAGCTCCTATTTTTGACAAATTATCTTTGAACATCGCTAGTGTCATTTAATTGTCTTGCTTCACCTGTTGAAACTACTTGCAGTGTTATCGTACAAGTTTAAGGTGATTTCAGACAATTTCCCAGGTTTTTGACTCATAAAAAACGAATTTTGGAAGCTGAACCTTCGTTACAACCTCAATTCTCACTCTCTGGTCAAAATCAATAAATTTCATATTCGGTCTCCTCGCCCTAAAAACATGGAAAACGATACCTCACAAGCTCATGCTGACGAAAACCTCGAAAACCCCTATTTTCACCCCTTAACACCCCTGGGTGTATTTTGATCGGGCTGGCGAGCTTCACAGCACAACTAGGAGCCAAATTTGTTCCCAAATGGGGGCCCAAACTTAGTGCGGAAGAACGAAGATTTTAGACCAAATTTTAACGTAAGGCTGCAACTTCGTTAAACCTCGACCTTCCACTCTTTGGTCAAACCTGACTTCACATTCGGTCTTCTCGCCCCAAAAACCATGGAAAAAGATTCCTCGAAATATCATGTAACTAGAACACCAACAAACCCCATTTTTCCCCCATAACACCCTTCGGTATATTCCGATCGAGCTGAAAAGTTTTGGGACCCAACTAGGACCCAAGTGCGCGAAAGAACGATTTTTTTAGACCGAAATTGAAGAAGATATGCATGATACGGCGGACGGACATAGCATTTTTTGAATCTACACACCTTGAAACGTAAAAGAAAACGCTGAAAAGTCCTTGTCACATGGGTTTATTATTCTACTGGTCATACGTACAGAAATTTTGGCTGTTCATTTATTGTTTCTTTCATGTGCAATTATTGAAATGGCTATTTTTGATGGTTCTACCAGTTTTGGCCCCCCCAAAACACGAATTAGGCTCGGCTTTTCCTTTCAACAGATTATTTTTTATCATTGATAGTACCATTTAATTGTCTTGATTCACCTGTTCATACAACTTCTAGTGTTATTATACAAATGTATGGTGATTTCAGACAATTTCCCATGTTTTTGATTCATAAAAAATGTATTTCGGGAGCTTAACCCTCGTTAAAACCTCAATTATTCACTCTTCGGTCAAAATCAACCACATATTCGGTCTTCTCGCCGTAAAAAACATGGAAAACGACACCTCACAAGCTCATGTTCACTAAAACCTCAAAAATCCTTCGAAAACCCCTATTTTTAAACTCATTTTTCTCCCATATCACGCCTGGGTGTATGCCGTGTTTCGGAGGACAACTAGGAGCCAAATTTTTCCCCAAATGGGGACCCGAACTGTGTGCGGAAAAACGACGATTTTAGACCAAAATTTAACGTAATTTTAAGGCTGGAACTTCCTTAGAACCTCAATTTTCCACTTTGGTCAAAATCGACTTCATATTCGGTCTTCTCGTCCCCAAAAACATGGAAAAACGATACCTCAAAAGCTCATGTTACTAACATGTTGCTAAAACACAAAAAGTACCTATTTTTATCCACATTTTCACTCATAACACCCCTGGATATATTCCGATCGGGCTGCAACACAAAGTTTCGCGACACAACTAGAGCCCAAATCCCCAAATGGAGCATGTGTGCGAGAACGAATTTTTTATACCGAAAATGAAGCCGGTACACGTGATACGGCGGACGGACATTGCATTTTTGGAATCTATGCACCTTGAAACGTAAAAGAAAAAAATTTTGAGGGGGTGTTATAAAAATGTTTTGCTGAGCGAATACATCTGTGTATTATTCACAGAATAATAAACCAAAATGAAGGATCTGTGCAGTATTCATTGATGCTATCTCAAGTGGGAAGCAGAATGATTGTATTCAAAACAATAGGACAGGTTAAGTAATGTTTGAACAAGGATACAACGGATTTCTCAACAAACAAACAAACAAAAAAATCGAAAATTCCCGTTTTGGAAATAAATATTCCCTTGAAAGTTCCCCAAAAGTAAGTTTCCAGTAACCACTGTTTCACACCCATGAAAACATACAGGGGACAAATAATACTGGTCATCATGATTTTTAATAGCGAAAGGTCCACGTCTGCAGAAACACGCATTTCGTCCCACAGCTGCAAGCAGGTTGGGAAAGGGTGGATGGAATTGCCAAACTATTTTATTATATTAATGAGGGACGTTGGCAGCGCTGGTTTGCGTGTGACCCTCGCTCTCTCGGCGGCTTCCCGTCTGGCGATGGATTCAGCGAGACGCGAAGAAATCGATCCCACGCGACGTCGTCATCGATTCAACAGCGCGCGCCAGGTGAGGGCATTGCCTGCGTAGCCCGTGCGTTGCCCTCCCGCCGGATTCCGAAGGGTTGAACTTTTCTTAAGGCTCGTGCCACGGAAGAACAAAAAAAAAAAAACTTCCACCCTTTCTGAACTCGCCTACCGGTCCCACACCCTCGTCCATACCCCTACAAAATGTTGTTGAACGGACGCCCCCAAGAAACAGGGCATATGAACCGAGTCAATCACAGCCTCACGGGGTAAAACCAACAACAACTCTAACTGGGGAAAAGTTCTTAGTGATGGTTTGCCCGAAAATAAATCCAACGTCACCCACTTTGGTTTATTATTCCGTGAATAACACACCTATGTATTCGCTCAGCATAACATTTTTATAACACCCCCTCAAAATTTTTTTCTTTTCCGTTTCAAGGTGCGTAGATTCCAAAAATGCAATGTCCGTCCGCCGTCCGCCGTATCACGTGTATACCGGCTTCATTTTAGGTCTAAAAAAGTCGTTCTTTCGCAAACATGCTCCATTTGGGCCCTAGCTGTTTCCTGAAACTTTGCAGCCCGATCGGAATATACCCAGGGGTGTTATGAGTGAAAATGTGTGTAAAAATAGGTAATTTTTGTGCTTTACTAACATGTTAGTAACATGAGCTTTTGAGGTATCGTTTTCCGTGTTTTTGGTGACGAGAAGACCGAATATATGAAGTCAATTTTTACCAGAGTAGAAAATTGAGGTTCTACCAAATGTTCAGCTCCCAAAATTGATTTTTTACAAGTCAAAAACATGGGAAATCGTCTGAAATCACCATCAATTTGTAAAATGATACTAGAAAAAGTGTTAACACGTGGATCAAGACGATTAATTGGCACTATCAATGACCAAAGATAGTTTGAAGAAAAAAAAGATAAAAAGGAGCGTACCTAATTCGTGTTTTAGGGGCCAAAATTGTTGGAAAACATCAGAAATACCTATTTCAATTATTTCACTTGAAAGAAACAATAAATGAACAGCCAAAACTTCTGTTGGTATGTCCAATAGAATAATAAACCCATGTGACAAGGACTTTGCAGCGTTCTTTTCTTTTACGTTTCAAGGTACGTAGATTCCAAAAATGCAATGTCCGTCCGCCGACGCCGTATCATGCATATCTACTTCAATTTCGGTCTAAAAAATTCGTTCTTTCGCACAGAGGCTCCATTTGGGCCCTAGTTGTTTCCTGAAACTTTGCAGCCCGATCGGAATATACCCAGGGGTGTTATGGGTGAAAAATGGAGGTGAAAATGCGGTTATTTGGCGTTTTAGTAACATGAGCTTTGTGAGGTATTGTTTTCCATGTTTGTTAGGACAAGGAGACCGAATGTGAAGCCGAATTTGACCAGAGTGGAAAATTAAGGTGCTAACGAACTTTCACCCTTAAATTTATGATAAAATTTGGTGTAAAATCGTCGTTCTTCCACACAGTTTGGGTTCCCATTTGCCTCAGAGTTGTGCTCCGAAGCTCGGCAGCCCGATCAAAATACATCCAGGGGTATTAAGGGTGAAAAATGGGTGTAAAAATAGGGGTTTTCGAGGGTTTTTTAAAGGTTTCAGTGAACATGAGCTTGTGAGGTATCGTTTTCCATGTTTTTAGGGCGAGACGACCGAATATGAAGTTGATTTTGACCAAAGAGTGAAGAAGTGAGGTTGTAACGAAGGTTCAGCTCCCAAAATCGTCTCAGCTGCCAAAACAGGTTCAGCTGCCAAAAACCTGGATAATTGTCCGAAATCACCATAAACTTGTATAATAACACTGGAAGTAGTTTCAACAGGTGAATCACGACAATTAAATGACACTATCAATATTACCAAACATGGTTTGTCAAAAACAGGAGCTTATAATATCGTGTTTATGGGGGTAAAAACTGGTGGAAACCATCAACAATAGCTTTTCAATAATTGCACACGAGAGAAACAATAAAATATATTTCCAGAATTTCTGAAGGGAAGTCCAATATAATAATAAACCATGTGTTAAACACCATGTCCCCACTACCAATTTTCGACCCATTACAGTAGCACAGTTTTCCCGAAATTCCGTTAAAAACTGGGTTTGTGATGTAAGGAGGGTTTGTTATAGGTACCTACCTACCTACTGAAATGAGATAGGCCTACCTACCTACTGAAATGAAATTACCTACATACTTGGACATTTTTACGGATTTTCGTAGGTACTCTGGCTTATAAAGAAATTTTTTTCGCGGTTTTATTCAATTCACACTATTTGTCTAAAATTGTTACCAATTTTCCGCCAACTCCCCCTTCTCGAATTGAGCTAAAATTCTGCATATTAATGTATCGTCAATGACAATACATGATTCAATCATTAAAAAAGTACCTGTCTACGTCATTATGGATGAATTTGGTAAGACGTCAGAGTGTGCACATGGTCGCTTCAGTTTTTCCCAATGGAAGAACGTGCCAATTTTCCGGCCATTGTTTTTCACCATAAAACCTTGAAATTATGCCACTAGTTTTGGCTTCTTTTCATGGGTAACCTCGTCATCTGACGTCAAGTTAACTTATTCGACTTTATGATAGTTAGGTGTCAGCTGAACGAATTGAGAGAACCAGGGAGGATACCCCACTCTCAACATTCACCTCTTCTCGTCACGAATATTTCGAACGCGATAACCCACGCCACGTGTACTATGACAAAGATGAATAACCTAACGTAAAAGAATGATTCACGCAGGGACATTACCCGTTCGCTGAAACCTTCAAAATAATTAACCGTTTCAAAAGCTCTCCACTTGGGTTCACGGGGAAGGGCGGTGATCAATATTGCAGAAACCGACTTCCAGTAATAGCTCGATGAAAATGTTATGGAAAGGGAAAAGGGTTTTTGAGTAAAGAACCCCCAATATTCAAACCCATTGTGCTCAAGTACGGACAAAACAATCACGAAACTTAATTTACAGACCAACGCTGTTGTGTTGTGAGCATTCAGAAACATAATTCCAACTTGAGGCTTAATGCAGGGTGCACAGGTTATTATTGGGAGAGTGGAGAAATTCTACTCATTACAGCGTTGCATATCAGCTCTTTTGCAGATAACATAGCTGCTCCACTACAGCAGTCTACATCTAGGGTGAAGTCTGGAGCCGCAAAATCCAATAATTTATCTTAATGAGTACTTACTCATTAAGGTAAAATACCTAAAAACACGGGGTAGTGGCAACCATTTGTTCCGTAACACCTAAATATTTTTGGTGGAAAAGTAAAATGAGGGAATAGAAGACACCTAATTGTAAACATCTGTACATTCATTTCTTTTCAAAAATTAAGAACCAACGGGTTCTACTCTCGCTGCCTCATAATAGGATATCATGATCTGCCTACGTTACTGCATACGAATTAATCTGAAATAGCTATGGCCTGCTACTCAGATGAGCGAGCAAAGCGAGCGTTATTAATTTGTCTGTATAAATGCAGGTTTAATCGTAGAACCTACATTATCAGAATCATTTTAAATTTTGGAGGTCAAGATATATGTTGATTCACAGCTTCAGTAATTAGCGTAACTTTTTCATCCGGGAATCGAACCAGGGCCCCCAGGACTTCAACAAATCTCGAACTAACTAACGCTTATGATCTCTTGCCATTGATCTGTATCTATAAATCACACTGATCAATTTCTTATGTAAAATACCTTTTACCCAGTACAATTGCCGGATCCATTAAATTAGCGTACTTCCATTGAAATTTCGCTAGAAGGAAATTGCAAGCTATATGAAATTGAATTGTTAGGACATAAAATATGTACTTAAAAGAAATATATGATAAAAAGTTTTTGTGAAGAAGAATGGGCTCGATATTTTTTGCGCAAGGACTGTTTAGAAGGATTCAGTGGATCACCCAGGAGCATTATCATCCGTTAGGCCGCATATTAGTCATCACTTGAGGGCGCGATGCCGGAAACCCGTTCCGCAACTGAACCTGTTTCCACATCTGCTTTCCAAAAGCAGTTTAGGAGCCCTTGAGTCAGTTTTATTCGCCGAATATCCCTCAAGACTCATTCAACTTCCATATGTGTTCACGAGACGCGAGTTTTATAAAAAGGCGGTATGTCGCGCGATCTCTTCGAAGATATCGCTCATGGCATATTAAACCTGTCGGTGAATAAGACAATTTTCTTATGAGGGCTGACGTCACCTTGATTAATAGTAGGTAACCAAAAAGAGTTCGAAACTTGATAACAAAAGAAACGATCTGCCCACCTGCTGCATGGCAACGCAGCACACATCGATAAATTTTTCTTACTTATGTTACAATGGTATCGAAGGAGAATTCAACGTTTTTAAAGTTCTCAAATAAAGCACAGGAACTCGATATTATAACAAGAAAACTAGTTTTGCAACATTAACGGATCTAATTTACATTGAAATAGAATTCTGCAAGAAACTAAAAGAAGAATAGCGTAGAAATGACCACTTAAAGTTAAGATAAGACCACTGAAATCGCATCAACACTTCGAGTATGTTTTTGTTTCGAATTTCCAAACGTTTCGAAACTGAACCGGTTTTTGGTTTATTATTCTGTGTATTCGCTGTGTGTATTCGCTCATCAAAAAAATTTTGGAACAACCCTTCAACATTTCTTTCTTTCATCATTCGGTCATTTCTACGCTAAGGTGCGTAGATTCCGAAAATGCAATGTTCCGTCCGCCGTACAATACATAGCTACCTTTATTTTTGGTCTAAAAATTCGATCTTTCCCACAAAGGCTCCATTTGGGCCCAACTTGTGTCCCGAAACACCCAAGGGTGATATGGGTAAAAAAATCGGACTAAAATAGAGGTTTTTGGGGTTTTAATAACATGAGCTTGTGAGGTAAGTTTTCTATGTTTTTAGAGAAGAACGAATATGAAGTCGATTTTGACCTAAGAGTGGAAAACTGAGGATTTAACGAAATTTCAGCTCCCACAATTCATTTTCTATGAGTCAAAAACCTGGGAAATAGTATTACATCACCACAAATTTGTATGATAACACTAGAAGTAGTATCAAAAGGTGAATCAGGATAATTAAACGGCAGTATAAATGATCAAAGATAATTTGTCAAAAATAGGAGCTTAATTCGAGTTTTTGGGGACCAAAATTGGCGGAAACCATCAAGAATAGCTATTTCAATTATTGCACACGGAAGAAAAAATAGATGAACAGGTTTATTATTCCAACAGAATAATAAACCCATGCGACAAGGACTTTGCAGCGTTTTACAATGACAGTTCATCTATATTCGTACAGTGATACGTCTCGATTCCGACGGGGCTATCAGGAAACTTGGAAGAATGTGTCTGGGAGGCTGAGTCAAGGCAGTTTTGCATGACGCCATCGTATTGATTCGCTCCAGCCTTGAGAGTCCTTTGACTCACCGCGAATTATCAAATTTCAGGGGCACTCGCCGTCGCTGAGGAGTCGGAATTGGAAAACAGATCGACGCACGACTCGCTCAAATGACAAGTTTTTGCTCACGTTGGAACCTAAAAATGAAACGATGACCCGCGTCGATAGCGCACTGATGCCTACTGAATAATAAGAACTGGATGGAATGATAATGATGAGAAGCTCACTTCGCTCTGGAAACTTGATTTTTTTAAATGATACCTACACGCTATACCTCTACAGGATGTTCGTCCAGTTATTACACACTGCTACAAAGAAACCAAACAGGAACAGACGTGCACTGGGATACAAGGGTTTTGGAGGGTGCATAATCTGATTCTGAGGTCAAAAGCAGCAAATTCCGACCCACGTCCATTCCTCATTGTGAAAGGAAGTTAGGACATTCCTACTTTTCAACGAGGAGTTCAAAAATAACATTTTCGCGCTCCCTGGTATTGTTGGAGCAATGTCAAATAAATCAGGTGTACAATGAACATAGATGAGCGGATCATACATTGAAGAGCACCTGATTCGTTGTTATTTCCCAAGTTCAAAAAAATATCGTTGGCATTCTGGTTTCTTTCTCCCAACCCTGAAATACAAAATGATCCTAAAACCCAAGTTGAATTGAGTCAAGGACAAGATTACGAATGTTAGATAGCAGTATTCTATTGTCAGCCACAGACAAGACAGGTTGGTCGAAGGTAATGAAAGTCTCCCTTGAAGGTATCCAACCCGGGGGGGGGGGGGGGGGGCTTCACCTTCACAATGTCACAAACCACTCGCATTGTAGATCTCATCTCATCTAACCCGAGATCACGAGTCATTCAGTAGTCAACCATGGAAGAAGTAAATGATAGCAATAATTATTATCTAGTCAGTGACACAAACAGGTTGGTGATACGTAGTGAAATCTTATATTTTATTAGGAGAAATATCCCTCCTTGTTGATCTTTTGGGAGATACTGACGACACCAAACGTGGTGTGTTGTTTTCAACTCACATGACCAAAGACAAGATCGTATTATGTTTCAGTCAAGGTCTCAACCCTTGAAGAAAATACAACCATTCTGGCCTATGAACGATCATCTTTACGATAACGTTCATATCACTTTGTTATTCATAGCTCATAATTCAGGACAAGGTCACGGCTGGTTGTCATTCAGTAGTCAACAGTGGACAAAACAAGTAGGTAACTGGAAGTCACGAATTTCTATCCTTGAAGAAAACACGCGTAAAATCTTTCTAACCTTCATAGATAATCGTCTGGGAGGTCTCGATAACATCATCCAACTAACCACTTGCTTATCTCACTTAATCGAGGGTAAGTGGGAGGGGGCTTACCACCCGAAATACGTCGACGTTACGTGCATTCTTTCCACTCGTTTTAGAAGAACACAAACTATGTGGAACTTGGAGCTAAAACTTGGTGAACTGGGGCCTGTTTCATAAAGCAACAAGTGACAAGCCGATTTATTGTACAAGTTGAAGAAAACGTGATGAATTGTGTTTTACAAAGCTACAAGGCAGACGTGTGTCAGTGAATTCTTACAATGGGTAATTTTCGTGGGTAGAAATTTTTTATTTTGATCTCAGAACATGGATTTAGCACCCTTGAAAACCCCCTCTCTGCCAATTTTCATCTCAAAATTTCGTGTAGCTTGAGCAACAAACGGATAGAAAGAAAATGAAATGACGTCATAAATGGATAGCGTTGAGGGTTCCCCTCAGGCGGACGCGGGGCAAGGGCCTTTACCTCATATGACGTCATTTCGCTTTCTTTCCACTAGTTTATCGCTTTGGATTCGGATACCTCTCATTTAACACCTTTTCGGAAATCACTCGCCGACGAGATCCTTTATTTAAGAAAATAAAACAGGTGAAATCGCCCATTGTATAGGCAGATTTTGACAAGTTACAGGTTTTCTCCTCAATATTCTAGACGTTCGAGTTCTACAATTACTGTAAGAATCGGCCGATTTCTAACCTCTCCGGATGCCTGCAAACTTGTATAATTCGTCAAATAGTTGAGTATGGATCCTCTTCACATTTCATACACAGTCGTTCTTCCCAGTCGATTTTATGGTTACTGCTTACCTACTTACTTCATGTGTAAAAAAAGTATTCTGAAGATTATGAGTTTGTTCAACGTCAATCAATGATTAACTGCTACTTCCACAGTTTGCATGATTTCAACGGAAGTTTTCGAATGTCCACTGAAGAATCCCACGTACAGTTTTGAGCGGACGACGGATCGAATGTCCTGCACGTAAGGATAGGTTTATTTGTCACTCCAGACGATATTTCTCCTTGGGTAAGTGATAAAAACGGTGCAAATTACTACACAACGGTTTATTATTTACCTGTTTAGATGCCCCTTCTGCGTAGATCACTGTTTTCTGTGGTCAATACCCTCCAGCTCCCCTCAGGAAAGCCAAATGGAGCCAGCCCGGGAATCCATATAAATGCGCAGGATTCAATAATTCGATCACTAATTACTTGTAGTTATTCATGAAGCATAAGGTTAATAATAAACCGTTGCGTAATAATTTACCTGTATAGATGCCCCTTTTAAGTAGATAGTATAATAAACCGAATAATTTACCCAATAATACTTCAACGTTTGCTCGAGTTGCAAAAGTACCTATCACCAAAATCCAAAAGATCTATCAATTTTCAAATGAAATAATATCACAGAAGAACTAACTCGACTTTATACAGACATCCGTGATTTTAATCTGGTGCTCCCTAGCGATGATATTTGGGCCGGATTAATACCGTTTGATTCACGATCATGTTGACGAAGCTTTTCGTTGCAAACGAACGGCTGGTCGCACAGTGCTCCGAGTGGTCTCAAAAAATTCTTTAGTTCAAGATCAATTTAAAAACGTCAAAAAACCATACCATTCTATTGAATTGTTACTGTCAGGCATCTCTAAGGGCTGAAAAATAGGTGTTTTGTTATTGCAAGTTCTGAAAATGTCAACCCCTATTTTCCACCCCATAGAGATGACTGACAGTAACGCCGAGCTTCGAGGACCAAAGGGACCTACTAACCGAATTTCATCAATTTTGGTTCATAGTAACTAGGTTAAGTGCTAACGAAAGAAATTTTTTTATTGCATTTTCGGATTCTACATACCTTGAAACGTAAACCATAATATTTTGATGGGGGGAGGGGGAGGTTATTTTTTCTATGCTCGATTCCAAAGGTTCATTATTGAAAATAATAAACCAAAATTCCATATTTCGCCAAAAGTATCTTCCCCCCCTCGCCCCGGACCAATTACTACCGATCAGACCCGTGAAACGCCCCTAGAAAAGTGAAGCTAAGGCCTCAACCTCAGAAAAACCGCAAGGTCGGAGGAGGTGGGGCCCCGGGTTCAAAATCCCAGCCGATCAACGAAATCCCTGACCCCCTTCGTTGGAAATTAACTGTTAAATCGCGCGGTTTACCGTCTGTAATTCCGTTCGGAAACTCGTTTCTCAGGACGATCAATAAAATCTTATTAACTCGACCGCAGGCTCATAACTTCACCCTTTTATTCCTCTCCCCGCGTTGAAACTCACAAATAGCTTGGAAGATAACTTTTAGTTCATGTCTGACAACCATGCAACGACGTCTTATTTCGAAACCTGCGTGTAAAGGCTGATCAACGTCGTGTACCGTAGATCCTATTAAAATTACAGAAGACTGAATATGTGCTGGATTATAATCTCAAGAGTTGTTCGACAGCTGTCGAAGCTTTACATCCACACGTTTTGTCCTCCAACACTAATAGTCCAGTCGCTATTGAAATCATCTAATTTGCGGTAAGTTATTGTAACGTTCGAATACACAATATATATCACAACTTCAAGAAACTCATGCGCAGACCAGACAGATATCAGACAGGTAGGCGTTCGATTACTCGTACTTTTTGCATGGTAAGGGGACTAGAAACTAGTAGCAGTAGATAGATTACTTTGCACATGTTGCATGTCTGCTTTATTTTACTTACGAGATGAATTTTATGAGTAAATTTTTGTTGCTGTATTTGTACTTGCAATCAAAAAAAAAAAAATAAAAAAAAATAAAATAAAATAATAAAAGGACCCGCTACCTAGGTAGACTCGAAAGCAAAAACAACTCAGTATCAGGTCGAGTTGCCTTGTACCCATGCCAAATTTAGCATATTCTCACAGTTAGCTACTAAAAGAAGTTCTAGAAGTATTGGAATTTCAGAATCTATAAGGGTAACAGTTGTTCAAAGACATGATAATTAATTATTGCCATTGTACATTGTAATCTCATTTCAAAATAATTATTGTAATAACAAATGAATACAATTAATTTTTTTTAAATGTAACATTACGTCCTAACGGTACAATGTGTTATCTCACCCGCAAGTTGTTCAAACTGATTTGACGGAAGTTCGCCGAACTCACAATCAAACTTCACACCACGCCTGCTCAAATTCCTGAATTAAATACTACCATACGCAGTACATACGATTTCATACGCAGGTGAGCTTGTTTATTGGAACACGTTAAAACTCCTTACTTGACCTGGTGTGTGTTACGTGCGTATGTATGGAACTTCTACCACCAAAGACTGACAAACACAAACTGTCGTCAAATCGGTTTGATCAAACTGCTTGATCTTGTGTGACTCCTTTTTATGAACAACTCAAATGTCCTACCTGTGGAACAACGAATCGCCATTTGACGAGGTGACGAATCTTATCGCACGTTTCTTAAGAGCGATCTGTTTTATTCGTGAAACGAGTTGGCGGACGTTTTAATTTTTGTTCGTGACCGAGTTTTTTCCCTCTTCTTTCACAAGAATGGGTAAAAGGAGGTGGTAAGCAGTTCGCGCTGACAACTCGAGAACGACCTCGAGGTAAATGGTCGAAATCAGGCGAGAGAGTCGCTCCTGTGCCGTTCACAGGTTAGCGGTCAAGATAACAAAAATCGAATACCCACCCGTAATTTGCAACATTTACGTGGAGAGAGAATATTGGCTCTGAAAGGAGTTCGCTGACAAAATATACAAAAACTGCAATAAAAACTTCATCAAACTGTTGTCTAGTGGGGTTTTTTCGCGATCGTAACTCGTTTTCGATTTCTTAAATATTCGAATTCTGTGCGAAAATAGGAGAACTATAGGAGAACTATAGGAGAGGTTTTGAACTTTTCCGAGAACTACCAACGTTATGGTACCATCAATGATCAAAAATAATCTGTTTTTAAAAAAGCCGAGCCTAATTCGTGTTTTTGGGGGGCCAAAATTGGTGGAAACCAGGAGGCCCTGAAAACGCAAAATGCAAGTAAAAATTTTGATTTTGGAGCACAAAAAAATTTTCATTTCGAAACTGAAAACAAATGACAGCCAACATTTCTGCAGGTATGTCCAATAATAAACCCATGTGACAAGTACTTTTAAGCGTTTTTTGTCGACTTTTGAACCCAAAAAACTCAAAAACTGATCACTATAACCGGCCTTTTGATCACTATAACAAGCCAATTCCCTGTGTGTTTACATACAGCCGATCGGGACCTGACTGTTTCTATCCTTATATCCGACTTATCCCTTTAACAGCCTTTCTGCTAAGCGACTACCACTGTATTGTATAATTTGTTGATCCGATCCGGCCACCAGGGCAAAGGCTGGTAGTGAGGATGCAAAGGTTCAAGTTCTCAACAGGCCGAGTACCAACAGGCTGAGGCTGTTGGTACTTGCGACGATCCTCATTTCAGTCTGCCTTATCTCTTAAGCCGCGGTTACACTTGCGGTGTTGGGCCCAACACCGAATATTCGCCAGTATTCGCCCTAATAATCGGAGTATGCCGAATCTTGACGCGCACCCCGCACACACGTGCGGTGTTGGCTTTCAACCCGAGCATCGTCGCGTACTCGGGCAGGCGACGATGAAGGCAGTTTCGCTGTCAACTTGGAACAACATGGAAG